>JBBCBC010000026.1:1713750-2191676 GCA_037126765.1 Stenogyne calaminthoides | reverse complement strand
TACATTCTTATTATTTAAGTTCAAATATCAAATCAAATCGAATTAAAATCGAAGACAAAAACTCATATGAGACGGTCTCATGCATGAGACGAGTACAACCAAGAACAAATCACATTCACCCCTCTCATTTGGGGTTATCTTTGAAAAAAATATGCTTTTACTTTGTATAGTCAAACTGAAGTTTCTTATTTATTTAATGAAATAAATTATTTAATCTTTATTGCATTAAATATGAATGAATGTTATATATGTTTATTGCAAACCCGTTCAATAAGGCGAAAGATGATTACGTTGTAGTTAATTTGGTGATACCCGATCACCAAGATCAAATTAACAACCCTCGTAATTAAGTACAAATTCACAACCCAGATGGAAATGAACGAACCATCATGAAGCGGTTGAAGTGTGAGACCCAGATTTAGCTGTCTTGACCAAGGGATCACACTAAGCGCATTTAGGTTGTTGAATGAGGACCTCTGAGGAGGACAAAATCTTCGGTATTGAATATACAAGAATTAGACCTCAGTGGTGCGTTGTTTCTTAATCTCCGTCCCTTAAATAGGATCGTGTGAAATTAATAACTATTGCTTTGACTTATGATGGGAAGAGAGTCAATGCGATTCGATACCTTGTATCTTGGGCAATATTATTAATTACATGGCGATTGCTGACATTTAAAACGGAGAATCGATTGCAAGTACGTCTTGCTTGATTTGTCCCATTGGTGGGCTCATATCCTTTATCATGCAAAATCAAGCAAATGGAAATTTATTTCCGGCATGGATAATAATGTTGAGCTGTCTTTACTCCAATAACAAAGATATTAATTAATATAAAGCTTGTTCAGTGACTTAATTAATTAATGGACTAAGATAATCTAAAACGCGGGAAATAATGACCGGGAGCCCTGTTATATGTGAAATCGTAATATGAGTTAAGATGGATAGTTCAATATTAATTTTATAGTGGAGTAAATTAATATTAATGGACTTGAATAATATTTGGCCCAAAATATTATAGATTCATAGTCCATTGGAGGTCCAACCTTAATTCTCCTAAAGGCTCCCCAAATAGCCCAAAATAAAGTCCAATTAATGAGAGAGAGGAGAAAATATTCTTGCTATATTTCCAAGAGATATTTAAAAAATTTGTACCAAAAAAGGAAGAAAAAGATTGTCTTGATTTTCTTGTAGATATTTTATGGAAAGAGATAATTATTGTAGGAATACATAATTATCCCATAAATTCAAGAAGTCAAATCTTGACTCCTTTAGGCTTGTAATTTTCGAAAATTATGAGGTAGAAGAGGGGAAGAGATTTTTATGGAAAATTTAATTAAGGAGAAAAGAATATAGAAGATATATTCAAGATTTCTTGGAGACCAAGAAAATATTTTCTTCCTTATATTTTTTACCTAAAATTTCGACCACCTCCTCCCTATTTATAGGGGATGAACTCTTCATTCCCAAGTGCAATTCCATGTGTTGGAAATATTAGAAATCTACAAAGGTGGTAGCAAAATATTTAATTTCTCTCCCATTAAAATGGAATTCGTTGAAATCTTTCCACTTGGGATAGCGTTAAGTGGACTTTGGGGATATATTTGGGAAGACTCTTGGGTTGATTCATCCGTTTGATTCTTCAAGAGGTTAGTAATTAAAAGTAACTCCTAGTTCTGCATGTTTAGGATTTATGTGAATTATATGTACGCATGTTGTTTATTATTATGTTGAATTGATTTAGGATTAATTCATGTTAGTAATTAACTGTTTAATTTAAATATGTATTTAAATAATCACCTCAAATATATCCGGGCACCCCGATTTTTCCCAACAACTGGTATCAGAGCTCTGGTTTTGAGCTCGATTTTTTTTAAATTGTTATTTAAATTGTTGGACATTAAATTGAAATTGGATAGTAGAATTGCTTAGATCATTTTTTGCGGTATCCAATTGTCATGGCATTTAATGTGTTTTATTTTCATGCGTATGAATGAATGATTTTTAATTCGACTCGTTCGGATTTGTTTTTCTCGTGAGAAAATCCACGAGTAGATTAGGCTATTTGATTTGTTCAATGTAATAGACTAGTCTAGATTTAAGGTATTTATTTTTTGTTAAATAAATTGTAACCTGATCGAAGACTTAAGAC
Organism: Stenogyne calaminthoides; assembly: GCA_037126765.1. Classification (NCBI taxonomy): domain Eukaryota; kingdom Viridiplantae; phylum Streptophyta; class Magnoliopsida; order Lamiales; family Lamiaceae; genus Stenogyne; species Stenogyne calaminthoides. Next base: position 2,189,525 of record JBBCBC010000026.1, on the reverse strand, counting down.
GGGGCGGCGGAATTAAAACGGATCCTAACCGCAGACATAGGACACGGCGCCGTATGTAAACATACCAAGGAGGCACGTGGCGGGCGAAATGGTGGTTTTTGACGGGTTTAGCGCTCGGAGATGCGGCCGGGCAGGCGCAAGACGCGGAGCTGCACCATGAGCTCGAGGGATGGGCGAGTGGCCGAGGCGGGCAAGGGCGCGTTAGGCGTCGCCTGCCGAGGCCGCCAAGCTCCTCAAGGAGGCGATGCGCGCTGCGCCCTAGGCGCATGGGCGCGAGAGCCCGGGCCAAGCGGTCGGCCGGATGCGGGCGTGCATCCCGGATGCGAGCTGCTTGGCGTGGCGTTTCAAGACGGAGTTCTTTTCGAGACGAACGAGTGGGAGAAATTCAAGACGATGTTTCTTCAAGATCAAGCCAAAGAAAATCAAACCATGACAGTTGGATAATTTGTACATAATTTAATACCCACCCTTCACAAAGTGTTAAAACTTTATGTCCAAATTATGCCTGGTTTCACTGTTAGACCGTCTCATACAAGTGTGCTTCATTTATTTTTTGTATCAATTTTTTTTTCATTTGAAACGAATTGTCATTGGTTTCTAAAATTAAAATTTGATACTATTAATTTTATAGCATCCATTTTATTTTTGATATTATTGTTACTTAGGTATTAGTAATTCATTTATAGATATGATTTATTTTTCGCATCAGTTCTTTTTTTTTATGCTAATTATAATTGGTATCGAAAATTAAATATCTGACCTGAGTATTTACTTTTGGTATCGGAAAACTCCTTGTGAATAAACACCTCAAGCTTCCCTCATACCACACATATACTTGATTTTCTTTTCATACTTAATATTTGGCTTCGTCGATTCCATATGAGAACAATCAATCTTTTTTAAACCGTTCAATTTCACAATCCCTAATTTCAGTCTCATTTTCCAAAACAGGCAAAATCACCACAGATTCCTTCATCAATGTCTGCTCCGTCTTCAACCGCGACTGTCGCTCACGCAACTCCTCCATCAGGTGGAGGAGCTCCGCCACGTCCAGCTTCTGCGGCTTCACCTGCGATGACGACAACGGAAAATAACGGCGGAAGGCCTCTCCGCCTTTCCCCGGCGGCGGTTTGGGAGAGGCTTCGGGCAATTTCGTCTTCGAGATCCAAAGTTGATTGCTCTGTTAGTAGCATCAGTACTCATGGTAATGCACTCGTTTGAGTTGTTAATCTTCATTAATGAATATTTATCCTCTGTTGTTGCTCAGATTAATTCTTAGTTTGGTTTAGTGTGAACTTAAAATTGCTCTCTATGGTTTTGTGTTAGTCTGCGGGTGTTGAAGTTGTTTGCAGTTGCCAAATTTGCTAATTGTATTGATTCTCTTATATGTTACTGTTGATTATTTGAGGTAAACTGATTGTTGAGTAGCTGAGATGGAAAGACTGTAAGCTAAAATAGATAGTTTTTGGATTAATGAAATTTGAGTTGGCATCTAATAGAATCAAACAAGCATGTGAACAATTAATCAAATGACTGTTCTGGAAGCAAAGATAGGGTCCACAGGAGAAGCAGCAATGGGAGGTCTGTTAGTTGAAACCTTTGTTGAGTTTTTACCTCTGATTTGATGTATGGACCACCATAAGCATCAATTGGAGATTATTTGGTACTTAAAAGTAATGTATCATAGAAGAAGTATATATCTTTTCTCATCCATTATTTCATTTTAAATTTATCAGAGATTAAATCAACAAATGATACAAGCAGAGACCAACCAGTTGCCACTGTGATACCATCCACCACCACAAGCAATGCTGAAAGTAATTTAAAATGTTCTACATTAATGAATTTGTGTGCTGCTATGGATAATTGATCTGATTTGTGTGTGTCTCCACTACCTGGCTGGCTGTACTAGGTCTTACCTCAATGATGGCTCTTGTTGATAATGTGATCAAAATTATCTCTTAGTTTTATTTAATAGTCCATTCGATTTGATAATATGGAGAAATATTTTTTTATCAGCTGGAAACAACTTCAATTTTGTTGTGATAAGTTTCATTTTAGAGATGCAAGAGTTTATGAGCTAGTGCAGAGCATTTGGGGAATTTCTGTGTATTATTGATAAAATGGTAAAACGTATGTACAACTACCATCTATCCTCTATATATACAAATTTGATTAAGTAACTGCCTGTCTAATCTGGTGATAGGTGGCACTCCTTTTCGATGGTTGTCGGTGCTCTGTTCTGTGCGAGTTGGATCGTGAGTCGTCAAGGTATGTGAAGCTCCGCTCTCTGCTCTTGCCGCTTGTCTGATTAATTTAGCAGTATTGTCGATATTACCCTTCAATCCTCTTTAATAAGCCAAGTTATTCAGTTATAAGCTTTGCAAGTTTATTGGAGAGGATATACTGATGAAGATGAGATTACATTTATTCAAGTGTTGTTTAACGACCCATTTACCACTTTTACTCGCCCCTTCCACTTTATATCCCCTTTATTCTATATATGTTCTTATATTAGATCATATAGTTCTTAATGTCTAAACCTTTGAATGACATATTCTTACACATGGTTTTGTATAATGGAGGTTGGTATTCTGGATGAGAGATATTATATAGCTGAAATTTGTTTCTTTATTGTACCTATGGTATTAGGCCATTAGCAATTTGCACTAATACCAAACACCATGGTAAAATCTGGTCCATATAGTCGAACCAAGATAGCGGGGATGTGGGATGAAGACTTAGTTTCTTTCTGTTATTAACGCATGGTGCTACCTGATGATTTTATAATATATATTAGTCCTGAAATTTTCCATTCAAGAATTATTTTAAAGTTTTTCATATAATCTTTATGCTTTAATTTTTTATATTTGTCATAAATCTTGAGTCCTTAAATAACAGATTACTAGTTTACCTCCTAGAAGAACACCTGTGAAGATATATGTCATTGAAGGAAATGAAGATGGGGTTTGACAGGGCTTTCCTGGTAAATTTCTTTTAACACCAACAATTACATGAAAAGAAAACAACATAAGCTTCTATTTAACCATTGACTATGGATGTGTTTGTGTGATGAGTTCATAATAAACTCATTTCCTGATTTGGAGTCTATGTGGATCTTGGTTGGAAGTTCTGGATCTTTTTGGATCTAAGTTTTGTATTTTTATATTCTGTTAATGTGGAAGCATTTTATGTTTATTAAGATTAACTTCTGCTTGGCTTTCGAATACATATACTGGATCAGTAGATGTTGATGGCATTTTGTGTATGTTGGGTTATAACATTGTAGATTATTGAACTCTTAAAGAACAATATCTGTTTGAGTGGTGAATTTAGATACATTGCTTTTGAAAGCATATTCTAGATCAGTATATCTTCATTTGGTCGTGCTAATGCTTAATTGTGACATTATAGAATCTTGAATATTCACAGAAAAATCTGGTCTGCATGATTTTCTTTGTCTTAGCCCGTATAGAGGAATTGAGCTTAGCTTTGAATTCAACTTGTATACGTGGATATCAAATTTTGTGTTTTGGCATTGGGTTAGATTATTTTACCTTAGCATTTTAAAAGGAAGATAATCCTTTTTGTTTTGTTGATTAAATTTTTTTACTGCCATTATGCAAGGAAATCAGAAGGTGCGGGATAATATCGTGATTGCTACAAAATTTGTTGCATATCCATGGCGCTTAACACCTAATCAATTTGTAGAGGCTTGCAAGTATGCCCCCTCTTGAATCTCTAGACTATTTCTCGTTGTGAGGTCTAAATTGCTTCAAAGCTTGTATAAGACCCATATTCGTATCTTCCATGCAACATGTCATTTAAATAGAAGATCTGAAATCAGGTTGCAATAAACTGGTGCATCAGCAAAGGAACCATGCGAATTCCTGGAGTTAAAACGATCAAACAAGCTGAGAATAACTTGGGTGCAATCGGCTGGCAACTCAGTTCAGATGAGTTGCTGCAGTTAGCATTCTTGGCTGAGAAATTGCCCGCCAAATGGTACAAAACATCTTTCAAACAAGGTAAAGCGTGAAGATAACACCCTTACTGTTCTCTTTGAGGACTTCAGTGGTAAAATGTATGATAACACCTCTACTCTCTGTTTACTTAGGCAACAGATAAATCGTAGAGAACTGAAGCAACAATCAAACTTGGATTTTGCCATGTATGACAAACAAGATTCATGCCCAGCTAGTCATAATCATGCATATTGCCCAGAGAACTTGCAGGTTTGTTATTCCATGTGCTTTGATCTTCACAACTTGAAAAACCAGGATTCACAGAAGGCTTGCTCTCTGAATTAAAGCTATACAAGAATTCTTCAAGCTTGAAAGGATTTGTGACCAATATGGCTCATTTGAAACCTCTAATTGTAAAATTACTACTTAAGCTACTCAAAATTGATTTAGCAAAATGAAAGAAAATCAGGCATTAATTTGATTCGATTGGCTTTATTGTTCTACTGCTGATATATTAAATTTGCATTGCCTCTTTTTTTGCAGAATCTCTTGAGGCTTGAACCACTTAAGCTTGCCGATGGTGGTAATCACTGAGGACATTTGTTTGTATTAAGGATGCTACTGAGGTTGTTCTTTCGATGATTGTAGGTTCAATGTTTAATCCTGTGATATTCATCTTCCCCATCATTCTGTTGAACTGTGCTCATACTAAGTGTTGTATGATTTTATGCAGGAAAATTCATCCAGGGCTAATGGTCATATATTCAATATGGGCAACCCCCATAATGAAGTTACAATTAGGCAGCTTGCTGAAATTTAGCATCTGTAATTTGTCCAAACGTCCTTCATTTACTAGAATACTATTCACTGTTAAATTTTAATCTCTCATTAATGCAGGTTTATAAGAAGGTTAGTGAGAAACTGTAGTAGAATCATCAACCATTGATATAAGCTCGAAAGAGTTTTATGGTGAATGATATGACGATGACAGTGATGAGAGAATCTCAGACATGACCATTATTAACAGGCAACTGGGTAATGAATATTTCTTGTATCATACGGAAAACTTTGCGCATAATTAATGAAAATTTTCGTAGGGTTACTAGGGTACCAAAGTCATACTGAAAATTTTAGTATAACAAAAAATTTGGTATTTTTTTCATATTTTTTAGTACAACAAGGATACCAAAATTTATGTAATCCCCAACCCCTAGTAACAACCACCTCAATAAGAGTGTAGCTGTAAAACTTTGTAACTTGCGGGGACTTTGAAGTCTTTTTCAAAATATATTTTCACAAACAAATAAAGAAAACAAGTTCAACGATAGCTCCATGAATTGGTGGTCCTTTATATAATACTTTGACCATCATCATGCAGATATGATCTTCCTTTTTTCATAAACATAGACTTCAACGATAGCTCCACGAATTTCCAACCTTATAGGGTCCGTTTACCAAGGCCTTTAAGTGCAGAATCTCCCCTGAAGCCTTACTATTGGGACATATATACTCACTCAAACCGACGTAAAGCTGAGAGACGAGACCTTAGTCATTTGCAAAGCACTTACGCAACGTGGCCAATATGTATTAATCACTACTAGACTCATCTTAGTTGTTAGTTGCCCCAGTTTAACAGACTTTGATAAACCTGGGTCCCACAGAAATTGGAATGGATAGTGTGATTCTTGCTGATAATGAATGGTATAGATTCTTCTTTTAGACAAAATCTACAGCAGCAGAAAAGAGAAAATGATGTTGCCAAGGGGAAGCTTTGGAGCAATTCTCATACTCCACTCCCTTTCCTGCAAACGAACTTGGAATTTACGAGCCCTGAAGAAGCGAATGAGTTCTTGAGTGTATTGATTGTTCTTGAATGATGAAGATATTCCAAAGCAGATGCTACATCGATCATTATGTCCAATCTTTGCCTCACGTCCAAGAAATAGTTATGAGAATATAACCATTTCTCAAGGTTTGCGTTGGGCATGTACTCAAGTACTAAAGCCTTGAATTCTTCATTGGTAAGATTCCTGTGGCGGATGTTACGTAATACTTCACATTCGACATCAAAGATCTCGACAGCTTCTGAGTGCTTGTTAAACACCTTCACAGCGATCACATTTCCATCTCTAAGGGTTCCTCTGTAAACTGAACCATAACTCCCAACGCCTAGTAAATTGCTCTCATTGAATTGTTCTGTTGCCCACAAGATTTCATAATAGGAAATTCTTTGTGGTACTGCAGACGCCAATTCAACAATTTCATTCATCGTGTTAACTTTTCTTTTGCATCTTACACATATAAACATCAAAGTTACTACAGTGACAAACACAACAACCCCGACAAGAACAGATAGAGAAAATGCAACCTTCTTCCTTTTTGATTTATGGCTGGAAATAACATGACAAAATGGGGTGCCATGGAAGCTTGAATTAGTTTGGCACAGTGCATCATTACCCTTGAAAGACTCCATAGTGAAGTGTCTGAATGGGCCGCCACTTGGAATCTCTCCATTCAATGTGTTGAAAGATACATTAAAATAGTCGAGCTGCTGAAATTTGTAGTTCAGGAAGTAATGAAATTTAATTCGGAAGAAACTGATTCAACTGTTAGAAATTATATTGAGGGACAGTTCACCAGTAATTTGATTTTGTTCGATGCCAAACTCAACCAAGTTGTGAAGATTGCCCAACTCCTTTGGTATAAAACCTGTATACAAAATGTTAATTTTTTTATGAAGTTTGTCGTCACACTAATATTCAATGCCGTGACTCTGTGGTGGCGCAAGCCGCAAGTGACACAGATCCAACTGCAAACGGAGCTGAATTGGTCCAGTTTCTTGCAAGTATATGGTTAGGGTCTAAAATGAGGAGGGATTTTAAAGAAAAAAGAGCAGATTGATCAGTGGTGAGGTTGTTGGCAGATATTTTGGCTAGACAAGGTAATAAGGTTACTAGTAAGACTGCAAATGGATAAAAGTAATAGCAAGTATTCTCCATGGCTGCAAATATTAATGTAATACTAATCCGGGTGATCAGATGCTCATAATTGCAAATATATATAGAGAATAACCATATGACTTGTTTCACTAAATTGTGTTATTAATTTTAACTAAACATTATTACTGTTTCATCGAATTGTATTAGTTATTTTCATAGTATGAAATTAATGTGAAAAACAGAGAGAATATTGTTCATTTGAAAATAAGTAATACTACAGTTTAGTAAAAATAAATGATAATATTCGGTGACAACAAGTAGTATGGTTAAGTTAAACAAATGATATGGTAAAATAAAAAATTAGTTTCACCGTAGATACTTTTCCATGAATAAAATGTATCATAAACGCGTTTCCATTAGGGTTTCAATTTAGGGATTCATTTCAATAATATAAAGCTCCATTTGGATAGAGAGAATTTAAAATGAATGGATTTAAAAAATTAATACATGTAAGAATACATATATTTTAAATTATGAATTATCAAGAGATGAGAGAGATAGGAAGAGGGGGGGGGGGGGAGAAGGAATAGGTAGAGGGAGAAATTTTAAATGACATGATTTTGGAGAGGATTTGAAATCCCTCAATTTTAAACTAGACTCTCAAATTTAAGTATTTATAAATCCATTATAAAGTGATAATTTATGTGTGAAATTCATGAATTTTAAATACTAAGGTGATTTATGTTTGCCGGAGGTGTAAGGTTAATATATATGCCATCTGGCGAGCCCTGCTAATCGCAATTAATACATATAAATAAATTGGAAACTGCAGTCCTGACATGTATTGGCCAGATATCTATTTCTTTAGAGTCAATGGATACGACATTAAATTAACATCTTTTCGTTAAATAGGAGTAGATAAGATGAATATTTTAGTGTAAAAAGAATTAGATAAATTAACAGTGTACAAGTTGAACATTTCAGTATATAAACAAGTTGAATATTAAAAAAAAAAATTATACATTTTAAAAATGTACTTGAATTTCATAGTGTACTTGATGCATACAAAATTTTGTCCTTGTTTATATATAAATTTGTTCTCTTATTTCTTATTATAAAGGAAATATATTTCTTTAATGCGAGAGCTAACGACCTTTTTTTCTTCTAATTGAAAGGGCTCTTTTGTCTACTCTGATTGTCCAGTTGTTTTGTCTAACTGCTACCAACGACCTTTTTTTTTTTTTTTTTTTTTTTTAATCGAAAAGGGCTATTTTCTTCTACTGCTGTTTGTCTACAAACTACCTTATTTTTAAACCATTTATAATTCAGCATTTTCCTAATTGTTCTCTTTTACTTTATAATTTTAAGGGTAAATTACTGAGTACACTTTTTTTAAAAAAACTAGCAACAAGGTACAAAGCGGTTGCATATATGTAGATACAATTGCACTTACATATGCAATTTTACCTGTATATGCAATTTCATTTGTACCTAGTTGCTATTTACCTAAAAAAAGTGTACCTGGTTGCTAATTTCCCTAATTTTAAGGGAAACTTGATCCGTGTTCACACTAAGGGAAAATTAAACCAGAGATACCTGATGAGGGTCGTAATTGCTTATTTTATGGTCATTTTGTGTCTTATTTGATTTCATTTGCAATGAAAAGTGCTATTAATCTCGTTTGTTTGAGAATATATTGATTTTTCAGAAAATGGAAGCAAGAAACGATGCAAAACTGTTCAAATTTAGAAGTACATCGGAGAAGTGGGATGAACCATTAGAAGCTTCTTGAAAAGAGGATTGCATCATTAAAAAAATCAACTCAATCGTAGTTCGATTTGAAGTTATGAAATAAACAAAATCCGGAAGAAGAAGAACAAAGCCAGATGTCGGCCCGGCCCAAAAAACTCAAAAAGGAGGCCCAGTAACCCATCATTCAGCCATTTAATAGGCCCAAATTTTGGCCCAACATCACAGGCCCATGCCCTCCATTTTCATTGCCCAATTGCAAATAAGAGAAACAGCGGACAAATAGAATTGAAATGAAATCAAAGTCAAAATTCTTTCTTTGGTCAGCCCAGGATCTTAGTTACCTTTCCAACCATTGTGCAGCCTTCTTTCTCTATTTCATTTGATTGGCCCACGCTCGACGAAAGCAGGACAATGTGGATTTCTAAGCTTGGGAGCACGTTTTTACTAAGAGTTGGTCTCGACTTGAAAAAAAAAAAAAGAAAAAAAAAAAAGAATTGCCTACTTAAAAATATTCAAATGACTTCTTAAATTTGCCTACAAAAATAATTTAGTCCCTAAAAAAAGTTAGGATTTCCTCTTATTTGCCTACCAATTTTTAGAATAATCTTTGAAAAAAATATCTAAAAACAATTTCCTAGACAAACAAGTTATCTACGAGCAACCTATCTACACATTTGTAATTTCCGTAGGCAAACTTACAGAGATTGCAAGGTCTTACCATTGCATTTTAAGTGTTCTTGAAGAATCGACGTTTGATTTTCTCAGTAGCTCTGCTAGTAAAACTTCTTTCATGTTTATCTCTCTCCGGGGATTCTGATTGAGCACTTCAAGACCAACGCTAATATGGATGATACACCTTTATTTAAAATCTTTGTAGCCGTTTTCATCATCAAGATTCAGGAATAAGTTCGGATCTACAACTCTATCCGGTGAATGTGGAAGCAAGTTTGCAACCCAACTCATCAAAGTCAAATCTCCACCGAACATATCATCACTTGGCCTTTTTTCTTGTAAAGGTTTCCATCAGCATCACACCATAACTATATACATCACATCTTGTTGAAACTAGCCCTTCCAAACCGTACTCTGAAGAGTGAGAATTGCAATACATCAATAAAACGTGATTAAATTGACTGAAATTTAATATGATATATGAAAATAGAATAAATGTTCACCGGAGCGATGTACCCGAAAGTGTGGCGAGGGTGTTGGTTAGCACCATGCTCTCCTCGCCCCCTAAAAAGTTTAGATATCCCAAAATCAAGAATATGGGCAATCATATCCTCATCTAACAACACATTACTAGGCTTCAAGTCGCAGTTGAACAATGGGTCTTTGAACAACCATGGTGAAGATATTCCAATGAGATGCTACACGCCGATCATTATGTCCAATCTTTGCCTCACATCCAAGAAATAGTTATGAGAATATAACCATTTCTCAAGATTTCCGTTGGGCATGTACTCGAGTACTAAAGCCTTGAAATCTTCGTTAGAAGCAGCTGTTGATGACTTTGGTAAGATTCTGTGGCGGATGTTCGTAATACTTCACATTCGACATCAAAGCTCTCGAAAGCGACTTCCGAGTCTTTGGCTAAACACCTTCATGGCGACCACATTTCCATCTCTAAGAGTTCCTTTGTAAATGAACCGTAACTTCCAACACCTAGTAAATTACTCTCATTGAATGTTACATTTGCCCACAAGATTTCGTAATAGGAAATTCTTTGTGGTAATCAGAGACACCAATTCAACAATTCCATTCATCGTCTTAACTCTTCTTTTGCATCTTACACGGATAAACGTCAATGTTACTATAGTGACAAAGCTTAATAACCCCGATAAGAACAAATAGTGAAAATGCAACCTTCTTCCCTTTGATTTATGATTTGGAAACAACGGGACAAATTGGGATGCTATGGAAGCTTGAATTAGTTTGGCACAATGCACCATTACCCTTGAAAGACTCTATAGTGAAGTGTTTGAAAGGGCCACCACTTGGAATCTCTCCATTCAAAGTGTTGAAAGACACATTAAAATAGTCGAGGTGTTGAAGTTTTTTCAAAGGCTTTGGGATTGAACCAGAGAGATTGTTGTTGGACAAGTCTAGAGTTACCAAACTGACCATGCTCCCCATGGACACGGAATAGAACCTTCCAATCTATTATGTCTTGTGACGACAGATTAACCAATCTCTGTAAATTACCAATCGTTTTTGGGATGGACTCAGACAGGTTATTCATTGACAGATTGATAGAGTTTGCTGCCATTAAATTGCCCATCTCTGGAGGTAAGAACCCACTTAGGGAATTTGAGGACAGATCAAGACTCAACAAATCCTTGAGGCTCCACAAACTTGATGGTATGCTTGAAGTGAGATTGTTAGAATCTAGGGAAAGATATCCTAAAGATATGAGGTTCCCTATACATTCAGGAATGAGACCAGAAAGTTGGTTATGACCTAAATCAATTATATACAGGTTGCGTAGGTCACACAGACCCTCTGGAATGGGACCTCCCAGATTGTTGTTATGTAGATCTAATCCTTGAATCTTATTTAAATATCTGAAAGTAGATGGAATAATACCAGACAACTCATTGTTGCTAAGATCAAGTGACGTCAAGTTCCATAAATTATGGATATCATCAGGAATGCTTCCCTTAATTTTGCAATTGGAGGCAGAGAATAATTGGAGAGTGGAAGATAAATTCCCAATGGAAGGTGGAATGATACCTTCTAGAGGATTATCATTAATCCACAAATGCTTTAAAGATGTGCAATTTGTTAAGGAAGTTATGAAGCTCAATTCTGAAGAAGTTGACTCAATTCTTAGATTATTGTCTGCCAGGCTTAGGAATTCAAGCATAGTTAGGTTGCTAAGAAAGTGAGGTACAACACCCATTAATCTGTTGGATCCGAGATCGAGAGTTCTGAGATAAGCACAATTAGAAATTGAGTGGGGTATTTCTCCAGTAATAGAGTTATTTTCAAGTGTAATCCATTCAAGAATGGGTGAGCCGGTGCAAAGATGGGCTGGAAGAGTGCCAGATAAATCATTGAAAGCAAGTTGAAGAATTTGAAGAGTTGAGATGTTAAAGATCTCAGGTGGAATTGAACCGGTGAAAGCATTATAGCGTAATCTAAGTGCCTCAAGTTGGTGAAGTCTGCCAATTTCACTTGGTATAACACCTGCCATGATTACAAAATGATCAACTAGCATCTAATTAATTCCTAAGGGAATAATAATAATAATAATAATAATAATAATAATAATAATAATAATAATAATAATAATAATAATAATAATAATAATAATAATAATAATAATAATAATAATAATGACTGAGAAAACGGACCTGTGAAGCCATTTTCCAAGAGTTGTAGTTGTTTTAGCATTGTAAGATTTCCAATATCTCTTGGGAGCTTCCCACTTAGTTTATTCCGCCATATAGATAATCTCTCCAAGGAAGCGATATTAAACATGCTCAGTGGCAGTTCACCTGTAATATGATTCTCACTAATATCAAATTGAACCAGGTTCTGAAGATTGCCAATTTCCTGTGGTATGGCACCTGCATAATAAATGATATATATCATCAGGAATATTGGTACCTTCAAGATTAATTCGAATGAAGATGATTCAATTCTTGATAGATTTAGGAATTCAAACAGTTGAGTCAGCTATTAATTTCTCCACAAACAAACAGTTTTTATATTACATAGAAACGGACCTGTGAAGCTGTTTTGTGAGAGATACAATTCTTTTAGCATTGTAAGACTTCCAATATCTCCTGAGAGTTCCCCACTCAGTTTATTTCCCCGTAGACCTAAATACTGCAACGAAGACATATTGCTCCATATATCTTTTGGCAGTGCACCAGTAATTTGATTTTGTTCGATAGAAAGCTCAACCAAGTTCTGAAGATTGCCCAACTCCTTTGGCATAACACCTGTATACAAAATGTAAATTTTTTTATGAATTTTGTCGTCATGCACTAATATTAAATGAAGCTCGAAAGGATAGTAAAGTATACCAGTTAAATAGTTTACCCCGAGATATAAAATTTGAAGAGATGTTAATCTCCCAAATGCAGCGGGTATCTGCCCACTGAAAGAATTGTAAGACAAGGACACCGATTGAAGTTGCTGGCACTGAGATAGGTTTGATGGAATTTCGCCGCTCAGCTGATTGAAACTTAGGTTAATCAGTTGAAGAAATGGAAGATTGCGGCACATGTCAGTTGGTAGACTACCATTCAGTTCATTGTACGCCAAAGACAGTGTTCGCAAGGTGGATATGTTAAATATAGCAGATGGTACAGCACCTCTGAAGCTGTTATTTCTTAGAGATAAGTAGTCAAGTTTAGGTATATGACCAAACCACGGTGGAATCTCTCCCGCAAAATTGTTATCTCTGAGAGAAATGAACTTCAAGCGGTGCAGGAGAGATAACTCTCGAGGCAAAGTGCCACTAAAAAAGTTGTACCTCAGATCAAGAGAAACGAGGAAGGAGAGATTTCCTATTTGCGGTGGAATTGCGCCTGTAAGATCCATGTTGGAAATATTCAAAGCCGTGACTCTGTGGTGACGCAAACCGCAAGTGACGCCAATCCAAGTGCAAACAGAGCTTGAATTGGTCCAATTTGTCGCAAGTATTTGATAAGGGTCTGAAGTGAGGAGATATTTTAGTGAGAGAAGAGCATATTTATCAGCGGTGAGGCTGGTAGATGTACTTTTGGCTAGACAAGCTGGGATTTGGAAGGATATTAGTAGTAGCAGGAGTAGTGCATATGCAAAAACGAAATACCAAGTTTTGGCCATGGATAACTGCAAATGCTGTGATGCTATTATATTACAGTAGGGTGAGTTTCTAATAATATGTAGAGGAATATATATATATATATATATCAAAAGGCATGCTTGAATCATTTTTGATGCCACGTAGAATAGGATAAGTCATGATTGTAAAGTTTGTGGCTATTTTCTTCAATTAATATTCATATCACTGATTTCAAATACTTTTTGAACAATTAAACTATATTTTTGAAGAATAAGAATGTAGGGCCGCTCCCAGCTGTAAAAGTTTGTGTAGCTAGCGGAGACTAACGGGGCTTGTTTGTTTACAGCTTTGAAAGTGGTTTTCAGAATTTCAAATCCCAAATCCCTGTTTGTTTATCAGAATTTCGGTATAGAATTTTAAATCCTCCAAAATTCTACTCTATAATACCTATAATACACCTACTTTACCTTTTTCAAACACAATTTTCAATACACTATCAATCATCTATCACACATTTTCCAATTATTATTATATATTCAACTCAATACTCCATCTCCCCCTTTTTTACTTTATTATCATCATATATATATAATCAATCATTACACAATCATTCAATCATTTCTACATTACCTTTTACAATATAACATTCTTTCTATCATCTACTTTTTCAAAATCCTACTTTATCAAATCCTACAAAATCCACACTCCCAAATATATACAAAATACAAATACACTTTTTACTTTATACCAAATTCTTTCAAATCCTCTCTATAGAATTTCAAATCCCCTCAAAGCCGTAAACAAACAGAGCCTCAAGTCTTCTACAAAATATTCCACAAGTAAATAAAAGAAACAAAAAAAGGCACATCATATCATATATAGGAAAATAATTGCATATACATATGTATATTTGAATTTTAGCGTGCAACTTTGATATTTTAGTGTGCATCATATCGACCTCTTTCGAGGTCCCCTCATGACTCGAACTCATGATCACTTAGGCTTACCCATAAAAAGCGTCGTTTTAGGGGCGTGAGATACACACGCCCCTAATTGGGATTGGGAATTTTTCATAAAACGACATCGTTTTTGGGTAGTTTGATCGGTCTCCGGCTATTTGGGACTAAATCGGCACAAATTGAAAAACACACGGACTAAATTGAAACATGTGATATATACGAGATCTTTTCAATAAAGGTGCAAGAAAAGAAATTGGGGACCATTTCAATTTAAATATCTAAATTTTTAAATATTTTGAAATTGTTCGTTAACTTTTTTTACTCTAATCTTTGCGGCAAGAGTTACCAAACTAAGTGAATGACCACTTGTGTAAAATAGTTTTCTCTTTGATTTGAAGCATCAATTTACTTTTTTTTACTTTGTAATAATCTTTGTCGGGTTTTTGGAACACATTTAAAACAATATGTATATAAAAAAAAAAGCAAATCGAATTGGGTTTATTGGGTCTAAAGTGATAAAAAATCAATCATGACCCCAAATTATTTTGATTAAAAAGGCTTGGATGACATTTAGTAATGGCAAAATGTAATAGCAATCTTTGAGCTCATTTGTGTTGGGACTTGGAATTGGATTAATAATAGGAAAGGGTAGTACACTTGTATTTTGGTCAATATATTCTCTTAATTTTTCCGGTGTTCAAAATAAAATAGGCCTTTTGTCAGCATAAGAGTCAATGTTCACACTTGCATATTATTTTGCGCCCATTGTTTTAGTCACGTGGTTAGGAAGGAGTGCAATGCAAGTGGTGCAAGTGGGAACCTTTTTAAACTATTATTTTATGACAGAAAATGTATTCTTTTTCTCCTTTAATTTTACATCAATTTTGATTTTAAATCGGTTAATTTTCTTATGAAATTAAAATTTATCTCTTAAATTCTCAAAATTCGATTTTTTTTTCATCTTTTTAACCAGCAGTTAAACAAACAAAAATATTGAATTTTGTACGTATACTTAAATGTCAAATGACAAAAAGGTTGAATTTTGTTATCTTAAAGGTCTATTTTCAAAATTGGAAAAAAAAAAGAAATTAGCGGATTAACATCAAAGTTGGTGAAAATTAAAGGATAAAAATAAAAAAATTATCCAAGTTTTATAATATATATTAAAATAAATACTCCCTCCGTCCCAAGATAACGTGCACCCTTATCCGGACAAAAAAACTAAGAAAACTTGTTTTATTGGTATTATTTAAATGAATTATAATGATATTGTGAGAGTGAAAGTTTTGCTTTGTCATTTTAGGAAATATACACGTTATTGTGGGACGGACCAAAAAGTAAATTGTGCACGTTATTGCGGGACGGAGGGAGTATATATGGTCATTTTTGGCAGTAGTAGCTCAGATTTGTCTGCAGAGTCAAAGGCAATCTGAAATAATTAAGGGTATGTTCGTTTCGGATTTGTGGGCGTGGGAAATTTGGACTTTGAAGTCCTAGGATTTCAAAATCTTGATGAATACTTAAGATGTATGTTTGTTATGGGATTTTATACGGAAGAATAGTGAAAAAGATGTTTGATGTGATATTATTTTATTAATTTGAGTGTATTGGGAGAATAAAAAAGTAAACGATGTGAGTGTATTGAGAGAATAAAAAGTAAAGTAGTAGTAGGTTATGAGGTAGAGTAAGATTAATAGGATTTCAAAATTCTTACTTTAAGTTTCAAAACAAATGGGGGTTTGAGATTGTTAAGTCCAAAATCCGCCGAAATAGTCGCGAAACGAACGTACCCTAATAGGCCTTGAGTACCCATTTCCAGCCCAACCCGAGAAATGCATGTGCATGGCCTGGCCCAGTTGAAGTTTCTGAGTAATAGTCCTACAATTTCAACAATAAAGGAAAAGAATATTGAGGAAAATTAAATAAATGAATAGATTCTCAACTTCTTTACAAGTTCGGATTTTTATATGAGATTTTAGATGAGACGGAATACTTTTAAGGAGACTTTGAAGTCTACTTAAAAAAAAATCCAAGAGGAAAGATATTAAAAGTTAATTGTACAGGACGTCGTAATGGAAATAAAGAAAAAAATTGTACAAGTATATGTACTTAAATTGATAAAAGAGTTGTAGTACGTAATTGGCTATTGCATATTGATATTAACTCATTTTATAATTTAAAGATTCCTTTGACCCATGGACTCATTAAAGACTTTAAAAGTCGAGTCTAGCTTCCCGGCAAACATTAATATTGAACAGAAATGAAAGATTCCTTTGACTAGCCTTTAATCAAAAGAAGCTAATTATATTTTTTGTTACACATTTTCAAACGTTATAAAAATGTGTAGTCTCTCGATTAATTACTTACCAGAAACTGAGTTGAGCTTTTTTTTAAGCCAACAAATTTCATATATATATATATATATATTGTCCATTATTCAAACTTAGTCCATTATATCTGCTTTAAGTAGAAATTAAAGGTGTTGTGGCTTTTCTTGACTAAGTGTTGAGGCCTGAGCATACTTTGAACTTTAGAGATGAAACGTACTTCTTTTCCAAATATATAAAGACAATACTTGTGGTGATAATGAAGTAAAAGACACCAATCACCTCCTTTAAAGACAACCCTTGTGGAAATAACAAGGAAAACACACACCAAATGCATGTGGTCCTTTAATTTTCCGAATAATAACAAGCCAACCTTGTGGAAATAATAAGAAAAATACACAAAATGGAAACTAACTCCTAAGTTTCCTTTTCAATATAAACACAGTGAGTGCATGGGTCTCATGTGCACTAAGTGCATCGTGCACTCCATAGTATACAATTGAGTATTTTTTTTTAATTATACATAATAAAATACAATTTTATTTTTTTAACATAAGGAATAAGGGGGAGTACAATTCATTTTAATGAAATATTCAATTTGAGTATACAAATTGCGTATTTTTAAAATACACTATGGTTCTAAAAAGGTTATTTTGTGTCTTATAATTTGAATTTTTTTTTTCACCATGAGTATATTTTTTGAATTATTAATTATATCACTAATGATGAAGTCAACAAAAAATTGACAAAAATATAATGGAACTGAATTAGTATATGATTATGTGAACATAAAAGTTAAAAAAGATAAGACGGGGCTGATTTAGAAATTTGAACTTTTTACGGTGGCGGCGCTTAAAATTATGGTATCTTGGCGTAAAAAGTGTTAGGATTAAAGTAGCAATTATGGAGAAAATAATAGAAACACGGATTAAGAAACACACAATTTGGTTACCCGGTTAAATCGAGAATGACTACGTCTGGGGCACTACCAAGCCAGGAGATCTACTAAATTTTCGAGTGATG
Organism: Stenogyne calaminthoides; assembly: GCA_037126765.1. Lineage (NCBI taxonomy): Eukaryota > Viridiplantae > Streptophyta > Magnoliopsida > Lamiales > Lamiaceae > Stenogyne > Stenogyne calaminthoides. The sequence continues at coordinate 2,171,780 of JBBCBC010000026.1, read as the reverse complement.
TGGCGATGATACAATTACAATGAGTCAAAAGTGTTTAAATATGAGAATGAGCCAAAAAACCCTAAATCCGTGCAGGCGGACCCGCTCGACCACGTCACTTGGTCGAGCGGATCTGCACGACCATGCCTGGGTCGAGCGCCCTCTGGGCACTAAAAGGGCGCCGACCGAAAGGTAGTTGATCGACCTCGAGCACCGGGTCGAGCGCCTCCCGCAGACCGCATCTCGGTTCCGATCAGGCTCCATCAATCCCAACAATCACCCACCGAGACCGACTCTAACCTTGTCTCCTCTGCTTCAACGGTCTCTCTCTCTTTGGTAGTAGTGTCGTCTTCATCTCGGGTTTAAGGCCGTTGAAGTCATGCATAACTTCAACTTCTAAGGTCACAACCTTAGTCAACATGTCGCCAGGATTCTCACTTCCCGGATCTTCATCACCAGAAGATCTTGTTCTCTATGAGGTAACATATGTAATGATACCTTAACTCAATATGCTTTGTCCTCGAGTGAAAGGTCGGATTCTTCGCCAAGTGAATAGCACTCGATCATCCTTTATGTAATACTATCATTTTGCTCCTTCCCCAACTCACATGAAAGATTCTCGCGAACCAAACCATCTCCTTGCTAGCCTCAAGAATCGCGAACGCACTGCTTCGCAGCTGGATCGAGCTACGATCTTTTGCAACTTAGAAGCCTGTGAAATTGATGTACCACCAAAAGTAAACACATACCCGGTTGTACTCCTCCTTTTTGTCGAGATCACTTGATGTCAAGTCCAAGATCAACGCATTCTACCAACTCAACGCTTTTGCCCTCAAAGCACAAAGCTTGATCAAGAGTACCTCTCAAGTACTTTAGGATCTACTTCACCGCCTCCCAATGTCTTTGTCTTGCCGGATTACCCATAAACCGCTAACCACTCCCTAACGCATGTGCAATATCGGTCTTGTACACACCATAGCATACATCAAACTGCCACTTGCCGAAGCATACTGGGGTGTTTTGCATGTAGGCTTGCTCCTCATCGCTTCTAGGTGAGTCCTTGTTGGATAGCTTGAACTGACTTCCCCAACGGACACTAACCGGCTTTTGCATCCTCCATACTAAATCTCTTCAAGACCTTCTTTTATGTATTGACTCGAGAAAGCTACAAATTTTCGCCACCCTATCACGATCGATTAAGATGCTTAAGATTTGCTTGGCCTCTCCAAGGTCCTTCATAGCAAAACCTATCGACAACTTCTTTCTTCAACTTGCTCACTTCCCGAGCACTTGAGCCTGCTATCAACATGTCATCAACATATAATAGCAAAATGATATAACCATCATCATACCTCTTGAAGTAACACCAATGGTCGACTTCACACCTATTGATCCCAATCTCGTGCATGAACCCATTAAACTTCTTGTACCACTGTAATGGAGCTTGTTTCAACCCATACAAACTCTTCTTCAATTTGCAAACAAGCTCACTATTCCCCTTTGGCAAGTACCCTTCCAGTTGCTTCATGTAGATGTCCTCATCTAAATCACCATGAAGAAAGGTTGTTTCCACATCCATCTGTTCTAACACCAAATTTTCTGCAGCCACCAGACTCAGAACTAACCGAATGGTAGTTAGCTTCACCACTAGAGTAAAAATATCAGTATAATCAATACCATGTTTCTGCTGAAACCCCTTCACAACCAGTCTTGCCTTGTAACGCTTGCTTCCATCAGCCTCCTCTTTGATTCTGTAAACCCACTTATTATGCAATGCCTTCTTGCCCTTAGGAAGCTCAACTAGTTCCCAGGTTCCGTTGGTCATCAACGAATTCATCTCATCATCCATTGCAAGTTTCCACTTGCTCACCTGTTCACTATGTGTAGCCTCTGCATAACATTCAGGTTCACCACCATCAGTCAACAATAAATAATGAAGAGAAGGTGAATACCTATAAGGAGATCTATGCTCTCTCATGGATCTCCGCAGTGGAATTGGTGCGTTGGTGGTGTATGTGGTTCTTCCTCAACAATCTCCTCATCGTCTTGAACCTCCTTGCTCCCACCCGAGTTCGAAATGTCTAACTCTACAACCTGAGTCTCAGAACCACCCTTTTTGGATATCCCCAACCTGTCCTTGTACAAAACCTGCTCATTGAATACGACATCTCGACTACGGATTATCTTTCGATTTTCCTCATCCCAAAACCGATAGCCAAATTCATCACCGCCATATCCAACAAACGTACACTTAATGAGACTTAGAATCCAATTTACTCTCCTACTAGCAAAGATCAATGTGAACATATGAAACACATCCAAATATCTGAAGAAAAGACAGATTTACCTCCTTACTGCACCGGGCCTCTCCTGGTATGCCATATTCCAAGGAGTTGAGGGTCCTCTTTTTATCAAGTAGGCCGCATGTTAGCTTATACGCTTCAAAAACATCTTTGGCAGCCCACACTTCAATCTCATACTTCTAGCACGTTCACATAATGTCCTGTTCATACGTTCTACCACACCGTTCTGCTGGAGGGTTCCTCTCACGGTTTTCTCCATTCAAATTCCGTTTGCCTCACAGAATCCTTTGAACTCACGGAGCTCGTACTCTCCACCATTATCCGATCTCAGACACTTCACTCTGAAATAAAAAAATAAAACACAAATTGTCTCATCAAATCATCCTTCCAGCAGAATTTGAATTTTTTTATCAAAAAGTATCGAAATTTGACACAAAAGGACTAAAATTTGACACTAACGAACTAAAGTTGAGAAATTAGAAAGATAAAGGACTAAAATTGAATTCTCCCAAAATTACAAGACTAAAATTGAGTTTTTCATTAAGATGAGCTCGAGTTCAAGAAAACTGAGTTCATTTAAGTTCGAGCTAACAGTGTTTCGAGCTTCAATTTTTTTAATAATTGAATCGAGTTTAAATCTGATATATAGTACTTCGACCCGACTCGTCTACACCTAAATCTTTTTGCTAAAATAGACTTGGCACTTACACCTTCTTGAGTCAACGGATACCTCTTTGGCCTGTGAAATCAAAGAATTTGTTCTACACCATAAATTTCAATCTTCTCGGCTATGTCAAACGTCTATTGACAATGCTGTTTCAAGGGTTTAACTAGAGTTGACCCTTTAAGTCTCTATCAGTCAACGATTACGCTTTTCACCTCAAAAAAATAGTGCATTGTCTAGGAGTTTTTTCAATATTTTTTTAACATGCCTATAAAATTTTCAAAGAAAATAATTGTCTTTAAATAGTAAAACTTGTCCAGGAATTGCTTATAAAATTTTCTAATTATATAGATTATTTTAAAAAAACTACGAATATAATTATTTACGGAAATGTAAATTGCCTAGTAAATTATTTGTGTAAGTAAATTATAACCCTACACTTTTTGTGTTTTAAAGTAATTAAAATAAAGTGTACATACCAAAGTGGAGTTTTTGTCTCATACATGAATCCTTTGTTAATTGTTATATATATGTTTAATTAACTTTAAAAAGCAATTCTTTTACTGTCCCACTATTTTTTGTCGCACTTTCGTTTCTTATTTTACATCTATTGCACACTGCACTATTCCGTTTGCTTTTCTTTTCAATTATTGGAGTTGTCAAGCAATTTTCAAAATAACCCAAGCCCATTTAGTACAGGCCCACTGCGGACCACTACCAATCAAAAGTCGCATTTGAACAGCATATATTAACCACATTGACGAATGACGATTGTACATTTCCAATTTGAAATGTACGTCATTCGTTTTTGCTTTTTTTTCTTTCTGTGCTCCGTATACGGCTTAATGATAGACTAATTCGGGAATCATAACTAATTACTCATTAACGAGATTTCATTTTAAATTAGAACAAAGCTTTATATAAACTGATTTATTTCAGGAGTCGATAGGAAATTTCGAACCTAAAACCTAAAATCTAAAGAGGAGGTATGCACTATCAGGCCAACCATGGAAAATAGTGAGTAAAATTCACTTTTGGTCCCAAAGGACACGATACCCCATGATTTTGGTCTCAATACTCATCATTTTGGTCCCGTAAGATTTCCGAGGTGGGGTGGAATGGTGCCGGAGAGGCCCATGTTGGAAATATTCAATGCCGTAACTCTGTGGTGGCGCGAGCCGCAAGTGACACCAATCCAATTGCAAACGGAGCTTGCATTGGTCCAATTTCTCGAAAGTATGTGATAAGGGTCTGAAGTGATGAGCGATTTTAGAGAAAGAATAGCATATTGATCAGTAGTGAGGTTGTTGGCTAGAGAAGGTATTAAGGTTATTAGGAGTGCAAATATTGCAAGAATGGGATAACAAGTTTTTTCCATGGCTGGTAATTAATTAATTAATAGGGTGAGTTGATGAAAAATGTAAGAATATATATACAGAGAAAAGGAATTACATTAATCATGATGCTATGTTGTGGTGTGAATGTATAAAGGGTATTGGGAGGAAAAGTCAAAATATTACAGCTGTGAGCTAACAAATCTATATGTCGGCCACCAGTAAAATTAAGTGATGCCAAAATGGAATTTGAATGAGAACGAAACTTGAGATAGGACTTAGGAGTGACTATTATTGAGGGAAAATATCAATTTTAGAAATGAAATTTTAAGGGAATCTAATTTTAATCATTTTTTTTTATTTCTCGTTTTTAGTCCATTAGTGTCCATGGTCCTTTTGTGTTCAATTTCAGTCCTTTCTTATCGAAAACTTTAAATTCGGCCGGCAAACCATGATGTGGAGGAGACGAGACGATTTGTGGATTTTTATTTCTCAGGTCAAATAGATGATGTGGACGAGACAACTTTAGGATTTTAAATTTAATGATATTGAATGGGCGTTAATTTGGCTTACAACTATTGAATTTTAATTTTCTAATAAAAAAAGGACTAAAATTAAACACAAAAGGACCAAAATTGAATACTAATGGACTAAAATTGAAAAATCATAAAGATAAAAGATTGAAACTGACTTTCTTAAAATTATGGGACTAAAGTTGAGTTTTCCCTTGAGATGAGCTCGAGTTCAATTTTATGATTTTTCAATTTTAGTCCATTAGTATTCAATTTTGGTCATTTTGTGTTCAATTTTAGTCCTTTTTTATTAGGGAGTTCAATTAAGTACGAGCTAACAAAGTTTCGAGCTAAATCTTTTGCTAACGTAGACTTGGCACTTAAACCTTCTTGAGTCAACGAATACCTCTTTGACGTGTGAAATCAAAGAATTTGTTTCAAACCATAAATTTCAATCTTTGCGTCTATGCCAAACGGACTACAGTTGACCCTTTAAGTCTTTATCAGTCAACGAGTACTCCTTTGGTGAGTGGAAATTAAGGAATTTGTTTCACAAAATAATATAATTGCTAATCTTGTGCTAAACTGCTATAAATCATGCATTCTGAAAACATTGTACATATATATGTATCACAATATAATTAGTTGCCATTACTAGTGATCTTATTGAGAACTCATTTAAGATTCGTTTGTGAGAGGAATAATCAAAGTACACTAAGAATAAAGTTCTCTAAATATATACATATGATAAAATATAGGATAAACAAGTTTCACGTAAGAATCTGTGAAACTAGTTAAGGAGTGTAATTTATATTATTAAAAAGTTTTAGTTGTAATAACTGAAGGGTGTGACTTTTTACTATAAAAATGGTATTACTCATAACACTAAAGGTTATGACTTATATTACAGCATGGGGTATTAGTAGTGATAACTGAAAGGTGTGATTTATATTACAAAATGGTATTAGTCGTGATAATTGAAGAGTCATGCCTGCAAAAAATGAACAAATTTCATGGTGAACAAATTTCACAGAATACAATCCCCTATATTATTAATAGGGAGTTTTTCTTGATGATGTGTCAACTCTACATTGATTTAACATATGTGTCATTCTAGGATAAGTTTGGTGTACATGTCATTAAAAATAAATCCTACATGTAACTAAAAATAAATCCTATGTGTAATTCTATTTTTGTATATCCTAAACAATTCCCTATCCCCTATATATCCCTCTATATATTAATAAAGAGTTTTTTTTTTCCATGATGAGTCAACTCCATGTTAATTTAACCTATGTGTCATTCAATGAAAATTTTGATTACACGTGTCATTTTTATGTGTTATTTTTATAAAATGTGTAATTCATATTTATTATTTTATGTTTATTTAATTATATAATATTATTCATTCATTTTTATTTTTTTTGGTAATTTTAGTAATGTTTGACTTAATTTAAGATAAATAAAATATTCATTCTAAATGTATTTTATCTTAGTGTGAATTATATTCAATTATTAATTTCTTAATAAATAATTTTATTTTATAATTGTTATTATGTATACCTTAACATATTTTATGTGGAAAAAGTATTTTATATTATAATTCATTCACTTTTTTTTTTTTAATTGTTACATGTTAATTAATTTATTAATTTTTTCTTAGTCGATTTATTTTGTTTTGATTTGTAGGTTTCAACTTCATACTAACATGGATAAATAATATTTGATTCAATAATCTTATCCTAAGGTTTAAGAAAATTTACTAATATACACCGTAAAAAATTATTAATTCATATTTAGTGAATTTATGTACATATTTATATTTTTAATTATTAAATATATTATTTATTAAAAATGTTGCAATTTTTAATTAGAAAACCGCGTAACACGCGGGCACTAAACTAGTACATATATAATACTCATCTAAAAATATTAATAAACAAATTGGGGTATATAGTAACGGAAATTTTCCATTTTGCAAGTACAACGTGTTATAGTAAAGAAAATATAATTTGTACTCTAATCATGTTTTAAAGTAATTAAAATAAAGTGTAAATATTAAAATGTAATTTACATGAAATCATCTAGCTCGCACATGAATCCCTCGTTATATGTATGCATTCATTAACTTTAAGAAGCAATTCTTTTATTATCTGACTATTTTTTTTGTTTCACTTTCGTTTCTTATTTCACATCTATTACGCACTATTCAATTGGGAAATTAGCAACCAGATACATTTTTTTGAGGTAAATAGCAACCAGATACAAATAAGATTGCATATACAGGTAAAATTGTATATGCAAGTGCAATTGTACCTACATATATGCAACCGTTTTATACCTGGTTGTTAGTTTTTTTTAAAAAAATTATACCTATCAGTAATTTGCCCCATTCCATTTGCTTTCCTTTTCAATTATTGGAGTGGTCAAGCCCAATTTTCAAAATAATCCAAGCCCATTTAGTACAGGCCCACGGCGGACCACTACCAATCAAAAGTCGCATGTGAACAGCATATATTAACCACATTGACGAATGACGATTGTACATTTCCAATTTGAAATGCACGTCAATCGTTTTTGTTTTCTTTTTTTCAATGACTCTTAATACGGCTCAATGATAGACTAATTCGAGAATCATAACTAATTATCCATTAACAGGGATCTTATTTCAAATCAAAACAAAACTTGTATGAACTGACTGATTTTAAGAATTGATCGAAAAATTTCGAACCCAAAAAAGTATATATTCATAAGTTTGAATTACGCACTATCAGGTAAACCCCGTCAATTGACAAAAAAATATAATAGTTTTATTTTTTGCTTTTTTAGGTCACATCATTCGATTTTCAAGTTTCCACAGTTGTAACAGCAAAACCTTCGAACAAATCCTATCCAAGTTAAATCCATTATACTATGGTTAAAATCGAATTCATCTATTCGATGTGATTTGTCCCGTTCATCGGCGTCGACCTACCCACTTTCTCGGCATTGGCCTTCCGCTTGGCGTTTTTTAGTCCGCCTTCCGGCGTTGGCTTTCCGGCTTGGCGTGACTTGTCCGCTTCATTGGCGTTGACACCTTTCGTTCTCGGCATTGGCTCTCCGCTTTGGCGTGATTTGTCCACCTTCGCCGGTGTCGACCTACCGTCGTCTTCGGCCTTGGCCTTCCGCTTTAGCGTGTTTTTTTTGCCTTCTCGGCGTTGGTTTTTCCTTGGCGTGATTTGTCGCGCCTTCGCCGGGCGTCGACTTGCCCGTCTTCTCGGCGTTAGCCTTCCGTTTGGCATGTTTTTAATCCGCCTTACCGGCGTTGGTTTTCGGCCGGCGTGATTTGTCGCCTTCGGCATTGACACTGCCGCCTTCGGCGTTGGCTTTCCGCTTCAGCGTGATGTCCGCCTTCATCGGCGTCGACCTGCCCGCCTTCTCGACGTTGGCCTTCCACTTCGGCGTGTTTTTGGTCCGCCTTCTCGATTTTGGTCTTCCGCTTCGGCGTGATTTGTCCGCCTTCATCGGCGTCGACCTGCCCGCCTTCTCGGTGTTGGCCTTCCGCTTTGGCGTATTTTTTCTTTAACAGAGAAAAGAGGTATCATATAAATCATTAGAGTACAAGGGGTACTCTAACCCATACATCGCAAATAAAATGTCTCACACAGCTGAACTAAAGTAACTCCTGACCCCAATCAAAGAAAACAGCATAGTACGATAATTTCTAACTAACGACAGCGCCACAACATGCTACAGGATCCCGCAACCAATCTGAGAAAGAGAAAGAATTGGCTAACGGGAATCTAACAGACAACCATGACCATAATCTAGCTTTCAGTTCATCAAGTACCTTACGAAGAGTAGTGGTAGAACTGTTGAACACTGCCTCATTTCTGAAGTTCCATATCCTCCAAGCAACACCAATCCATATAGTTGCCGCAATTTTCTTGATTTTTCCGCCACCTAGTGTCTTGCAAAAACGAACGAAGTGACTAGGAGTAGATGTATCGCTAATGGCCGAGCATTTGAGCCATGAGCAGATTTCCAACCAGATTTGTGCTCCAAATTGACATTCGAAAAAGAGGTGCCGAATGTCTTCATCGAAATTACCGCATAATGAGCATCGAGAATCTTCATTTGCTGGAATGATGTTCCTCGCCTTGAGACTGATTTTCATGGGCAGACCTTTGATGTAAGATTTCCATGTAATAGCTTGAACTCGCCTTGATGCATAACTTCCCCATAGAGCTTTAAATGCCTTGTCTTGCTGCTGTCCCCCGGAGTGATTGATCGGATCTGAGAAATTTGAGACTACATAAGTTGTATTAGTGGCATATATACCGTTAGGTGCAAGCTTCCAGCTCCAAATGTCGCTTTTGTCTTGAGAAATATCAATCATGTTAATATAATTCAACAACTCATTAGCCATAGACTCATCTCTCCCCCTCAACTCACGACACCACTTCAACTCCCATACCCACCCGTTTGGACCCCAACTCCCGCACTCACTAACACACAACCCCCTCTGCTCACTAACTCTAAATAACCTATTGAACTTGGTTTTAAAAGAATCTTCCCCAACCCACACATCCGACCAAAATTTTGTGTTCCTCCCATTACCTATAATTCTAGAGAACTCATTTTTCAGCCCCACCCCTCCGGAACCCCAATAAAGCTTCCGAAATTTGAGACTGCATAAGCTTTGGCGTGTTTTTTGTCTGTCTTCTCGGCGTTGGTTTTTCGCTTCGACGTGATTTATCCACCTTCATCGGCGTTGACCTGCCTACCTTCTCAGCGTTGGCTTTCCGCTTCGGCATGACTTGTCCGCTTTCATCGGCATCGACCTACCCACCTTATCAGCGTAGGCTTTTCGAGCAGGATCCTACCAAGCTCTCTCCGACAAGCTCCACTTGAAGACCTGCTCATCCCGAGCAGGATCCCATCCAACTCTCTCCGATGAGCCATCTCTGAAGGTCTGCTCATCCCGAGCAGGATTCTACCGAGCTCTCTCCGACGAGCTCCCATTGAAGACCTGCTCATCTCGAGCAGGATCCCAATCCGGCTCTCTCCAATGAGCCATTCTAAAGACCCGCTATTCACGGAGCAGATCCTACCGAGCTCTCTCCAACGAAGCTCCCTTGAAAACTCCGCCGCTCATCTCGAAAGCAGATCCCATCCGACTCTCTCCGATGAGCCATTTGAAGGCTCGCTTCATCCCGAGCAGATTTTATCGAGCTCTCTCCGATGAGCTCCCTTGAAAACCCGCTTTCATCTCGAGCAGATCCCATCCAAGCTCTCTCCGACGAGCTCCCCTGAAAGAGTCCGCTCATCTCGAAGCAGATCCCATCCGCTCTCTCCGGCAAGCCATCTCTGAAGACTTGCTATTCTCGAAGCAGATCCTACCGAGCTCTCTCCGACGAAGCTCCCTTGAAGACCCGCTCACCTCGAAAGCAAGATCCTATCCGGCTCTCTCCGATGAGCCATCTCGGAAGGTCTGTTTCATTCCGAGATCCTATCGAGCTTTCTCCGACGAAGCTCCGCTTTGAAGACCATCTTCAGAGGGCTCGCTTCATCCCGAAAGCGGGGATCCTATCGAGCTCTCTCCAACGAAGCTCCCCTTGAGGACAATCTCTCAAGGCTCGCTTCATCTCGAGCAGGATCCAATCCAACTCTCTCCGATGAGCCATCTTCGAAGATTCGCTCATCCGAAAGCAGATCCCACCCGAGCTCTCTCCGACGAGCTCCCTTTGAAGACTCCGCTCATCCCGGCGGGATCCCATGAAACATAAAAGACAACTACTAAGCACGAACTTCTCATTTAACAGGCTAAAAAGTAGATCGCCGACCTTCCAAGGAAGTCAGTCACCACAAGCCTAACTCGCGAAACGAAGACATGCTCGGACGAGCATGTCGTGATAGCTTAGACAAATTTACAAATCTTAAGTCAGTTATTAAGTTCGCAAAGTCACAACCAAGTGAGACGACATACTAAAGAGAGATCAATAACTTAGACAAATTTACATATCTTTAGTCTGTTATTATGTTCGCAAAGTCGCAACCAAGTAAGACGACGTACTAAAGCGAGATCAATAATTTAGACAAAATTACAAACCTTTTGTCAGTTATTAAGTTCGCAAAGTCGCAACCAAGTAAGACGACGTTCTAAACCGAGATCAATAACTTAGACAAAATTACAAATCTTTAGTCAGTTATTAAGTTCGCAAAGTCGCAACCAAGTAAGACGACATTCTAAAGAGAGATCAATAACTTAGACAAAATTACAAATCTTTAGTCAGTTATTAAGATCGCAAAGTTGCAACAAGGTAAGATGACGTTCTAAAGTGAGATCAATAACTTTGACAAAATTATAATCTTTAGTCCGTTATTAAGTTCGCGAAGTCGCGGCAAATTAAGACGACTTCTTAAATAAGAGTTCAATTCAGCAAGGGCGGCGTCCAGATTGTTCATTAATAGATAAGACTCGTACAAAAACAGGTTCACCTCGGAGTGTGAGCACGAACCAAAGATTGCATAGTCGATAAGACAATCAAAGATTACAACGTCACAAAGACTCTCGACGAGCAACTAAGACTCTCGACGAGCAAAGCCCCTCGATGAGCAATAAAGACTCTAGACGAGCTCAGCTCTCAATGAGCAACAAAGACTCTAGACGAGCCCAGCTCTCGACGAGCAACAAAGACTCTCGACGAGCTCAACTCTCCACGAGCAACTAAGACTCTCGGCGAGCTCAGCTCTTGACGAGCAACTAAGACTCTCGATGAGCAACAAAGACTCTCGACGAGCTCAGCTCTCGACGAGCAACAAAGACTCTCGAGAGCTCAGCTCTCAACGAGCAATTACGACTCTCGACGAGCTCAGCTCTCGACGAGCAACAAAGACTCTCGACGAGCTCAGCTCTCGATGAGCAACAAAGATTCTTGACGAGCCTAGCTCTCGACGAGCAACAAAGACTCTCAACGAGCAACAAAGACTCTCGACAAGCAAGAAAGACTCTCGACGAGCTCAACTCTCGACGAGCAACTTGGACTCTCGGTACGCTCAACTCTCGACGAGCAACTTGGACTCTCGATGAGCTCAGCTCTCGACGAGCAACTAAGACTCTCGACGAGCTCAACTCTCGACGAGCAACAAAGACTCTCGACGATCTCAGCTCTCGACGAGCAACAAAGACTCTCGACGATCTCAGCTCTCGACGAGCTCAGCTCTCGACGAGCAATAAGACTCTCGACGAGCTCAGACTCTCGACGAGCACCACCTCTCGACGAGAAACTAATAAGACTCTCGATAAGCTCTGCTCTCGACGAGCAACTAATAAGACTCTCGACGAGCTCCGCCTCTCGATGAACAATTAATATAAAAAACTCATACAAAGGGGCTCACCTCGTAGTACGAGCACAGAAAAGACTCGTACAAAGGGGCTCACCTCGTAGTACGGCATAGAAAAAACTCTTACAAATGGGTTCACCTCGGAGTACGAGCACAGAAAAGACTTGTACAAAGAGGCTCACCTCTCCTCTATAAATAGAGGACCACACCCCATTGTAAAAGGCTCTCTTCCATTTGGCCCTCATTCAAGAGTTCTTCCCACAGTGTTCTTGTTCGTTTATTACGTTTGATAGTTATTAATCGGCTAACATTGTAGCCACATTAAATCCGTATATCCAACCCGATAAAATCGCTATCGGCACTAATAAACTATATTTTAGATGAAGTTTTTATTGTGAAATTAAGGGGATATATCAAGAACTTTAAAGGTAAAATTAAGAATTTCAAGCACAATAAATGATATTTTATTAATCGGTGTAAAACTGCAAACACGATTATCTTTGTAAGATGGGGTGAGTTTATGATGGAATAATGAACGTGAAAAGCGGTACATAAGATCTGATATATATGATTTAATAGGCATACATTCAACAATACTACTAATCAATAGTCGTGTTTGGTTTTATTGTGCATTTTCAATTTGAAGATTACATTAAAACCACTTGAACAAGACTAATTAAATTCAGTGCAGAAAAGTTTGTATTAAGCAGAGACTTGGAGTCTTTCTCTATCTTATTTCCACAGAAAACAATGGAAATTAATGGCACCAAACACTTGACAATATTTCACATCTCCACTAAAGTCCCAAACCTGTCATTTCTTAAATTTATTTAGAGTAGGTCTACTGTACAAATTTGTATAGATACAAATCAATCAATTTAAGAAATTAATTCGCGGGTCTAAGATGATCCGGTCAAGCGGGTCAAGGATGGGTTGGGTAAAGTGAAATTGGGTCTCAATTGGGATTTGTATGTATACAAATTTGTATCCTAGACTTTGTCATTTATTTAATATATAGTCTTATATATTAGGGAACTATATGCAAATCAACTATATGCAAAAGAATTAATTTCACATCTCTCTACAAGTTCGAGCTTTTAGATGGGACGGAATTCTTTCATGATATCAAAACCTCTAGACTCACGCCCTCGTCGGGGGGTTCAAACCTCGCTGACAGGAAAAACCCACACTAAATTATTCACTTGTTGGGCCTCCTTTTCTTCCTAATGATGGAGAACCCAACCACAAATGAGATCGGATATTTGGATGGATGGATTTCACACAAAAATCACCATTCTTCAATGGATTTACAAATACTTAGATGATAGAGAAGAGAGGAGAGTGAAGGGGAGAGAGAGAGGGAAGGTGGTAGAGAGGAGGGATTTCACAAATGACATAATTTTGATGAGGATTTGAAATCCCTCCATTTTAAACTAGACTCTCAAATCTAAGTATTTATAAATCCATTGGAGAGTGAAGATTTATATGTGAAATCCATGAATTTCAAATTCATCCATCCAAATGGAGCCTCATTATATTCATTAATATCTAACCATAAATTACTTCCATCCCTGTCTCTTTAGATTATGTGATGATTTACAACCCGCGTGAACTTCAGGAATTTCTCTTTTGATCACATAGATAAGAATCTGGAAGAATCACACACACTTAGCATCTAGAAGTGGATTAAGTCAAATTAAAAGGATTTAAAACAGAGTATTATCACTCAGCCTCATACCTAGAAATCAAGAATTTCGTCATACTTAAATTTAGAGTTATATCTTATTCAGGAAATGCAATGAGTTATGAACTATAGATAAGTTGATTATCATCGGGCTTGATTTAGGTTTGGATTTGATACGTTATAAGATTTAAAGTTAAGACAAGTCTTGCTGATTAGGAATTAAATTCATAACAGAACATGTCCATAAACATATTGCATAGTGAACAGAGCAATTTACACTTTCTTAGAACATAGAATTGCAAGGCCAAACATGAAATTTTCAGTCACATTAGAAAAGTCGCCGTTTCATTTTGTGTAGCTCCGATAGAGTGTCTTTCATGTTTATCCTGTCTGCAGAAGATTCGGCTGAGCACTTCAAGGCCAACACCAGTATGGAGTATACACACTGCATCATATTGTCGCAACGTTCATCATCAAGATCAGTGAGTAAGTTGATATCTATAACCTGATCCAGAGACTTTTGAAGCAAGCTTTCGACCCAAATCTTCAAGCTCAAATCTCCACCGAACATGTCATCACTAGGCTTTTTTCTTGTAAAGGTTTCCATCAACATAACACCATAACTATAAACGTCACACCTCGTTGAAACTAACCCTTCCAAACCGTACTCTGCAACAACATCATAATGCATTGTAACAATATGTAGTTTGAAGATACAATTAATTTTGATTCAAATTGAGGAATATAATAAATAAATCACCTGGCGCAATGTAACCCATGGTGGCAATGGTGCTAGTTTGCACAGTGTTTTCCCCCTCACCTAACAATTTTGATATCCCGAAATCACTTACATGGGCAATCATTTCTTCGTCTAACAACACATTACTGGGCTTCAAATCGCAGTGAACGATGGGAGTTGAATAGCCATGATGAAGATATTCCAATGCACAGGCGACATCGATCATTATGTCTAACCTTTGGATGGCATCCAAACAATAGTTGTCGGAATACAACCATTTTTCAAGGTTTCCCATTGGCATATATTCAAGTATTAATGCCCTGAAATCTTCATTGGAGCAGCTACTAATAACTTTCGTTAGGTTTCTATGACGAATGTTACGTAGTACGTTGCATTCGACATCAAAACTCCTGAAAGCAGCTTCATTTTGCATATTAAACACCTTAACAGCAATAATCTTACCATCTTTGAGAATTCCTCTATAAACAGAACCGTAACTCCCAACACCTAGCAAATTGCTTTCATTGAACCGTTCAGTCGCCTGCAAGATTTCGTAATAGGAAATTCTTTCCGTCATAGTAGAGTTCAACTGCTCATCAATTCTAGGAGTTTCTTTACTTTTCTTTCTTTGTCTTCGGAAGATCATGATGAAGGCCAAACAGACAATGGCGATAAGCGCAACCGCACCAGCAAGAATAAATAAAGCGAACTTCACCTTCTTTCTCCTTGATTTGTGACTGGAAACAACAGGGCAAACAGGGACATGAAACCTCGAATTCCACACAATGCTTTATTTTCTTTTAAAAGACTCCATGGTGAAGTTTTTGAATGGACCATCGACGGGAATTTCTCCGCTTAAAGCATTCAAAGAGACATTGAAGTAGTCGAGATGTCGAAGTTTCTCCAAGGACTTTGGAATTCGACCCGAAAGGTTATTGTAAGAAAGGTCTAGAGATACCAAACTGATCATGCTCCCCACGGACTCAGGAATCGAACCTTCTAGCCTGTTATGTGCCAAAGACAGGTTCATCAAATTCTGTAAATTCCCAATCGTGCTTGGAATAGCGTCGGACAACTTATTCATTGACAGATTGATATAAATCGCCAACTCTAATTTGCCTATCTCCGGAGGTAAAATTCCACTTAAGGAATTCGAAGACAAGTCAAGCTTCAACAAATTCGAGAGACGCCACAAGCTTGATGGTATGCTCGAAGTCAGCATGTTGGTATCCAAAATAAGTTCTCTCAAAAAAGTGAGATTTCCAAAACATTCTGGAATTGTACCTGATAACTGATTTTTGCTTAAATATATTATACTGATGCTGTTTAAATTGCACAAAACTTGTTCAATGGGGCCCTCCAGATTGTTGCTCTGTAGATCTAATGCTTGAAGATTTTGCATATGTTTGAGAGTAAGAGGAATGTTTCCAGACAAGTGATTCTCAAAAAACGAGAGTGAGATCAAGTTGCTTAAGTTGCCTATATCACCAGGAATACTGCCCTTAATTTTGCAATTTCCGGCGTAGAAATGTTGGAATGAAGAAGAAAAATTTCCAACAGAAGATGGAATGCGGCCGTCTAGAGGATTATCGGCAATCTCCAAAGTCTTTAAAGATATGCAGTTCGTCAAGGAAGTAATGAAGGTCAATTCCGAAGAAGATGATTCGACCCTGATATCGTTGTTCGATAGTTGGAGATTCTCGAGGAATGTTAGGTTTCCGAGAAAGTGGGGCACAATGCCGGTGAGTCTGTTTTGATTGAGTGAGAGATCCGTGAGACGAGCACAGTTAGAGATAGAGTTGGGTATTGCTCCAGTCAACTTATTTTCGCCGAGGAAAATTTGTTCAAGAAGGGGTGAGCCGTAGCACAAATTGGTGGGAAGACAGCCCGACAGACTATTTTGAGCAAGTGAAAGAATTCGAAGAGTTGAGATGTTAAAGAGCTCGGGTGGAATTGAACCAGTAAAGGTGTTAATGCCTAATCTCAATATCTCGAGTTGGCGAAGTCGAGCCATTTCTGTTGGTAAAACACCTGCCATGGTTAAAAACGAACATTTCAATAAGAGATTATAGAAATAAGAATGGTGATGGCTCATGATTCGGGTGTGATTTGGTTTTTTTGAGACATGTAATTATATAGGCTATAATAATAATTTATTACATGAAGACCATAAATAGTACCTGTGAAGTTGTTTTCCCTGAGTTCCAATAATGTTAACATTGTAAGATTTGCAATATCTCTTCACAGGGTCCCACCCAAGTTATTGCGCCATAGACTCAAAATTTGCAAGGAAGACAAATTGTAAATGTTGAGGGGCAGTTTGCCACTAATGTTATTCTTTGCAATATCAAGTTCAATCAAGTTTTGAAGATTCCCAATCTCCTCTGGTATATCACCTGCCAACAAATTTTGAAATTATATATATGTCATTTACAATTAAAAAATAAATAAAAAATTGACATTTAAGACAATAATTTTGTCACTATTGCTTCTCTAGCTAAAAGTCGACAAAAATGATCTGTCAGTAAAAACTTTTAGCTAGAGAAGCAATAGTCATAAGAAATTTGTTCATTCTCGCTCGTAACACTGATATTATTAAAAAGGAGAAAATTGAACTTTAATAATAAGTGAATTGTACCATTTAGCTTGTTTTCGCCAAGATATAATGCCTCGAGAAATTTTATCTTCCCAATTGTTGCGGGTATCTCCCCACTGAAAAAGTTTCTAGATAGAGATAGGGACTGAAGTTTTGAACATTGTGATATGTTGGAGGGAATTTGGCCGCTCAGTTGATTCTTGGATAGAAAAATCTCTTCAATGGATGGAAGGTTATCACAAATGTTATTGGGAAGAGTGCCACTAAACTGATTTGATGTGACAGCTATAGTTTGTAAGGTGGATATGTTAAAGAGCTCCTGTGGAATTGGGCCAGTGAAAGAGTTGAAGCTTAATTGTAATACTTCGAGTTGATAAAGCTGGCCAATTTCTCTGGGTAAAACACCTGCCAAGAACATAACAATAAGAGACTAAAGAAATTTGAATAGTTATATACATTATTTTATTTTTTTTCAGACATGAACTACATGAAAATTGGCCTTCAAAGATAAATTTTTTATTAGTATTGTTTTTCGGCTAAAAGTGTTTAATAGCAGGATCCTATCATTAAAATAGTTAGAGCACCACTATCTATACGTAAATAATGCAAAATAGTTGTTTCAGTATGCAGTTGTGGAACAAAATTATCAAGTACCATGTCTCACACACAATAATTATTGAAGGGGTATAAAAGACAATAACTATATTAGTTGTGTAGTCGCACCTGTGAAGTTATTACTGGCGAGTACCAAGTGTTTTAGCATTGTAAGATTTCCGATATCTTTTGGCAGGCTCCCGCTAAGGCCATTGTACCATACTCTTAAAACTTGCAATGACGACAAACTGAAAATGCTGAGGGGCAGTGTGCCACTAATCCCACCACCTTCAATTGAAAGTTCAACCAACTTTTCAAGATTCCCAATCTCCCTTGGTATAACACCTGTCAATAAAATCGAAATTTTGAAGCATTAAAAAATTAATATAAATAAATTGATTTCGCACCATCTTTATAAGTTTAGACTTTTCAGATGAGATTTTTTTTTTTCACAATATTGGAGCATTTGGCCACGTCCATGTCCTGGGTCCAAATATCGTTGCAAGCAACTCCACTCTCATATTAAATCATTCACTCAATAAAATTCTTTCATAAAATATACACTATAAAAAATTGACTTTTAATAACAGCTCTGTCATTAACTTTCTCTAGCTACAAGCTTGATGACAGGTTCAATCTGTCATTAAAGATTTTTAGCTAGAGAAGCTTTAATGACATATGTGGTTATTAAAAATCGATTTTCATGTAGTAATAGTGACACCCATATTTTTTAGAATTAAGAGAGAAATATATACATAGCCATAAAAAGACAATCATACCATTTAACTTGTTACCACCAAGATATAATAACTCCAGAGA
Source organism: Stenogyne calaminthoides (assembly GCA_037126765.1). NCBI lineage: Eukaryota > Viridiplantae > Streptophyta > Magnoliopsida > Lamiales > Lamiaceae > Stenogyne > Stenogyne calaminthoides. Next base: position 2,153,230 of record JBBCBC010000026.1, on the reverse strand, counting down.
TTTTACTTCACCAATTGTTGCCGGTATCTCCCCAGTGAAATTGTTGTAAGATAAAGACAGAGTTTGAAGGTTCGAACACTGCGACAAATTCGACGGAATTCGGCCGCTCAGCTGATTGTAAGAAAGACTAATCCATACAAGTAACGGAAGATTATGACACATGTCCATGGGAAGAGTGCCACTCAATTCATTCGACTCGAAATCCATAGTTTGTAAGGTGGATATGTTGAATATGGCGGATGGTATAGCACCTGATAGACGATTGGAGTACATTCTTAGAAATTGCAGATTACTAAGCCTCCCCAACTCTTGTGGAATTTCTCCATTGAGAGAATTGTAAGAAAAATCAAGAGATAATAGATTTGATAAGTTGGAGAGGGATTTTGGGATTGATCCGGTGAAAGTATTATTTCTTAATGACAAAATCTCGAGGTTAGGTAAATTGCCAAACCACGGTGGAATTGGACCGGTAAAGTTGTTTACTCTGAGAGATATAAACTTTAAGCGGCGTAGGAGAGATAGCTCTCGAGGTAAATTGCCACTAAAATGGTTGTACCTGAGGTCGAGGGAAACGAGGAAGGAGAGATTTCCTAATTGGGGTGGAATGGTGCCGGAGAGGCCCATGTTGGAAATATTCAATGCCGTGACTCTCTGGTGGCGTGAGCCGCAAGTGACACCAATCCAGGTGCAAGCGGCGCTTGCATTGGTCCAATTTGTCGCGAGTATTTGATAAGGGTCTGAAGTGACGAGAGATTTTAGAGAGAGGAGAGCAGATTTATCGGTGGCGAGATTGGGGGTTGTTTGGGCTAGATAAGGGGTCGCCAAGGTTAATAGTGATACTGCATATGCAAAAATGTAATAGCAACTAGTTTTGTACTCCATTGCTAGCTGCAAATGTAGTAATGGCAAAATGTAATAGCAATCTTTGAGCTCATTTGTCTTTGGACTTGGAATTGGATTAATAATAGGAAAGGGTAGTACACTTGTATTTTGGTCAATATATTCTCTTAATTTTTCCGGTGTTCAAAATAAAATAGGCCTTTTGTCAGCATAAGAGTCAATGTTCACACTTACATATTATTTTGCGCCCATTGTTTTAGTCACGTGGTTAGGAAGGAGTGCAATGCAAGTGGTGCAAGTGGGAACCACCGCTGTTTGGCTTAACTCATAATCATTATAATAGTAAAGAACCACGTAAGGTCTCTTACTTTAAAGGTCTATTTTCAAAATTGAAAAAAAAAAGAAAAGAAATTAGCGGATTAACATCAAAGTTGATGAAAATTAAAGGACAAAAATAAAAAAATTATCCAAGTTTTATAATATATATTAAAATAAATACTCCCTCCGTCCCAAGATAACGTGCACCCTTATCCGGGCACAAAAACTAAGAAAACTTGCTTTATTGGTATTATTTAAATGAATTATAATAATATTGTGAGAGTAAAAAGTTTTGCTTTGTCATTTTAGGAAATATACACGTTATTGTGGGACGGACCATTTGTGCATGTTATTGCGGGACGGAGGGAGTAAATATGGTCATTTTGGCCAGGTAGCTCGGCAGACTGTGCAGAGTCAAGACGAGTCCGAAATAATTAAGGGTATGTTCGTTTCGGACTTGTGGGCGTGGAAAATTCGGACTTTGAAGTCCTAGGGTTTCAAAATCTTGATGAATACTTAAGATGTATGTTTGTTATGGGATTTTATAGGGTAGAATAGTGAAAAGATGATTGATGTGATATTATTTTATTAATTTGAGTGTATTGGGAGAATAAAAAAGTAAACGATGTGAGTGTATTGAGAGAATAAAAAGTAAAGTAATAGTAGGTTATGAGGTAGAGTAGGATTAATAGGATTTCAAAATTTTTACTTTAAGTTTCAAAATAAATGGGTGTTTGAAATTGTAAAGTCCAAAATTCGCCGAAATAGTCGCGAAACGAACGTACCCTAATAGCCTTGAGTACCCATTTCCAGCCCAACCCGAGAAATGCATGTGCATGGCCTGGCCCAGTTGAAGTTTCTGAGTAATAGTCCTACAATTTCAACAATAAAGGAAAAGAATATTAAGGAAAATTAAATAAATTAATAGATTTTCAACTTCTTTACAAGTTCGGATTTTTATATGAGATTTTAGATGAGACGGAATACTTTTAAGGAGACTTTGAAGTCTACTTAAAAAAATTCCAAGAGGAAAGATATTAAAAGTTAATTGTACAGTTTAGGACGTCGTAATGGAAATAAAGAAAAAAAATGTACAAGTATATGTACTTAAATTGATAAAAGAGTTGTAGTACATAATTGGCTATTGCATATTGATATTAACTCATTTTATAATTTAAAGATTCCTTTGACCCATGGACTCATGAAAGACTTTAAAAGTCGAGTCTAGCTTCCCGGCAAACATTAATATTGAACAGAAATGAAGATTCCTTTGACTAGCCTTTAATCAAAAGAAGCTAATTATATTTTTTGTTACACATTTTCAAACGTTATAAAAATGTGTAGTCTCTCGATTAATTACTTACCAGAAACTGAGTTGAGCCTTTTTTTAAGCCAACAAATTTCATATATATATATATTGTCCATTATTCAAACTTAGTCCAGTATATCTGCTTTAAGTAGAAATTAAAGGTGTTGTGGCTTTTGTTGACTAAGTGTTGAGGCCTGAGCATACTTTGAACTTTAGAGATGAAACGTACTTCTTTTCCAAATATATAAAGACAATACTTGGGGTGATAATGAAGTAAAAGACACCAATCACCTCCTTTAAAGACAACCCATGTGGAAATAACAAGGAAAACACACACCAAATGCATGTGGTCCTTTAATTTTCCGAATAATAACAAGCCAACCTTGTGGAAATAATAAGAAAAATACACAAAATGGAAACTAACTCCTAAGTTTCCTTTTCAATATAAACACAGTGAGTGCATGGGTCTCATGTGCACTAAGTGCATCGTGCACTCCATAGTATACAATTGAGTTTTTTTTTTTTAATTATACATAATAAAATACAATTTTATTTTTTAAACATAAGGAATAAGGGGGATTACAATTCATTTTAATGAAATATTCAATTTGAGTATACAAATTGCGTATTTTTAAAATACACTATGGTTCTAAAAAGGCTATTTTGTGTCTTATAATTTGAATTTTTTTTCACCATGAGTATATTTTTTGAATTATTAATTATATCACTAATGATGAAGTCAACAAAAAATTGACAAAAATATAATGGAACCCGAATTAGTATATGATTATGTGAACATAAAAGTTAAAAAAAGAAAAGATAAGGGGGCTGATTTTAAATTTGAACTTTTACGGTAGCAGCGCTTAAAATTATGGTATGCGAGTAAAAAGTGTTAGGATTTGAAATAATTATGAGAAAATAATAGAAACACTTAATTAAGGAACACACAATTTGATTACCCGGTTAAATCGGGGAATGACTACGTCTGGGGACACTACCAAGCCAGGAGATCTATTAAATTTTCGAGTGATGTGGCGACGATACAATTACAATGAGTCAAAAGTGTTTAAATATGAGAATGGGCCAAAAAACCCTAAATCCGCGCAGGCTTCTGGACCCGCTCGACCACGTCACTTGGTCAAGCGGATCTGCACGACCATGCCTCTGGTCGAGCGCCCTCTGGTATTGTTGGCGCTTCGATCGAGCGAAGTGCTCGACCTCGAGCACGGGTCGAGCGCCCCCCGCACCGTATCTTCCGGTTCGATCAGCTCCATCAATCCCAACAATCTCCCACCGAGCCCGACTCAAGCGTAACTTGTCTCCTCCATTTCAACGGTCTCTCTCTCACTGGTAGTAGTGTCAGGCCTTCATCTTAGTTTCCAAGGCCAGTTGAAGTCATGCATAACTTCAACTTCTCTAAGGTCACAACCTTAGTCAACATGTCAGCAGGATTCTCACTTCGCCGGATCTTCATGTAATTTGTAAGATCTTGTTCTCTATGAGGTAACATTATGTAATGATACCTTAACTCAATATGCTTTGTCCTCGAAAGTGAAAGGTCGGATTCTTCGCCAAGTGAATAGCACTCGATCGTCACTATATACGAATACTATCTTTTGCTCCTTCCCAACTCACATGAAAGATTCTCGCAACCAAACCATCTCCTTGCTAAGCCTCAAGAATCGCGAACGCACTTCGCTTCGCAGATGGACCGAGCTACGATCTTTTGCAACTTAGAAGCCCGTAAAATTGTTGTACCACCAAAAGTAAACACATACGCGGTTGTACTCCTCCTTTTGTCGAGATCACTTGATGCTAAGTCTGCATCAACGTACCCTACCAACTCAACGCTTTTGCCCTCAAAGCACAAAGCTTGATCAGTAGTACCTCTCAAGTACTTTAGGATCCACTTCACCGCCTCCCAATGCTGCTTGCCCGGATTACCCATAAATCGGCTAACCACTCCCACTGCATGTCCAATATCAGGTCATGTACACACCATAGCATACATCAAACTGCCAATTGCCGAAGCATAATGGGTGCTTTGCATGTAGGCTCGCTCCTCATCGCTGCTAGGTGAGTCCTTGTTGGATAGCTTGAACTAACTTCCCAACGGGACACGAACTGGCTTTGCATCCTCCATACTAAATCTCTTCAAGACCTTCTTTATGTATTCAGCCTGAGAAAGATACAACTTTTCTGCCATCCTATCACGATCGATTAAGATGCTTAAGATTTGTTTCGCCTCTCCAAGGTCCTTCATAGCAAACCTATCAGACAACTTCTTCTTCAACTTGCTCACTTCCCGAGCACTTGAGCCTGCTATCAACATGTCATCAACATATAATAGCAAAATGATATAACCATCATCATACCTCTTGAAGTAACACCAATGGTCGGCTTCACACCTATTGATCTCAATCTCGTGCATGAACCCATTAAACTTCTTGTACCACTGTAATGGAGCTTGTTTCAACCCATACAAGCTCTTCTTCAATTTGCAAACAAGCTCACCCCTTTGGCAAAGTACCCTTTCGGTTGTTTTCATGTAGATGTCCTCATCTAAATCACCATGAAGAAAGGTTGTTTTCACATCCATCTATTCTAACACCAAATTTTTACGGCAGCCCACCGGACTTCATAACTAACCGAATGGTAGTTAGCTTCACCATCGGAGTAAAAATATCAAGATAATTAATACCATGTTTTCACGAAACCCCTTCACAACCGGGTCTTGCCTTTGTAACGCTTTGCTTCCATCGGCCTCCTCTTTGATTCTGTAAACCCACTTATTATGCAATGCCTTCATTTCTTAGGAAGCTCAACTAGTTCCCGTGTTCCGTTGGTCATCAACAAATTCATCTCATCATCCATTGCAAGTTTCCACTTGCTCACAATTGCTCACTATGTGTAGCCTCTCGCATAACATTCAGGTTCACCACCATCAGCCAACAATAAATAATGAAGAGAAGGTAAATACCTATAAGGAGATCTATGCTCTCTCATGGATCTCCGCAACAGAATTGGTGCTGGTGGTGTACGTGGTTCTTCCTCAACAATCTCCTCATCGTCTTGAACCTCCTTGCTCCCACCCGAGTTCGAAATGTCTAACTCTACAACCTGAGTCTCAGAACCACCCTTTTTGGATATCCCCAACCTGTCCTTGTACAAAACACCTTTCATTGAATCGACATCTCGACTCACGGATTATCTTTCGATTTTCCTCATCCCAAAACCGATAGCCAAATTCATCACCGCCATATCCAACAAACGTACACTTAACAGACTTAGAATCCAATTTACTCCTACTAGCAGCATCAATGTGAACATATGAAACACACCCAAATATACGAAGAAAAGACAGATTTACCTCCTTACCAGACCAGGCCTCCTCTGGTATGCCATATTCCAAGGGAGTTGAGGGTCCTCTGTTTATCAAGTAGGCCGCAGTGTTAACTGCTTCTGCCCAAAACATCTTTGGCAAACCCACACTTCAATCTCATTCTCTAGACGTTCACATAACGCCCTGTTTATACGTTTCGCCACACCGCTCAGTTGGAGGGTTCCTCTCACGGTTTTTCTCCATTCAATTCCGTTTGCCTCACGTAATTTTTGAACTCACGAGCTCGTACTCTCCACCATTATCCGATCTTAGACACTTCACTCTGAGACTGCATCTCGGTTTCTCTGTGGCCTTCCACTTCCTCGAAAGCATTAAAGGCATCGGACTTATTTTTCGGAAAATAAACTCATACCTTCCATCGTGAGAGTCGTCAATGAAAGTCATGTAATATGATGCTCCTCCAAGAGATGTCATCGGTCTTTGGACCCCACAAGTCTTTGTGGACTAACTCGAACACCGCTTCTTCAAGGTTTCGCCTCCCTTCAAAAAAAAAATTCACCCTTTTTTGTTTTCCGAATACACGATCCTCACATAACCCGATGTCAACTGTCTTGAGGTCTGGCAGTTTACCCTTCGAACACATAACCTTCATCCCATTCTCACTCATGTGGCCAAGACGATAATGCCACAAATTTGTATTCCCTTTTCACGCGAAGAGCAATGCTATCTAGGTGTTGTTGCCTGTCGTCATGTACAACGTTCCTCCTTTTTGCCTCGTGCCACCACCATGGCACCTTTGGATATCTTCCACGTGTTGCATCCGAAGACCACACTATATCCCTCGTCTTACATCTTTCAACTGCAAAACAGTCTCATTCGGTGTCTTGATCTGAAAATCCCCCTTCCCTTTGATTTCCAGAGGCTCATCATCAGCTAGATAAACATTTCCAAAGTTCCCGGAAGTGTACTTCTCCATTCGTCAAGACCTTCTTTGCCGCATTTAATGAAATGATGCTCCGTAATCTAACACCCATGGCTCTAATGGATCGCTTACGCTCAAGATTAATGCATCGAGCCCTCATCGATGATGGGCGTTCACGAGTTGTCATCCTTCTTTGATGCATTAGCTTGTGCCTTTATTTGGTGCCTTGCACTCCCTCTTGTAATGACCAAGTTCATGACAATTGCCTTTTTCGACTTGACTATTGTCCTTCTTGGGCTTATCTTTGTCCTTGACTTTGATCTACCCCGATTTGGCTTCCTTTGGATTCAGATCCGCTTTATGTTTCCGTGACTCAAGGTCGATCCCGTGGCCACACTCAATTCCTTCCTGTGAATCTCTTCGCTCATGATTACATCTCTCACCTCATCAAATTTTAGTTTCACTTTACCTGCTGAAGAACTAACAGCCGTTACCATCCCACTCCAACTCTCTGGTAAAGAAGACAACAAAATTAGGGCTTGAATCTCATCATCAAAATCAATCTCAACCGAACTCAATTGGGCTATCGTCATATTTAATTCGTTGAGATGGTTGGCTACCACAGTATCCTCCGCCATCCTCAGGTTGAATAACCTCCGCATCAGATGAACCTTGTTCGCTGCAGACGGTTTTTCATACATCTCCGTCAAAATCTCAAGCATCTCCTTTGTGGTTTTTGCTTTCCTTCGTATGTAGGGGCGATGTTCTGGATAACGACAGAGATTTAACCACACTCATCGCCTTCCTGTCCAGCAACTTCCACTCGTTGTCCTTCATACCTTCAGGTTTAGAGCTTAAAGGTTGGTACAGATCTTTACCGTATAAGTAATCCTCGATCTGCAACTTCCAGAATTCAAAATCTGTTCCATCAAACTTCTCTACAGGCGATTTCCCTTCAGCCATCATAATTGCTCCCACTAGATCCCTTTAACCCGATGCTCTAGATACCAGTTGTTAGGATTAAAGCAAAGAATTATGGAGAAAATAATAGAAACACGTAATTAAGGAACACACAATTTGGTTATCCGGGTTAAATTTAAATGACTACGTCGGGGGGGCACTACCAAGCCGGGAGATCTACTAAATTTTTTGAGTGATGTGGTGATGATACAATTACAATGAGTCAAAAGTATTTAAATATGAGAATGGGCAAAAAACCCTAAATCTGCAAGAACACGGACCCGCCGACCACATCACTTGGTCGGGCGGATCGGATGACGACCATGCCTCCGGGTCGAGCTCCTCTCTGTTGTTGAAATGGGGGGCGCCGACCGAAAGCGAAGTGCTCGACCTCGAGCACTAGTCGGCGCCCTCGGTCTTATACTCGAGCCCGTCAAAGCTCCATCAATCCCAACAAAAAAGGGTATATAGTAAAGAGTATTATTATATGCCTGTTTTCAATTTCAAGAGAACAGTAGTTAAGTGTTTTTTTTAAGTAGGTGTGACCCAGCTTATTTAAAAAAAAAAAAAAAAAAGCACTTAGGTCCGTATGTGCGGGAATAATGGTCTAAATGATTTTAATACAAAACAGAGCTACTTAGTATTTTAAAAACTATAAATATAAAAATCATAAACACAGATCCCATTGTGATCCTTAGATATATATTAATAAAGCATATTTATATGAAAGTGAATTACATTATTATAAATGAGACAATGAAACCCAGAACATTCAAATAGAATTTCCTAGTGAGCTGGTAATTAAGTATATTCAATTAGGTCTTCATTCATATCCACCTTGTTGGTCAATTTCTTCTGCGCTGAAAGGTGTTCAATTACAAAGGTGATCAGGTTGTTAAAGAACTGAATTATGCGCGTATGTGATGTAGTGACAAAATAATTGGTACCTTAACTAAATATAGGTTTATATTTTGGGTTTATATACAAAAAAATTAGAATAACTTTAACCATTTTAATTTTAGCAAAATTGTTTTCACGTTTTGAAATTGGTCATGTAAATTTACTATATGCAACTTCTTTGTCCAACTACAACTACTGCCAGAAACTGGACAAAAAAGTCGAATATGGTAAACTTACAAAAAAGTGATAAAAAAAAATTACGGTAAATTTTCAGGACCATCAAAGAAGTGATGCGATGAGCGACTGGGTTACTCTCTATAATCGGCCGCTTGACAAAACAGTCAAATATGTAAAACTTACATGACCGACATCAAAAAGTGAAAATGGTCAGGACCAAAGAAAAAAGGGTAAAGTTAATGACCTAGGAAATATGTATGAGAAATTATACATTTCTAAGGACAATAATTTTACACATTTTTTTATTTTGGCTAGCTTATTTCTATTTCTTGAATTTGTCTTGTAAGTTTACCATATATATTTGAATTTTTCGTCCAGCGATTGGATATTAGATGTTACACAGCCGTTCACTAGAGGTAACACAACTGATCACCACATCACTTTTTTTTAAATCTCCAACAATAAAAAAATGTCCCTAGCAATTGTAAAGAATGGGCCTTATAAAATAAAATATTATTTAATTTAAGGGTTTTTTTAAAATAAAAAAATAGTTTAAGGGTCTTTCGAAATAAAAGTTGATAGTTTAAAGATTTTTTAAAATAAAAAATAATTTAGGGGTCTTTCGAAATAAAAAATTGATAGTTCAGGGGTCTTTGGATGCATTATGTCTAAAAAAATAGAGAATATCGCCTAAGAAATTTTTTGACATGCCTATAGAAATTTTCAACGAAAATAAATTTCGCCCTTAAATTATGATGATTGTCTACGACTTGCCTACAATTTTTCCTAATCATATAGACATCTTCAATCCTCAAATTAACTACAAATAATTTGCCTACAAAATGTAATTTATAGGTAAATTTATTTATAGACAATTCATAATTACCCCAATTAAATTACAAATATAATTGTCTATGATAATGTCAATTGCCTACGGAATCGTTTGTGTATATAATTTGGTTGTCTACGAAAATTACGAATGTGTAGAAAATTTGTTTGCCTTTAAAATTCCGTAGGCAACTCGTAGAAAATATATTTGCCTACTAGAATGTCAAAAATTTGTAGGCAATGCTCACTATTTAAGGACGATATTATTTTGTTAAAAGATTTTGTATCCAGAGTAGGTCTCATGTGCATCCAGGTGCACTCATAGTGCATTTTAGAGCCGTGTAACTTGTTCTACTGAAAGGTGAAACTTATTTACATACACTGAACCGTGCAACTACTTTTTCATATTAATAGTTGCACGGTTCTGTGTAAACAAATTGCATCTTTCAGTATAACAAGTTGCACGGTTTTAAAATGCACTATAAGTGTCCGGTGCATTTGGATGCATACAAAACTTAGCACTGTAACCATGTCCGAAAATTTCGTAGTCATTTCTCTAATTTCTTATAGTATAAAGTATTAGATACAATGGTGAATTGATGAATGATAATTTAATTGTAATTTAAAATATTAATTAATTAATTATAAAATTTTTACATTTTTATATATTTTATTAGTTTTTTTTCCCCACTGAACTACATTCATGCGTCCCTCCTAGTGTACAAGTATATACGGACTTATTTCCATGGTGGTTCGGACTAAACTTTGCTTAAAATTAAAGGTATATTTATTTTACAAAATAAAACAAAACAAACTCAAATTTTACAAAAGTAAATGTAAAACAAAACAAAAACAAAAATTAAAAATAAATGTTAAAAGAAATGATGGGACACATGTCATTTACCTGGGGCAGCATGGACGAAACCGCGGCTAAAGTTGCTTAAGTACAACCTTTTATGAATAAAATTACCACCTCTTAGCGAATTGCAATTTAATTTTAAAATTTAAATTTTGATAAAATAAAACCTCACTTTAACCATCTTTTATAATTCGAGTTCACGGACTGAATACCTTTTGACCCGGAATATCGTCATTTAAAAGCAGTGTCAATCGTTTAATATTTTTTTACAATTCAAGCTCATATCTCACAAGCTCACTTCAACACTTGTGATAGAAATTCATAATGGAGTGGTAGATTTCCTGTGAATTCAAGTTCACGTGAATTTTCCTTTTCAAGTATCATTGTTCATTATACGAAATGTCACTGTTTAGTGATTTAAAAAAAAACTACACGTGAAATGTTACATTTTTAAAATGTGACATTTCATATGCTACAGTAATACTTTGAATATGAAAGTTCACTGAACCAGAGTTCATAGAAGTTTTTGAATTATGAACGTTAAAAGCGGTACAAATATATGATCTGATCTAATAGGCATACAACCAATAATACCTATAGTTGTCCCAGAAAAAGTGTGGACAGACGGTCCTAATTGCATCAAATCTGCAATTTCAAACTGCATTCATGCACTAAGATATATACTTAATTTTCAACCGCATAAGCATAATATATACCCTTATATGCACAGAGTGATTTCTGTTAGTTAGCAAATCCAAAGGCGAATGATTTTAAAAATGCAGAAACATACATACAATCTCTGCAAAGTTGTTTTCAACTGTCTTGGATGATGAGATTTGTAGGCTCACTCAAAACATATTTCGATAACTTCGTACTTGGCACCTGCAATCACATATACATCTCATATTAGCAGATAATACTCGGCGACATTTATGGAAGCAAAAATCAAGAGGGAACCTCTCTCATCATAGCAGATTGTTAAATCGATTCTGAACAATAACACCAGCACTCTCCACCACTGCTTGTGCAAGTCCCAAATCAGCTTCTGCTGCTACTCTAAAGAGCATCCCAGATCTCTAGTAACAAACGTTAGAAAATGAGATACGATGCTTAAAGATGACATCAGCATGAATAGCCATAGACATTATAATAAAAAGACGATATATCATGAAAGTGTTTCAACATTTGGAAATTTAGACAGATGCAAATATACAACTTCTGGAAACATACCTTTCCGACCACCGTAGTGTGGAGCAGTATCCCAGAACTCGTCACGCATCTTCATTAGTTGTGCTCTTGTTATCGCCTCCGAATGCTTCCATGCCTTGGGTTTACGTATCTTTTTTGCATCTGGAAAAACAAGGAGAACCTGGAACTTTAGAATCACCTATCAGAAAACCAGCATCAAGGAATGTTCCAACAAAATTTAATGAAACTTGTTCTCCAAATCCCAATAATCCCTTTTTCTCCAAATCCCAATAATTTTTTTTTCTTTTCATACATTAAAAATCCTTGTAAACCCTAGTAGGCCACTGTTAGAGTCAAGGGTGCAAGGATATAAGTAAACTAGAACAATAATATTAAACATGCAAATCCACAAGAACAAGCAGGATATTCTCCTGCCCAGCTTATATCCAAAAATCACAATGATCCCTCTAGTTGCCTTAACTAAGGGGGGAAAAAAAAAGCAATATAAATACTATCAAACCTAAACCCACGTGAGGTTTATTAAAGTGCTTAAATTAGAAAGGCCCAACTATAATAATAATAAGGTAAGAAGGTCTTTTTTTAGTCCTTAAGTTTGTCCACTTTAGCTTTCCGGACACTTCACTTTCCCAAATAGAATTTCGTCCGGTGAAGAAACCTTAACAAGGTGAAGAAAAACTAATTCCACATTGCTTTCCTTCATCCCCATGTATAAATGCTAAAGACAAAACCTCAGATAGAACAGTTCAGGCAGATTTCAAATTTCAAGTACAAAGCCAACTAATACATGATATAAATTATACACGATCTCTCTTGCATTCTGTTTCCAAATATAAATCCAACTTACTCAACATATATAGAGTGTGTTTGCAAACACAAGAAACGGCTTCTGGAATCACTTATTTTCAAAAGTTGTGAGAAGAGGCTTTCGAAAATAAGTAATTCTACCCCTTTTCATATAGTTTGCAAACACCCCTACAGTTAAAGAAGGAAGAAGATGTACGAAAAAGCCATTGGCATCACCTAAACTTAGTCCCATCTGCCTATCTTGAATAATATATTCTCAGCATCAAACTCCTTAAATTCTTCCCTTAATTTGATACTCAAAACCAACCTAGAAACTTGCAGTAAGTAAAATTGGCAGAGGCTTTTAAGAATTTCTAATTCAGCTTCACAGGATTGGTAATCAAAACTCAAAACATAATGGTTGGAAGAATTTGTTGAATCACTACCAGACCCAGGATTCATGATTATGGATAAGGTCATTTATCACGTCAATGGAACCCAATCTACTAAGATAATGTTGAGTTCTGCAAATTTACCCCAAAAACGAAAAGGAAATATCACACGTTTACAGAAAATCCAGATTGATAAGCATTAGATATCGAAAAATAGCCTGCAAATTCATGAAGACATAATTATATAAATCAAAAGCAAGCAAAGGAAACAGAAATCACTCAATTCTCCAGTCCACTGAATGTACTGTTAAATTGAGCAAATCTAACCCCCAAAATGAACGGAAAAGACCACAAGTCTATGAAACATACACATGATAATAATAATTAGGCATTGGTTAAAAACTTGAACATTCATGAATACATCAAAATTAAGCAGGGGAAACAGATAATCACACAACTCTAGCTACATCATAAAGAAGTAATAATCTAATCCGACAACTAAAAAAAAAACACTAATTGCATAATAATCAAATTGATGCAGGAAAACAAGTCCAATTGAGTCAAAAATTACCATTTCCTTTTTCTCGCGATCCAGCGCAGCCCATCGATTGAACTCAAACACGCAGTCAACAATATTGGTTCTACAGTTGGAAGATTGAATTGCAAACAAAATTGAGTATATTAATCTTAATGCTTAAATGTGTGTGGATTTAATCTCGTGCCTCTTTCTGGAGATTTTGGGGAAGGAGAAAAATGGGAGTACGCGACTGTAAATTTGGTCGTGGTTGAAGAGATTTCACAGCTTTTGGGGCTACATATGCAAATTACGATAGTTAATAAAGGGTAATTATTTTGACAAAATAGCAATTTCATCCTACATTAGTAAAGTCATGAGCTAAATTGTAACAATTCATATTTTTTAACATTTGATAATTATGATAAATATTAAAAAAAATAGTAGTTTTACTTATTTAATTGATGAAATTATAAATTTTAATAATTTTTTAAGAAATATATAATTTTATTTTAACCCTCTTGTGGTGATTGTGGTTTTGGTCTACAACGAGATGAAATGATGTTGTCATGTGTCCGGTGGTAGAAGGAATTATTGTAATTGATTATGTTAGGAAACTATTGTAATTGATTGTATTTTTTTTTAAAGTCCAAACTTATATAAAAATGTGTGAAATTAATTAATTTATATAATTTTTAATATATATATTCGATTAATTTTATCTTCTGCCCTTGTTTTTTTTTTTTTTTTTTTTTTTGTCTCAAAATCATGATCGTATAAAAAAATGGACACGTATTTTTTTTCAGTAAAATATTCATGATTAATTATTATACCGATATATACTTTTTTAGTATTCGACAACCTGAAAGTTAATAATTAAGAACATCAATTGGCATCAATGCCTTAGTTTTGTTCTCTTTCTGTCTTTCCAAAAAAAAATTAAAAAATTAAAAATTGACCAAGTTGCTAATGTAATACTCCCTCCGTACCACATTAATTTTCACACTTTCTTTTTTGGTTTGTCACATATCAGTTTTCACACCCCAAAATAGACATCATTTACACAAATTTCACTCATAAAAAAATACACTTATTTATAGAAAGTTAATTGAGAATATATTTTTTGGCCTCAAATCTCTTTATTTTGTTTTCCCTTCGGCTTTTCCAAAAACAAAAAAACAAAAAAAAAAACTAGTTGCTATTCCACATATACTGTTTTATTGACAGTAGCCTTTCAGAGCATTTCTCTAAGCCACTTTTCTCATGCAATTTGAGATTATTATAAATAGCTTGCATGCTTGTTAGTTTACTAGCTTGTACATTCTAATTTATTAATTATTGACGTGTCTAATTTTTAAAATTTTATTAAAATGCTCAAAATCTCTCTCTCTGGCATGCAAAAAATCTTAATACTATATATTAGAAACCCGATTCAAATTAGAACACATAAAAACCACGCTAATTTTAAAAGCCCAATTAAATCAGATTATTTCGTTTCAAAATCGTGGACTCTCATTAAAAGTTATCATTAAAAAATATTTAAGTTAAAATTTTAATATATCTAATTAAATTAAATCTTTTATTTTATTTTTATCATATCTATATGTAAAGATCCTCACACCCAATATAAAGATCCACACCCCCACACTTAGAATTACATAGCACGAATTTTGATGCTTCGGCTTAGTTGCAATTTATTGTGATTTTTGGGCGCAATTTGGTGGAAAAATAATCCAGAGTTCTTTCAATATGATTTGGGTGTGTAATTTTTTATTGAATGATGTTTTTTTTTTTAATTCAAGATTGTGGATCTACGTGGTACAGAAGCTTACTTATGTTCCTATGAGACCTTTTCTCCAGGATTTTTTTCTAATTTGAAGAATTTATTAATATAATGTTGTTCTGATTTTGTTTTGTAATGCAGATTTTTTAATTTAATTTGATGAATTTGACAGTTTAATTTTATTTTGTATATTGCAGAGAGTATTGAGGTATTGAGGTAAGTAATTTGAGTTAATTTTTTATTTTGTTTATCATATCTAATTTAAAAATACACATTTTATATTTAATTTGATGGATTTGTTAATCTTATTTTGTTTTATGTATTGCATGGAGTATTGAGGTAAATATTTGAGTTTTAGACGTAAATTGTAATATAATTTTATTAATTTACAATGAGTTATTCTTATTCGATTATGTAGATCACTTAATTAATCTGTTTAGTTTTGTTCAAATTTTTGCAGATGTGCGAAATTGTAATTGCATGTTTAATTGGAACTCACAATAGTCTTCAAATCTTCTTTAATTGGAACTCACAATTGTAATTGCATGTTTAATTGGAACTCACAATAGTCTTCAAATTTGTTTATTTAATCATGTATTGTTGGGGTTCTTTTGTTGTTTCCTGCTTTTTTTAGAGATATATATACACACACATACATAGATTTTGATTTAATGACTTTATTTTCTTGATTTATAATTAATTATCTTTGTTCAATAGAATGTTTGATTTTAATCAAATTTTTAAAGAGTTATAGCTAATTATATCTATGCAAGATTTGCTATATAAATATTTTTCAAAATTTTATGAAGGATTTTAAAGAGTTATAGCTAATTATATCTAAACAAGATTTGTTTTTTCCAAAATTCTTATTTACTATATATCTATTTTTAAAAAAAAAGAAATATACTATATATCTATTAACTATCATAATATTTTTTTCGAATTACGAATTTTTTTATAATAAATAAATCAAAATATTAGAATTTTTTTATAACATCAAAATTATTTCAACCCTCACAGAGACATTAACTAGTCATATATATATACATATATATATATATATATATATATATATATATATATATATATATATATATATTGCTAATATATACTACTTCAATCCTACTTTAATCCCATGATAATTTGCACATCTATTTTTCGAAAAAACATTTTAAAATAGTTTGCATACGCCTAAAAATAAGCCATCGATAGAGCTACCCTCACAATATCCATTGTAGGTCCCGAGCAGGTTAAGGTTAAGTGAGTAAGTTCAGAGGGGAGGAGGGTGAATAGACTTCACGAAAAACTTTTTGCGCAGATCGGTGTGAGAGCAGATAGCTTCGATCGAGTCTTGAAAGTGAATCGATTTTGGTTCGATAACCAACTTATCGAACGCCAATACAGACGGATCGATTCGGTAACTATCGATTAAGCGATAATGCGGAAGCTTAAGTTTTACCCGTGAAAACCCGGTTTTATAAATCGATTCCAAGTTTTATCTTTTTAATCGATGATAGAAATTTCAAAGTCCGTCGGATCGGAAGCTTGGTCTTCATCCGATCTTAACTTAGAATGTATGCGCTTTTAAGATTGTGCGATGTGAGAGCGATTAATCAAAGCGATAAAGAAGGCACACAAGATTTATAGTGGTTCGGACAAACCGGTCCCCTACGTCCACTCTTCCCTTTCACAAAGGGCACCAACTTAACCGGACTTAACCGATTTGGACTTAGATTAGTGTGTTAGTCAACACAAGACACCAACAGATGTTTTAAGAGTTCTCACTCAACCGATCCCGTAAATCAAGATTAGAAACCCCTAGATCGAATTCTTGCTAAACAACTTATCCTAACTTGGGGTTTGGGTAAGATTGTTGAGGTTCAACTATGAAATCTTTCCTTGCGTATAAGCGACTTCGATAGCTAGATGAAAAGATTTCTTGCTAAGAACTTATGGGATGAACACAATATAAAATAAGCTTGTAGTTGTGTTCTTCGTGCGGAAATCGACTATAGTTTGAGCTTCTTGATTATGTTGTTTGTCAAGCATTTCCGATTTTTCACGAAGTGTGATCCCATATTTATAGACCTTGAGATCAAAGAGCCGTTGGAGAGCAATTTGAATCTCAAGGCTATATTAGGTAGAGAGTTGCGTGCTTGATGTGACGTCTTGAGAACGGCATGGCCGAAAAAGCGTGAATGTGTATTTTATAGCCGTTTGAGAGAGCAACATCGAATCCGCGAGTATCGGCTCTGTTTCATCGTGTTTCTTCCTTATTGGATGGAAGCCTTGTTTGCGCGTTGTTGTTCCTCCAACTAAGGTTGGTATTCTTCTTGTTTAGATCGCAGGGCGTATGATAAGATGAAACATCGATTTTTCATCTTATGAGCCGATCCGATCATCCGAATCGATCGATCCACCGATGGAGTCTTCTGGCGTACATTGACTTAGCTTCAAACGGGCCGACTCGGGCGATGTAGGTCTTCCGGTCTTATCTTCGGAAGTCATCCGATCTTCGAGTATTAGAGGTTTGAGCTTCATGACTTCCGCTGAAGTTATCCGACGAGATCGATTGATCGATCTTCCGATTCGGTTTAAGATTCGCTCTGTCGGGATATCGGCTTTCTTCTTCCGATTCTTCAGATTCGACCTTTACATATTGAGTTCCCCCTCAATATGTGACCTATCTATTACATCGATTTTTTCTATACAATTATTATCAATCGATCTCCTATAGCATAATGAAAACATCACAATTTACCAATGTGTCCGACCGGTCCTATTACATGTGTTTTTGGAACTTTCATCAAAACTATAAATTTCCCAACAATTTCCTTTTTGATGAAACAAAAAACACTTGAGAAACCAAACAGTTGATAAGTATAGAACAGTTAAAGAGCAAGTAATCAGAAGACAAAGAGATTTTGTCTTGGGATTAGAAAAATAAACTTTTCATTAGATATGATGATTACATGTTACATCAGAAAAGTTTTGAAATTAAAAGCAGCTGATCCCTAGACGTCTTCTGAATCTTCACTCCTTGGGCTTGTATCCTTCGGCATTTTCTCTTTGGTCTTGTGGAATGTTGAAAATCGATAGAGTTTCCATTTGACATCGGTTGTCCGCACTTGATCGATTATCGTGATTTGCTCAAGATGTCAAAGTAGAATCTCTCAAATGCGTCTGTCAAACGAGCCATCCTTCTTTTGAGTATATTAATGATCATACTCTTGGCGAGATATCTTTACATTTATGTTGGCTTCATTTTCCGAGATACTTGAAAGTCGGATATTTATTACAGAACAGTTGAGGAACTCATCATCCGGTGATTCTTTTTTTTGGAACAAGATCAAGGACAAAGGCATCTAGAAGCCATTCACTTACGATCTTATTCCATTCCTCAAACCTCTTAGCGTGTGCGGCAGATTTTTTTGGTATGATCTCGCCGACTCTTTGCTTTTGGCAACCGAGGTTACGTGCGATTTTCGAGTTAATCCTTTCTTAGCCCTTGATTTGAACCTGTTTCAACCCTTACCTTTGTGCGCTTTTTACGTCATTCTTTCTTCTTCAATCATACGCTCTTTGGACAATTTTCTGACTAGCTCCTTATCACCAGATCGACTAGTCGCGGCTTCCGTGACTTTCCGGTCCGAGTAAGTTGGTCGATTTTTGATGTTCAAAGCACCGCAGACAGCCTTTCTTGCAATTGAGCTTTGTCCATGGGCCTTGTCTTCGATGTGTCGATTTGGTTTCTCGAGATCCTTCCCCTTTTTGGTTTGATCAAAAAGCGATTGAGGTGGGAAGTCGAGACCCAAAGTTGACCGACAATGCGATTTAGATCATTAGCAGATAAACACGAAGTTTGAGTGTCGGATTTCCCGAGCAGCTTGTCGATTCTTTTCTTGGCGATTTCCATTGTAGCGAGAGTGTCCAAATCATTTTGTCAAATTTCTCTTCCGATAACTCGAGCCTTTTCTCGGTGGCGTCGAAAAAGAAGATTGATTTTGATCCACTGTTTGACTTTGTCATCAATCGATTTTGTAATCTCAGCAGACATGGTGGTCATGGATTGGGAGAACCGATCTCTCATTTCTTCGATTTGTTTGAGGCCGATTTGTCTCTCGATCGATTTAAGCACTCCCTCAATCTCTTCTTTCGGAGATCTTTGAGACAAGATCGATCTCCCGAAGTTGATCGATGGTGATTTGAGATGTAGGAATGGATCCATCACTTGATCGAGTTCGAGCTTGTTTGTGCCTCCAGGTGGTTGGTCGTGGAACCGCAAACACAGTTCCACTTTCATCTAAGCGACTCCTGCGTGATTCTCCATTTCGGCGTCTCATTTCGAGCTTCTTGAGCGATCTCCAAATTTTTTTCTTCCGCAATTCCAACTTCCCGTGGATCATAGCTTTCCGCATTTATCGGATATGAGCTCATTTGGTGATCCCTTTGGCGGACTTCTCATATCGAAGTCAAAATCTGCGAACTCATCCGCGCGCCCACCCATCTGTTCAACAAGTAAGATAAGATCCGAGAAGCTTTTTAATCTGAGATCTCTCCGGTGAGGATCTCCATGACTTCTTCTCGATAGCGGGATGGGGCGACCCGGGTTGTGGATACATCTCATCAATCTCTCGTTCAATTCTTAGTCGACCATTTTTCCAATTGATGGTCTTTGTTGATCTGGATCTGAGGAATTATCTGGTCCGGATTCATTGGATGAGATGTGGAAGCTTAGGTTGTCTTGAGTCTACGGAAGTTATCCGATTGGTTCGACTGCGGTGGTTCTCTTTGTAGTGGCGATTATGTCTGGTTCGAGTTCATGAGCGGTGAACTAGCGGTAGAGAGACATGCTTTCGTGACCTTTAGTCGGCGGTGAATCGGTTTGAGGTTGAGAAATGGATTTATCGATTTGTGCTTCTACCTCGGATCGTTACATGGCGAGCCCTCGGAGTTGAGAAGCTTACTGTCGATTCATTCTTTGTTTGCATATGACTGCATTACGGCGTTTTTCTTCTTACATTTCGTCTTAGTCTTTAGAAGTCGGGGTAGGTTCTTTTGCTTTCTTTGGCCTCTTCTCTGGCCTTCACCGGTTTTTCGTTTTTTTTTACGTGGAGCAAGCCCGGTGTGGATGGGGTAACTTCTTTGCTCTTTCCTTTCTTGATTTTGTTGGAGTGGGGCTCCTTGTCATCGTCACGGTGGCCCATATATAACCGAAGTTGATGAAGAAGGCATTGTAGGACTTGATCCATTCCGATTCCATTCGGTAGCTTGGCGGTTTGTCTTTCAATATAAGCTGCAACCTTGTTGAGATTGTTGACTCTCTTTTTCGAAAGACACTGCTGGATTCATTGACTCAAATTTTTCGTGTTCTTGGAGCAAGATGGCTTTCGAGAAGCGTGCAATTGATGTTCTCGAGCCCCATCAATTATTCTTTGCCATGTTGTACATTTTGGTGATGTGAGAGCATCCGGGCTAAATGAGATTCCATGATCGTTCTTGATAGAATGTCAAACAACAAATCAGACTTTCTTTTGAGCATTGGCGCGATGAATCCGGCCGTCGATGTTTGTCCGCCTCTCTTAAGAGCTCCTCTCGATTTCTTCATCCTCATTCTCCCTATAGTGTGCAGTGAGATTCGCCCTTTTGGCCGTCGAAACGCAGCAGTGATGATCCGCTGCATTTGTCGATCGATTTCTTCTCCGCTGACCGTCGACATCGGTTCGTCTCCTGCGGTTTTTTCAGATCCACACTCAAATTCCGCAAGAATTGAAGTGTTTCATCTTCGCATCACCGATTGGATTGAGCAGAGCAATATGTTTCGATCCAACCTTCTTGTAAATTTGTTCCACTTCCATGGATTGAGTAATCCTCGGTGGTTCCAAATCGAACGAACTTATCCTCAAAGATCTTCGTTGCGATTCCGCATAATTGCACATGATCTTTTCCAAGTCCATGAGTGGCCATCTACAGGTGAGATAGACTCATTAAATTTGTGCATAATCAATATCAATATCATTCCGCGGAAAACAAAAGGCAATGAAGCATAAATTCCGAAAAACAACTTTTGAAAACAATGTTTTTAACGGAAAGAAAGATTCATCATTAAGCTTAAAAGAAAATATTACCAGATTCAAATTTTCAGAGAAGATTTTGAACTCTAAGAAATCGTTTTGAAACGTAGAGAACAATTTGAAGTTTTTCAGTGAGAGTAATGCAAGTTTGTGAAGCAGAAAAACTCTGGTAAGGTTTGATGAATCTTATATAGAGGCGGAGGGTACAATAAGACAAGATTTTGAAGATCAATCGTTTTGAAAAGATTGTACGCTCCAGATTTAGCGGTTTTGATCGTAGGGTTGGGAAAACGCACGTACACAAAACTTTTGGATTTAAAAGCACGATCAAGTAGCAGTTAATACATGTACCCACGCCCGCATTAAATGATTTGCAGAGTACACGTCACAAGGATAGTGGGTACAAGTAAAGGCAAATAATATCGATACGATCCGATAAATAAGTAAAGAACAAAGAAGAGAGATGCAGATTCGGTTGATCGATGTTGTTATCATCAATATTATTTGTCAATGTTGATTCCACTTGTTGATCTTAATCATTCTGCCTAAGCCTTAAGAAATTTCCCAACTGATCCTTTTAACTGATCTTCTCCAGTTGCATCTGATTTGTTGAAACTTCAGGCTTAGCTGATCTTTCCTTGAGTACGTCTGATTTCCCTTTTGATCCTCCTTGATCAGTTGAAGTTCCCCCTTCAACTGATATTTTCGACATAGATCGATATATCGATTTATTGGAGTTTCAGTTCAGCTCGGTGATCTCTCATCTCGATCATCTTTGTAAGTAATCGATTTTTGGTTGACCTCATCCGATTCTTTTTGATTAGGCCAATTCTTGGGATAAGTGTTACCGCCAAAACTTAGTCTAGAGTAGTAGCTTTTATTCCTAAGTAGGCGTGATTGACATCGTAAATATCGTCTCAATCTCTCGATATGTCAATCAACCGTAAATTTATCCAATTATCGGTCGCGTGATTTCTACATTGTCCTTTTTGATGCAAATTTCGGATAGGCTTCTTGAATCGACAATTGCATTTGCATCCTTGTTTGGCCTCTATAAATTGGACCAATGTTTTTACACAACATCACCCATTCACCATACTTATCTTCTTTGTAAGAATCATGTATCTTGGTGAACCCTTGTTTCCGGTGAGACTTCCCAAGAAACACTTTTACACCCTTTTATATGGTTTCATCTTCTCAAATCAACCCTTTGCATCCCTTATTCTTTGTTTTCTTCATCATCTTCGATTTCACATACGATTCGAAAGCTTTCTACCACCGTGGCGGCGGATCTGCTGTTGCTGTAACCGAGAAGACACTTCTCCTAACCGTATGCACCTTGTGTGTCTATCTGGATAAGCGTAACGGAACCATCGGACTTAGTCCGGTATAAAATATCAAAGACATGTGCCCATGTGATCGATGACCAACTCTTTGGCACACGTGCTCCATTCAATTTGGAGAGCCCTACTTCTTTGCTCCTTTTAGGGCTCCGGCTTAAGAATCCTATCAAGGCCTCTGTCGCTCCAGGTTTTCTTGATCTTGACTTTTTCTTTTTGCCTTGGGATTCGTTCTTTAAAGCCTCTCTCACCCCTTGTTAAGTGGGGAAAATGAGAGTTTAAAATCTCTCTCTTTCCTTCACTACGGGGTTAGGATGAGGGTTTAGGGTTATAGGTTTAGGATTTTTGGTTAACATTTATGTCTTGACCTCCGGGTCTTCTTGTACTTGTAACTTCGTAATGTAACCTCACCTTCGGGTTTTTATCAATGAAAAGTTCTATTATTTCATCGTTGTGTAAATTCACGCTTTCTTATGCGATTGTTAGCTCTAAATCTCGAATCTTGCTTGTTGAATATAAATTTAAAACGAATCACAAAGAAATACTATAACCAAATTTGATTTAATCGATAATCCTTTAAACCGAAAGCATTTTTCTTAAATCGATAAACCTTGAATCGATCGGTTCTTTAAAAATCGATAGACTTTAAATCGATACACTAAAATCGATCGATTCTTTGGATCCGGGTAGCGTGTGTGTCCCGATCGATTTTTGCATATCGATCTCTTTGAGATCGGTTAAGATACCAAACTCAATCGATTTCTCTCGATCCGTTAGTCTCTTAACCACTAGTTCGAGAGCATTCCATCAAACATTTTTCGGTGACATTTCTCCAAGATCTAGAAGTCCTAGCTCATTGCATAAATCTCTGAATCTGATCTCAGCTAGTGGCTTGGTTAGAATATCAGCCTTCTGTATATCAGTATGAATCTTTTCCATTCTGATATTCTTCTTTTCAACGTGATCTCTTATGAAGTGGTGTCGACATCCACATGCTTGCATCTTGTATGTAGAACCCGGATTACGAGTGATTGCAATAAAGACTATTATCACTGAGAATATAGCACGTTCTTAGCTACAATGTTGTAATCCTCACCGCCGAATCGAAGAAAGCGATTGGGGAACAATGCTTTCCTGCTGACCATATATTCTCGCTTCATTTGTTGATGTCGAATCGATGTTTGCTTCTTTGAAAACCACGAGATCAGTTTACTTCCTAAGAACTGACATGTTCCTGAGGTTGATTTTCTCGTCGATCTTGCAACCTCCATAATCGTAATCGTAATACCCACTAAGTCTAGATTATCATCGATGGGTAGAATAAACCAAGGTTTATTGTTCCTTGAAGATACTTAAGAAATGCTTAGGCTTCTAGGTGGTGACCATTGGATTTGCTTGAAATCTTGCACATACACCCATCGCAAAAGTGATATCCGGGTCTGGCGGCGCGGGTATAATAAAGATCCAATGAGAGCCCTATATTCCTTCCGATTTGTTTTCGACCGCCTCTTATCCGGATCCATCTTGAATCAAATCATCATAGGAATTTTGGCTTCCTTACTATTTTGAATTCCAAACTTAGCCAAAAGATTCCTAGTGTACTTTGCTTAGCGAGATGAATATCCCTTCCGAACTTTGTTTAACTTGGAGACCTAGAAAGTAATTCATCGACCCATCATGGACATCTCAATTTCCCTTGCATCGGTTCTTTGAATCTTTCACATAGGTTCTTGTTTGGAGATCCGAAGATGATGTCGATCCCACGAATCTGAACCATCGAATATCTTCTCCATCTTCTATTCTCGAATAAGGTTCGTCCTAATCATTCCTTTAGTGAACCCACTTTTCGATCAAGAAGCGAGAGAGTGTATCATACCAGCTCATGAACTGTTTCAAAGCCATAAAGAGCTTTTCTTAAACGATACACTTGGTTGCCTTTTTCAAAGCACGGAGGTTGTTCGACATAAACTTCTCCTCCGCTAGTACCCCCGTTTAAGAAAGCACTCTTTTCGTCCATCGATACCACGATGAACCCCTCAGGAAGCATAAGAAAGCTTAAACGAATGGCTTCAAAGGCGAGCGGCCGGTGCAAAAGGTCTCATCGTAATCAATTCTTACGATTGTGAATACCCCTTAGCAACAAGTCTTGCCTTATTTACGGTGATAACATTTTTCTCATCTCTCTTGTTCTTGAAGATCCATTTCGTGCCAATTACGTCTTGATGACGGATGCGTCTACTAGTTCCCATACTTCATTTCTCTCGAACCATTTCCGGCTCTCCCTGCATGGCTAGAATCCGGTTTTGCGTCTTGTAATGCTTCCTCGATTGTAGTTGGTTCCTTCATAGACAGCGGATAATGAACAATACACGGCACTTTCACCAATCGATGTCTAGTTTTAATTTTATCGACGGGTCTCCAATTATCGGATCGGTTGGATATTTGGTTATCCGTGTCCTTCCATTTCGATTTGCGGCGTTTTGAGAACATCGTCCGTTTCGATAAAATCTTATTACTAGTGATTGGGAGTGGTCAGGTTATGGTCCACTTGATAAGAACAAGTCTCGGTGATGTTGGAATCATCATGTGGCGATGTCTGCTCGCGGGAGAACTTCGGGAGTTCCCCTGAGCCGGATGGTTCGATTCTTGTTTATCTCGGTGAATCGGCTTTTTTCATCGACAGTTGTTCGTACCTTAGGATCCGATTGATCGGTGAATCACTAGATCTCGGAATGTAAATTGATACTGGTTTCGATCCTTTATCCTTGATCGATTGGTGATCCATTTTCGAATATCGAGTTACGGTAGATCGTGTACTTCTTGTTTCGAGGCGATTTCTCTTGATCGTAAGATGCTTCATCAAAGTTACATGGGGGTGTTTCTTCCACAACAAGAGTTCGTTTGTTGTAGACCACGAAGGCTTTTGCTAGATGAGGAATACCCTAGAAATATACCCTCATCGGACTTAGCCTCAAAGGTCTTCAAATGACTTTTCCCATTGTTGTGTATGAAACACTTGCACCCAAAAACATGGAAGTAAGAAACACGAGGTTTTCGCCCTTCCACGGTTCATAGGGTGTTTTGTAGTGAGCCTTAGTCGGGAGACATCCGTTGCTGCGTATGGCATGCAAAGTGTTGATATACTTCGCCGTAAACGGTTTGGTATCGCATGTTAATTTAACATTGTTCGGCGAACTTCTTTGAGAGTTCTGTTTTCTCCGTTCAATTTACTCCATTCTGTTGTAGGCGTCCGCGCAACCGATGTTTCATGTCAGATACCAAACTTAGAGCAAAAATCATTAATAAAGGAGTTCGTAAATTGCGTACCTTTATCTCGACCGATTTTTACTCTGCCGACACCCCTTCTCATTTTGTAATCTTCTTAGTAGCTCGGGTATCTTGGTTTGTCGTCTCATTCTTCTTATGTAAGAATATAACCCGTAAACTTGGAATAGTCATCCACGATTACGAGTGTATTAACGTCCGTTGAGATCGATTTGGGTGTAACCGGGTCCAAACAGATCCATATGAAGTACCGCAAAGATCTGTTTGGATCTTTGGTCCGGAAATTCCTTTGAATGGCTTTGACTGCTTTTTTTTCCGACACGCAAGACATGTCCGATCCTTTGAGAACACTTCATTCGGAAGTCCTTCCACTAGAGACATCTGGCTATCTTATTAAGAGTTTTAAAGTTTAGATGGCTCATTCTTTTTGTGCCGAGCCAATTCGCTACTTTTGGAACTCTTAACAATCAGCATGCATTTCTTGGACAACTGCTCCAATCATTTGTGTAGATCGTCCCTTTTCTTGAACCGATTAGCAATATCCGTTGAGTGACTCGATTCTTGATAGTGCATTGATCGGTCGAGAACTCAACACCGAATCCGTTTGTCGCAGAATTGTGAAACCGATAATAGGTTGTGCTCGGACCTTCGACATCTGAGACTCCGTTATTTGCACATCATCATTCTCTAAGGTTCGAACCCTTTGGTATAACCAAAGTTATCATCAGAAAGAGTACACGCGGGCCTTTCGCTCTATGTAGGGCGAGGAGATGTTTGCTTCGATCATGTGCCTTGAGCATCCACTATCGATGTACCGGATAGTTGCTTGCACACCTCCTTTGTTGGCCGGACCCACGCGAACTGCCAATCGGATCGAGGTTTTAGGTACCCTTTTCGGATTTGGGTCCTGAGGGTTAGGTTTGGATTTGGGGATCCATACAAACAGAAAGCACTTCTATGGTGATCGGTCGGTCGAAGGCCCGATTTGTCTCCCATACATCAACATAATCATACTTATCCTCATATCTTTTCGATTTGTATGATTACTTGTGTGAACCTTGGATGACTTAGAAGACTTATGATTTCCCTTTTCGGTTTGTCTTCTTTTTATCCGAGGTGGTTCAAAAAATAGCCTAAATTTTCGACTATAGGGGTAGGTACGATTGCTACCATCAAAAGATTCATATCCTTTTCGTGATAGATGGTTTTCGCAGTTTTTACGAAGCATGCTTATTAGGCGGTGACCTGATTTGGGTCTCGATTAGACTTCCCTTTTTGTAGGTTGTCTTTTTCGATTCTCGACCGTTGATCGAGTTGAGGTTTCTTCGGAAAGAACCGGGTTCTTCCGATTTGATTCCTCGGTGATGCTTTACCGGTTGGGGTCCATTTACATTTCCTTACGGTTAGGCACTTGCTTTACCGCTCAACCGGTCTCTTACCCCTATTAGATACAAGTTTAGCTTTTGGTGTATCTTTTTTAAATTGCGTCGATTACACCTTTTCGAGATGAATCGGTCGGGGCTTTTGAGGATGTGGAGGGTTTTCATACCAAGTCCTCCTTATCAATCTTTACTCGAAAATAGGCGTTCATGTCTTTAACGGTTTGAGATGATTTTGAAAAAACATCTATTTTCTTACGCAGATTTTCCTCAGAGGATTTCAGACTTTCATGCATTCGGAATAGCTCATCGAATTTCGCTTGCAAGATTTTGAAGTCATCGACTTCTTTGTCTCTGTTAATTTCCATCTGTTCTTTGATCTGCTTTTCCTGATCAGAAGCTTTAACTTCGAGAATTTTAAATTCCTCAGTTACCTTCGGCGATTTCGGTGATCTAAGTTGAAGGTTTTTTCGAGATCATTTTCTTGACAAAGGCGATTATTTACGATCCTCAAACTTATCATTCTCGGCTTCACAATAGCATAAGTTTCTCTTGCATTGGAGATCTTCAAGCAATTGCTCTGAGTAGAGCTGCTTGGTCAATCTCCCGCGGTGTGTCTAATAATAGCGGTGTAGAAGCGAGCGAAGGGGTTTTGAGGTTACCTCGAATTTGGTCCTCCCGGCCATCGCGAGAGTTCATCATCGTCGATGAGAATATCAGATCTTCATTTTTCATAGGCGTCGCAATTTCTGCGATCGAGGCGAAGTCTTCTGAGGGAGTATCCGGAGTCCTCGGAGGCGGAATAGAATCGTCGATTCCGACGTGTCGCAACCATGGCTCTTCTCTCTCTAAACCGTTGCTCTCTTTTGTTCCTCTTTTCTTCCCTCTCTCTCGGCGTCAGTGCAGGCGTTATCTGTGCTATAGTGACGGCTTCTCACGATTGAAGCACGCCCGGATCCACGTTCCTTTCCTTCCGGGTGAATCACTCTTCCGTATGACCTATCGGTGATTTCCCTTTTCGATAGTAGTCCGAGTTTCTTCTATCGATTGGTTATCTCTTCCTTCCTTCCCGACGACTATCTCTTTCCTTTTCATTTCAGGATCCCTCCGATCATCGAATCGGTTCTTTCTGGAGATCTATTATTCGATCTCCTATCTCGCCCTCGGTATGTTGATAGTCTTATAAAATCTTCGATACTTACCAAGTTGTATATCGACTTCTCAAGCTTCCCGGTAAGCAACGCGATCTGATACCTTCGACTTAATATATTTCCAATGGGTTCATTGGCCTTTGTTCTCTTCTTGGTTGCCTTGAAAACAATGATTTTTGAAGTCGAGGTTTCAATTGGGGACCTCGTCTTCATCGAACTTTGACCTCTTTCAATCAGTCGAACTCGTGAGCTTTAAGACTCAAGAACAAGCTACTAGGTTTCATTCTTGAAATGTCCGGCAATCTTTGATTACCGTGACCTTTCATGTCCCACTTGGTGAGAGATCTTAGGATCTTATAGTTGATATCTTTATCGGACATCTCTCTACCAAGTTCTCGAAAGCTTGTTTATAGACATTGTAATTCTTCCATCGAGTTCGTTGATGGTTTAGTTTAAAGCATCTTGGTTTCTCGAACTTCACGGTTGAAGAAGGCCGCCTTTTATCTATTCATTTCCTCGCAGATCTCGGCGAGTATCACATTGCTTTCATGATTTGAGATACTTAATCTTCTCTTTGGTGACCTTATCCATTGTCTTCATGATGATATGTCTTGCAATGGTGTCCGAGTATGCGATTTTTTTCTTTCTTGTGTCCATCGTATCGGGCTTTTTCGTCACAAGACTTCCGTGGGAAAGTCTGGATCTCCTCCATTGCCCAGGATTGTCGTAGTAAATGATGATGGGTCCTCTCGATGACTTCCATCATTACGCCATCGATCGAGCCTAGATGGTTGGACATATATATGGCCCCAATCTGCATACTCATCAATTGAGAACTTCCGGCGAGATCATGATACATACCGGACGTGTTATCCATGCCGAAAGTGATTTTGGAAAATGAATGAGTTTTAAAACGGTTTTTCTAGATCGTTCGATTGACCACAAAGACACGTAATCGGTGGTCGGAAGAACCAACCGCCTCGATACCACTTGTAGGTCCCGAACGGGTTAAGTGAGGCGTAAGTCTAGAGGGGAGGGTGAATAGACTTGAAAAACTTTTCGTCTGATCAGTGTGAGAGCGAGATAGCTTTGATCAGAGTCGCGAAGTGAATCAGTTGGGTTCGATAACCAACTTCTTGAGCGCCGTAAGCGGATCGGTTCGTAACTATCGATTAACCGATGTGTGCGGAAGCTTAAGTTTTACCCGTGAAAAACCGGTTTTTATAAATCGATTCCAAGTTTTATCTTTTTAATCGATGATAGAAATTTGAGTCCGATCGGATCGAAGCTTGGTGTCATCGATCTTAACTTAGAATGTATGCGCTTTTAAGATTGTGCGATGTGAAAAGCGAGTTAATCAAAGCGATAAAGGCACACAAGATTTATAGTGGTTCGGACAAACCAAATCCTACGCCCACTCTTCCCTTTCACAAAGGGCACCAACTTAACCGACTTAACCGATCGGACTTAGATTAGTGTGTTAGTCCAACACAAGACACCAACAGATGTTTTAAGAGTTCTCACTCAACCGATCGAGAAATCAAGATTACTAGAAACCCTAGATCGAAATCTTGCTAAACAACTTATCCTAACTTGGGGTTTGGGTAAGATTGTTGAGGTTCCAACTATGAAATCTTTCCTTGCGTATAAGCAGCCTGATAGCTAGATGAAAAGATTTCTTGCTAAGAACTTATGGGATGAACACAATATAAAATAAGCTTGTAGTTGTGTTCTTCGTATGGAAATCGACTATAGTTTGAGCTTCTTGATTATGTTGTTTGTCCAAGCATTTTCGTTTTTCACTCGAAGTGTGATCCCATATTTATAGACCTTGAGATCAAAGAGCCGTTGGAGAGCAATTTGAATCTCAGGCTATATTAGGTAGAGTTGCAGGCTTGATGTGACGTGCTTCAGGAACGGCATGGCTGAAAGCGTGAATGTGTATTTTATAGCCGTTTGAGAGAGCAACATCGAATCCATGATATCGCCTCTGTTCATACGTGTTTCTTCCTTATTGGATGGAAGCCTTGCTTTGCGTTGTTGTTCCTCCAACTAAGGTTGGTATTCTTCTTGTTTAGATCGCAGACGTATGATAAGATGAAACATCGGTTTTTCATCTTATGAAATCGTCGATCTGGCCGGTCGATCCACGATGGAGTCTTCGGGCGCTGTTGACTTAACTTCAACCGGGCCGACAGGCTGATGTAGGTCTTCCGTCTTATCTTCTCGAAGTCATCGATCTTCGAGTATTAGAGGTTTGAGCTTCATGACTTCCATTGAAGTTATCCGACGAGATCGATTCGATCCGATCTTCCGCGGTTTAGCGATACCTTTCTGTCGGATATCGAACTTTCTTCGGATTCTTAAGATCGACCTTTACATATTGAGTTCCCCCTCAATATGTGACCTATCTATTACATCAGTTTTTCTATACAATTATTATCAACTGATCTCCTATAGCAGTAATGAAAACATCAGTCAGCTAACAGGTCTGACTGGTCCTATTACATGTGTTTTTGGAACTTTCATCAAAACTATAAATTTCCCAACATCCATAATTATATATAAAGTGTCATTATTTTTGAGCTCATACATACACACAATCTAAATCACATCTTTATTTTATACATAAAGTTACCCCTCAAAAGTATATTCATTACTCAATTTTCTTAATTTGTATGTGCACCAAAAGATGCAAGTTAATTTGGGACATAAAAAAAATGTACAAAGACCATAGTTTAGTCATGATTGAAATTTCGAATTATCACGACTAATATTCTTTTAATATTATCAAGTTCGTCATATCTTCATGTCAGGCTCAAAAATTAAGTTTGATCGAACAAAAGTCCACATCAAGCTCCGAATTATCACGACTAATATCTTTTCAATACTATGGTATGTTTGTTTCGAGTCTCACCCAATCTCTGCGAACCACGTTTTATTATATTTTGAAATTTAAAATTAGATTTCAAAATTCATTCCTATAAAATACACATATAAATCTATTTTTTTTAACATTTAATAAAATGACATCACTATTTTCTTCACTCTCAATACAATTTAATAATATAACACCAATCACTGTTAAATATTAATTTGACATAAAACAAACTCTCATTCTACTAAAATTTCAAAACAAACACAAATTTTATATTATTCATCAAAACTTTCAAATTCATAGGATTTTAAAATCATGAATTTCTCGAATTTTTCTTTTAAACTCGACTCTTTTGGACCCTTTAGTGCCAATTCAATGATATGGCCATGGAATGTATTCTTCAGAAAATTGATGACAATAAAAGTAATTCAATTTGGCAGCTGACCAAGTTAATTGAATTACAGTTGGATGAAAATTTGTTGGTAGCCCCCTACACACAAAACTACTTTTTCTTTTCTTTTTTTATCATTAATAGTGCTCAATCATTACCAATTTGATTTCTTTATTGGGATTTCTGACATTTATGCGATTGAAAAGATATAACGTAGGGGAAATGGTGGCACTCTGATACAATACAAGAGATGTTTTTATCTCATTGCATTATTTGAACCCTATTTTTCAGGCAATTTGTTTGTGATAGGGCATGCAATTTATTTGAACCCTATATAACTAATGATGCATCATTCTGTGTTTTATTTGCTCCATCGTGTATGGTACGTGTGCATCATTCTTTTATGTGCAAAACTAATCATATCTAATTACCATAATGTGTTGCATAAAATAAATGTGTTACAATAAAATGTTACATGTATGATCAATTATGTTGTAGTGTTTTTACAAATATGGTTATATCACCCATTCTTATTTTCAGATGGCTAGAAAAGAAATATATCGATTGTGGCATACTGGCATTAATTTGTATTTAATTGGAAACTTTTTGAATACAAATTTAACAAAAGTTTTCTTTCGGCGGTAGACATGTTCTCGGAAGTCTTATATTTTTAGCATAGAAAGTAATATTCTTTCAGTATTACAAAAAAAATAAAATTAAGTCTTATATGTATTCAGGTGCACTGTGTGTTTATAGTTCATTTTAGAACAGTGCAATTTATTATATTAAAAAGAGTTGGAATGCTGTGAAGCTTGTTCACCGTGAAACTGATTTTTTTTTTACAGACATACTCTTTAGTAATATAAGTCACACCCTTTAATTACCATTACGACACTATTTGCTATAATATAAGTCGCATCCTTCATTTTTTTTGAGTAATACTATTTACAGTAAAAAGTCACACTCTTTGCAGTAAAGTCATACTCCTTAACCTGTTTCACCGTGAAACTTGTTCACACTATACTTTGCCTATTAAAAAATATAATTTCACACATTTCTATAAGTTCAGACTTTTATATGAGACGGATTAATTCTTTGATTGAGTCATATATCTAACTAAATGTGATTGAATTAAAAGTGACATATTCTTTCGTTTCGAACTAAATGTTATAACCCCTCTTTCGAAGGTAATGGATGAATTCATAGCTCGAATGTGATCATATGGATGTCAGTTAATTACCTAGTGTTAGAACATACTCTTTTGCAGTTTGGCTTAATAATCTTATGAAGTGTTGTGGTGTTGATTTTTATTCAAGCTAGATAGGTGATAAGTTTTGATTCTCAGGTTAGGTGTTATTTATTCTATTAACATTATAAGTGCAATATATGATGTATGGGTTGGAGTACCGCATCTCCAATTAATATCTCCAATTAATACGAATTTTTTATGATTAAAAAAAAAGTGCCATATTCTTTTACACGTGATTGGAAATCAATAATTTGTATTTTTCTAAATATCAGTTGAGTTCATGTGGATAAAATGGAAAAACAATGTATAGAAGTTGTAATGTGGTCAAAACACTACAAAATAAATCATGTTTAGTGAAAAAAAAAAGTGACAAATGAATATTTGTCACTAAAAGCAGTCATATAATGACAACAATTTGTTATGTAATAAAATAACATAATTAGTGACAATTTTCTATATTGTCAATATTTAATAGAATATTTGTCACTAAAAAAACACATAGAGTGACAACAATTTGTTATGTTACAGAATATCATAACTAGTAACAATTTTATATATTGTCACTAATTAACTGAATATTTGTCACTAAAAACACACATATAGTGACAATAATTTGCTATGTTACAAAATAATATAACTAGTGACAATTTTATATATTTTCACTATTTAATTGAATATTTGTCACTAAAAACACACACATATAGTGATAATAATTTGCTATGTTACAAAATAACATAATTAGTGACAATTATATATATTGTCACTATTTAACTAAATAATTGTGACTAAAACTCGCACATATAGTGACAACAATTTGTTATGTTACAGAATAACATAACTAGTGATAATTTTATATATTGTCACTATTTACCTGAACACTTGTCATTAAAAGCACGCACAATGTGACAACGATTTTTTTCTTTACAAAATAACAAAAAATATAATTAATAGTGACAACTTATATATATATATAGTCAATTTTTAATTGAGTATTTTCCATTGTCACTAAAAACACACATAATTTAAAAAAAAAAAAAAATTAATATCCCATGATGTTTAAAGAATTCATAAAATTTATATCTAGAAAAATATGAAATTATCTTTCAATTTATTAATTAATTTAAAAATAACCATAAATTATGCACATTTTAAAATTTCTAAATTGAAATAAATTAGAGAAAAATGTCAAATAATACTAAAATAATTAAAATATTTAAAATAATTTTTTTTCCAAAGGATGTATAATAATTGTCTAATCACAAAAAAATTAAACAAATATAAATTATATATCAATTAAGTTAAATCAATTGTTTTATGAAGATTATCTTAAGTGAACTTGAGAATGATTTAAAATATTTAATTAATTTAAAAGTTAGCAAAAGAAGTGTGAAGTTATTTATATATTAAATTTATTTTGAGAACATTATTAATAATTACGTTTAATAAATAAAATCGGTATTAGTTCTATTATATTGAAATTAAATAAAAAATTCAGAAATTATTTTATATACAAACATATATGTATATGTATATGTATATATATATTCAAGACACACAAAAAATATAAAAATTTAAAACAAAAATAATTAAAATATAATTTTATTTGATTAACTGATAAATGCCAAAAGAACATGGAATATGTTTCCTTTTTAAGTTTTAGGATGTGTTTATCAATTTTCACATCTTCAAGGTAAAATATAGATTCATCAAGTAAATTTAGTTAACATTTAAGGTTTTCAGTGGTTTTGAAAATATTAAATCTATTTAATATTTGAATTCTAATATAACACTGAATTTATATTCTTATAATTTTGAATTTATATTCTAATATATATATATATATATATATATATTAATACCGATTAAGCTTCTTAACATATTTGATCTTAATTCGAATTCTAATCTGAAACAAATATTGGTATTCAAATTTTAATATAAAATCGATTCTTACATACTCAAATCAAACAGAGTATTACTATTTAAACTCTAATATAATATATTTTTTAATATTTGAACTCAACATAAAAAAATTCGAATACATTGGTTCTTAATATTTGAATCGTAATCCCCGGATACATTCTTATTATTTAAGTTCAAATATCAAATCAAATCGAATTAAAATCGAAGACAAAAACTCATATGAGACGGTCTCATGCATGAGACGAGTACAACCAAGAACAAATCACATTCACCCCTCTGTTTGGGTTATACTGAAAAGTATGCTTTTACTTTGTATAACCAAACTGAAGTTTCTTATTTATTTAATGAAATAAATTATTTAATCACTGTTGCATTAAATATGAATGAATGTTATATATGTTTATTGCAAACTCGTTCAATAAGACAGTACGTATTACGTTGTAGTTAATTTGGTGATACCCGATCACTGAAGATCAAATTAACAGCCCTCGTAATTAAGTACAAATTCACAACCCAGATGGAAATGAACGAACCATCATGAACGGTTGAAGTGTGAGACCCAGATTGGTCTGTCTTGACCAAGGGATCACACTAGAGCATTTAGGTGCGCTGAATGAGGACCTACAGGAGGACAAATTCTTCGGTATTGAATATACAAGAATTAGACCTCAGTGGTGAGTTGTTTCTTAATCTCCGTCCCTTAAATAGGATCGTGTGAAATTAATAACTATTGCTTTGACTTATGATGGGAAGAGAGTCAATGCGATTCGATACCTTGTATCTTGGACAATATTATTAATTACATGACGATTGCTGACATTTAAAACGGAGAATCGATTGCAAGTACGTCTTGCTTGATTTGTCCCATGGGTGGACTCATATCCTTTATCATGCAAAATCTAGCAAATGGAAATTTATTTCCGGCATGGATAATAATGTTGAGCTGTCTTTACTCCAATGACAAAGATATTAATTAATATAAAGCTTGTTCAGTGGCTTAATTAATTAATGGACTAAGATAATCTAAAACGCGGGAAATAATGACCGGGAGCCATGATATATGTGAAATCGTAATATGGGTTAAGATGGATAGTTCAATATTAATTTTATAGTGGAGTAAATTAATATTAATGGACTTGAATAATATTTGGCCCAAAATATTATAGCTTCATAGTCCATTGGAGGTCCAACCTTAATTCTCCTAAATGCCCCCCAAAATAGCCCAAAATAAAGTCCAATTAATAAGAGAGAGAAGAAAATATTCTTGCTATATTTTCAAGAGATATTTTCGAAAATTTGTGGCCAAAAAGGAAGAAAAGATTGTCTTGATTTTCTTGTAGATATTTTATGGAAAAAGATAATTATTGTAGGAATACATAATTATCCCATAAATTCAAGAAGTCAAATCTTGACTCCTTTAGGCTTGTAATTTTCGAAAATTATGAGGTAGAAGAGGGGAAGAGATTTTTATGGAAAATTTAATTAAGGAGAAAAAAATATAGAAGATATATTCAAGATTTCTTGGAGACCAAGAAAAGATTTTCTTCCTTATATTTTTTACCTAAAATTTCGACCACCTCCTCCCTATTTATAGGGGATGAACTCTTCATTCCCAAGTGCAATTCTATGTGTTGGAAATATTAGAAATCCACAAAGGTGGTAGCAAAATATTTAATTTCTCTCCCATTAAAATCGTTCGTTGAAATCTTTCCACCGGATAGCGTTCGTGGACTTTGGTGATATATTTGGGAAGGCTCTTGGGTTGATTCATCCGTTTGATTCTTCAAAAGGTTAGTAATTCCGTAACTCCTAGTTCTGCATGTTTGGATTTACGTGAATTATATGTACGCATGTTGTTTATTATTATGTTGAATTGATTTATGATTAATTCATGTTAGTAATTAACTGTTTAATTTAAATATGTATTTAAATAATCACCTCAAATATATCCGGGCACCCCGATTTTTCCCAACAACTGGTATCAGAGCTCTGGTTTTGAGCTCTGATTTTTTAAATTGTTATTTAAATTATTGGACATTAAATTGAAATTGGATAGTAGAATTTCTAGATCTGTTTTGCAGGTATCCAATTGTCATGGTATTTAATGTGTTTTATTTTCATGCGTATGAATGAATGGTTTTTGATTCGACTCGTTCGGATTTGTTTTTCTCGTGAGAAAATCCACGAGTAGATTAGGCTATTTGATTTGTTCAATGTAATAGGACTAGTCTAGATTTGATTTATTTTTGTTAAATAAATTGTAACCCCGATCAAGACGAA
The DNA here is from genome assembly GCA_037126765.1 of Stenogyne calaminthoides. NCBI lineage: Eukaryota > Viridiplantae > Streptophyta > Magnoliopsida > Lamiales > Lamiaceae > Stenogyne > Stenogyne calaminthoides. Next base: position 2,116,146 of record JBBCBC010000026.1, on the reverse strand, counting down.
GACGGGTGAAGGGAATTAAAACGGATCCAGGAATCAAATGCGAGGCGACGTGAGTCGTCGGGCGAAACATACCAAGGGAGGCACGCGGCGCGCGCGCTAATGGTTTTGACGGGTTTGGTTCGCGCTGCTCGCGGGAGATGCTGGCAAGCGGCAAGACGTATGGCACTATGCGCGCCAGGGATAGGGCGAGTGGCCGAGGCGGGGGCGCCAGCGCCGCCGCCGAGGCCTCCAACTCCTCAAGGAGGCGATGCGCTGCCGCGCTTTAGGGCGGCTGAAGGCCGATGCCGTCGGTCGATGCGGGCGCATCCCGGCTGCGAAGCCGCTGGCGTGGCGTTTCAAGACGAGTTCTTTTTCGAGCGTAACGAGTGGGAGAAATTCAAGACGATGTTTCTTCAAGATCAAACCAAAGAAAATCAAACCATGACAGTTGGATAATTTGTGCATAATTTAATACCCACCCTTCTCAAAGTGTTAAAACTTTATGTCCAAATTATGCCTCATTTCACTGTTAGATCGTCTCATACAAGTGTGCCTCATTTATTTTTTGTATCAATTTTTTTTTCATTTGAAACGAATTGTCATTGGTATCTATTAATTTTACAGCATCCATTATATTTTTGATATTATTGTTACTTAGGTATTAGTAATTCATTTATAGATATGATTTATTTTTCGCATCAGTTCTTTTTTTTATGCTAATTATAATTGGTATCGAAAATTAAATATCAGACCTGAGTATTTACTTTTGGTATCGGAAAACTCCTTGTCAATAAACACCTCAAGCTTCCTCATACCACACATATACTTGATTTTCTTTTCACACTTAATATTTGGCTTCGTCGATTCCATATGCGAACAATCAATCTTTTTTAAACCGTTCAATTTCACAATCCCTAATTTCAGTCTCATTTTCCAAAACAGGCAAAATCACCACAGATTCCTTCATCAATGTCTGCTCCGTCTTCAACCGCGACTGTCGCTCACGCAACTCCTCCATCAGGTGGAGGAGCTCCGCCACGTCCAGCTGCTGCGGCTTCACCTGCGATGACGACAACGGAAAATAACGGCGGAAGGCCTCTCCGCCTTTTTCCCGGCGGCGGTTTGGGAGAGGCTTCGGGCAATTTCGTCTTCGAGATCCAAAGTTGATAGCTCTGTTAGTAGCATCAGTACTCATGGTAATGCACTCGTTTGAGTTGTTAATCTTAATTAATGAATATTTATCCTCTGTTGTTGCTCAGATTAATTCTTAGTTTGGTTTAGTGTGAACTTAAAATTGCTCTCTATGGTTTTGTGTTAGTCTGCGGGTGTTGAAGTTGTTTGCAGTTGCCAAATTTGCTAATTGTATTGATTCTCTTATATGTTACTGTTGATTATTTGAGGTAAACTGATTGTTGAGTAGCTGAGATGGAAAGACTGTAAGCTAAACTAGATAGTTTTTGGATTAATGAAATTTGAGTTGGCATCTAATAGAATCAAACAAGCATGTGAACAATTAATCAAATGACTGTTCTGGAAGCAAAGATAGGGTCCACAGGAGAAGCAGCAATGGGAGGTCTGTTAGTTGAAACCTTTGTTGAGTTTTTACCTCTGATTTGATGTATGAACCACCATAAGCATCAATTGGAGATTATTTGGTACTTAAAAGCAATGTATCATAGAAGAAGTATATATCTTTTCTCATCCATTATTTCATTTTAAATTTATCAGAGATTAAATCAACAAATGATACAAGCAGAGACCAACCAGTTGCCACTGTGATACCATCCACCACCACAAGCAATGCTGAAAGTAATTTAAAATGTTCTACACTAATGAATTTGTGTGCTGCTATGGATAATTGATCTGATTTGTGTGTGTCTCCACTACCTGGCTGGCTGTACTAGGTCTTACCTCAATGATGGCTCTTGTTGATAATGTGATCAAAATTATCTCTTAGTTTTATTTAATAGTCCATTCGATTTGATAATATGGAGAAATATTTTTTTATCAGCTGGAAACAACTTCAATTTTGTTGTGATAAGTTTCATTTTAGAGATGCAAGAGTTTATGAGCTAGTGCAGAGCATTTGGGGAATTTCTGTGTATTATTGATAAAATGGTAAAAGCGTATGTACAACTACCATCTATCCTCTATATATACAAATTTGATTAAGTAACTGCCTGTCTAATCTGGTGACAGGTGGCACTCCTTTTCGATGGTTGTCGGTGCTCTGTTCTGTGCAAGTTGGATCGTGAGTCGTCAAGGTATGTGAAGCTCCGCTCTCTGCTCTTGCCGCTTGTCTGATTAATTTAGCAGTATTCTCGATATTACCCTTCAATCCTCTTTAATAAGACAAGTTATTCAGTTATAAGCTTTTGCAAGTTTATTGGAGAGGATATCTTGATGAAGATGAGATTACATTTATTCAAGTGTTGTTTAACGACCCATTTACCACTTTTACTCGCCCCTTCCACTTTATATCCCCTTTATTCTATATATGTTCTTATATTAGATCATATAGTTCTTAATGTCTAAACCTTTGAATGACATATTCTTACACATGGTTTTGTATAATGGAGGTTGGTATTCTGGATGAGAGATATTATATAGCTGAAATTTGTTTCTTTATTCTACCTATGGTATTAGGCCATTAGCAATTTGCACTAATACCAAACACCTTGGTAAAATCTGGTCCATATAGTCGAACCAAGATAGTGGTGATGTGGGATGAAGATTTAGTTTCTTTTTGTTATTAACGCATGGTGCTACCTGATGATTTTATAATATATATTAGTCCTGAAATTTTCCATTCAAGAATTATTTTAAAGTTTTTCATATAATCTTTATGCTTTAATTTTTTATATTTGTCATAAATCTTGAGTCCTTAAATAACAGATTACTAGTTTACCTCCTAGAAGAACACCTGTGAAGATATATGTCATTGAAGGAAATGAAGATGGGGTTTGACAGGGCTTTCCAGGTAAATTTCTTTTAACACCAACAATTACATGAAAAGAAAACATTATAATTGACTATGGATGTGTTTGTGTGATGAGTTCATAATAAAGTCATTTCCTGATTTGGAGTCTATGTGGATCTTGGTTGGAAGTTCTGGATCTTTTTGGATCTAAGTTTTGTATTTTTATATTCTGTTAATGTGGAAGCATTTTATGTTTATTAAGATTAACTTCTGCTTGGCTTTCGAATACATATACTGGATCAGTAGATGTTGATGGCATTTTGTGTATGTTGGGTTATAACATTGTAGATTATTGAACTCTTAAAGAACAATATCTGTTTGAGTGGTGAATTTAGATCCATTGCTTTTGAAAGCATATTCTAGATCAGTATATCTTCATTTGGTCGTGCTAATGCTTAATTGTGACATTATAGAATCTTGAATATTCACAGAAAAATCTGGTCTGCATGATTTTCTTTGTCTTAGCCCGTATAGAGGAATTGAGCTTAGCTTTGAATTCAACTTGTAGACGTGGATATCACATTTTGTGTTTTGGCATTGGGTTAGATTATTTTACCTTAGCATTTTAAAAGGAAGATAATCCTTTTTGTTTTGTTGAATAAATTTTTTTACTGCCATTATGCAAGGAAATCAGAAGGTGCGGGATAATATCGTGATTGCTACAAAATTTGCTGCATATCCATGGCGCTTAACACCTAATCAACTTGTAGAGGCTTGCAAGTATGCCCCCTCTTGAATCTCTAGACTATTTTTCGTTGTGAAGTCTAAATTGCTTCAAAGCTTGTATAAGACCCATATTCGTATCTTCCATGCAACATGTCATTTAAATAGAAGATCTGAAATCAGGTTGCAATAAACTGGTGCATCAGCAAAGAAACCATGCGAATTCCTGGAGTTAAAACGATCAAACAAGCTGAGGATAACTTGGGTGCAATCGGCTGGCAACTCAGTTCAGATGTGCCAAATGGTACAAAACATCTTTCAAACAAGGTAAAACGTAAGATAACACCCTTACTGTTCTCTTTGAGGACTTCAGTGGTAAAATGTATGATAACGCCTCTACTCTCTGTTTACTTAGGCAACAGATAAATCGTAGAGAACTGAAGCAACAATCAAACTTGGATTTTGCCATGTATGACGAACAAGATTCATGCCCAGCTAGTCATAATCATGCATATTGCCCAGAGAACTTGCAGGTTTGTTATTCCATGTGCTTTGATCTTCACAACTTGAAAACCAGGATTCACAGAAGGCTTGCTCTCTGAATTAAAGCTATACAAGAATTCTTCAAGCTTGAAAGGATTTGTGACCAATATGGCTCATTTGAAACCTCTAATCGTAAAATTACTCGCAAGCTACTCAAAATTGATTTAGCAAAATGAAAGAAAATCAGGCATTAATTTGATTCGATTGGCTTTATTATTCTACTGCTGATATATTAAATTTGCATTGCCTTTTTTTTGCAGAATCTCTTGAGGCGTGAACCACTTAAGCTTGCCGATGGTGGTAATCACTGAGGACATTTTTGTATTAAGGATGCTACTGAGGTTGTTCTTTCGATGATTGTAGATTCAATGTTTAATCCTGTGATATTCATCTTCCCCATCATTCTGTTGAACTGTGCTCATACTAAGTGTTGTATGATTTTATGCAGGAAAATTCATCCAGGGCTAATGGTCATATATTCAATATGGGCAACCCCCATAATGAAGTTACAATTAGGCAGCTTGCTGAAATTTAGCATCTGTAATTTGTCCAAACGTCCTTCATTTACTAGACTACTATTCACTGTTAAATTTTAATCTCTCATTAATGCAGGTTTATAAGACGGTTAGTGAGAAACTGTAGTAGAATCATCAACCATTGATATAAGCTCGAAAGAGTTTTATGGTGAATGATATGACAATGACAATGATAAGAGAATCTCAGACATGACCATTATTAACAGGCAACTGGGTAATGAATATTTCTTGTGTCTATATTTCTTGTGTCTAACCATGTTTTTTTTTTCTATTTGTGTTATTATCATCTTTTTAACTGTAAAATTCAGGAAGGAATCTAAAGACATCGCTTTGGGATCTACTCGAATCCAGTCATACTTGCCAACAAAAGACTTATGTTGAAGCTATCAAGGCTGCAATTTCAAATCCATTGCAAGTTAAACGAAACAAGTTGATGTTTGGTTCTTTGCTTCCATATACAATATGTTTCTCACTAATATCAAATTGAACCAGGTTCTGAAGATTGCCAATTTCCTGTGGTATGGCACCTGCATAATAAATGATATATATCATCAGGAAAAATGGTACCTTCAAGATTAATTCGAAAGAAGATGATTCAATTCTAGATAGATTTAGGAATTGAAACAATTGAATCAGCTATTCATTATATTCCAAATATATGCCTCGCAAGGCGGATATGTTGAATATAGTTGGTATCATCATCATCATTATCTAATATAGTTGGTATCATCATCATCATCATTATCTAATAGCATGAACGTCCTAATAATTAATTAACATTATACTCACTTTTTTTCAGAAATATTTTTTATAAGGCCATAACACTTTTTCTCATTGGGGTCGAATCGCCACGGCCTAATCATTTGACTATTACATGCTTAAAATAGCCAACGGATGTTGTAATCTTTCCTAAAAGAATAACAACTTTGTAGGCAACAAACACATTTTTTTTTTTGTTTATTTGATGAATTTATTTATTTATTTATTTCCAATGTGCATTTCCAGCAACAGATTTCCAGTTATTCGTTTAGGCTAATTAAATTAGTTTAATCCACTAAAGTTTTAAAGTGTTAGATGATGAAAAAAAGAACACGAAGGCGATAAGCTAGTGATCACTGAAACTTCTGAGATTTAATTGGATCACTAATACTCATTTGAGGCTTGGGCAATTTGTGAAAAACGACTTTGGAAGCGGTTAAAAGATCACCGTCTGTTTTTGACAATGATTTTTAACCGCTTTTGAAGTTTTATATTGGACAGCGGTTATTTATCAACCCAAGTCCAAGATGATATATTTTTTTTATTTGTTTTTATTTTTACATAGGCAATGATTTGAAAACATTTGTCAATATCTTTTTTTTTTAATTATTAATTTACATTTTAAAAATCCTATAAAAAATATATCGTCCAATACCATATAATAAAACTTATATATACGCCCAATACCATATAATAAAACTTATATATATCGTCCAATACCATATAACATAAACTAAAAATCCTATAATAAAACCATAAACCACATATATATACCAAAACATCGAAATATATAAACATACAATCATAAACATCGTCCAATACACCAAAAAACATGAAATATATATCATCACAAATATATAATTTAATTACATGCTACCAATATTTCAAACAACATTCTCTCAATATTGATCGTATGAATATAAAAACGATTGTAAAAGGTACCCAATCAATCGTTTTCCATTTCTCGATCTTTTTCTTAGAGTAAGACTTGAGCTCACGTTCATAGACAAACCGCAAACAACGAATCATTCAATATAGTATGAATTTTTATTCAATCAATAATAATTTAAATAAATCAATAATTGACTAACATTGGGAGAAATGTTCATTTATAGAAGCCCTTGATTATATCTTCTATAAAGCAACAAACAAAATGTCCACAATGGTCATTATCTCGTTGCCTCGGAACACGTTGATTAACAATATAATAACGTATTACAATTATGATTTCTTTCTATTAATTAGTTTGATAATTTACTAAATTAAATTTACCTTAATGTTAATCCGGTTCACTTTATTTAACCACGGATCTTGAGCCTACCGACTCTGAAAGGCGACTCCGATACATAAATCATCACACTATTATTATTATAATTAAAAATAAAAATAGATTAAATATGCATAATTTTAAAAGTAAAACAAATCATTGTATAGAATATTAAAAATGAACTTACGCTTCCATATATGAAACGAGATCGTAGGCGATTAGAATAAACTCCATCACGAAATTTGGGTCCATAAAATACACACTTAATGTATTCATGTGTATGGCGACCAAAGACCCAATGGTTCCTATATTATATTGAGAGTATTAAAATTAAGCGCAAATTTAGCATATATATGTGCAAATATTATAAACATGAATACAAATTTTAACGAAATGTTTTATCACTCACCCCACATTTGTTGGCCAAAAAAAAATGAGATGATGCGCTCCTAGTTAGATTCAAAGATGTGATTAACGAACCCATCCATGGTGCATACCTATCACCCATTATGCAAGACACTTGGGGGAGACGAAGGAGTACATTCCACTTGCTCGGTTATCTGCGGAGAGATATAACTCACCCAAATATCTTTAACCAACATATATATCGTTAATTAATATTTAAAAAAGAAAATTAAACTATCTGAGAAAGTGAATATTGAGAATTAGTAAACACATACCGAGGTAAAGGGCTATGGTGGTTGCACTCAACCACTCGTCATTCAAGACTTCGGCAAGACATGTTCCTCATTTGCGAATTCTTGGAAAGTATTCTAATGAAAGTGAGCAAGCATGGGAGCGTGGACGATATCGAAAAGCATTAGACGATACCATCCGGTGCACCCTAGGATCAGTAAATGATCATCGTGATCTAAGTCTCGGTCATGGGATAACCAAGTCTTAGAGCGTGGAGTCCCTCGATTTAGCCTCATGTGGAATTCGGCAGATTCTACAATTAATTTACAATATTATTTAGAACCACAAATAAGATAATGAACTTTAATAACAAATATTTTACCCTCATGGTGCTAGAGACCAAGTTGCTCGCCATTCGATGAAGTGCCCGGGCGCCGTTCATTGTGGCGACTTCATCGATTGGTTTTGGCACATTGAACCCTCCTCTCCGATTCGGGTACATCGAGTGTGACCCTCACGAAACCGGGAGTGATGGGATGACCATGAATCATTCCATGGGGAGTAGGTAACGAGAGCACTGTGGCCACCAACCGTCGAGATCCTCCGGATCTGGTAGCAAAAGGTCGTTGGTCATTGAATAAGATATTTAGTTAGAAAATTTTGATACACTAGTCTTTAATTAAAACAAATGTGAGACATGCATATCGATACGTGAGGCGTTTTGAAGTGCCTCAATAAAAGTCGTCCCTAGGGTTATTTGAAAACATAACATTAGCGACACTATGTTCCTGACTTGCTCCACTCGGCGACATTTCCGTGGCTCGATCTTTTCTCGGACCTCAAAGCGTTCCACATCTTTGCCAACTTGGCAACCTGTTCGTTAGTATACCCACCATATTCATGGCTTGAAGACCCAGGTGCCATTGCTAAAGATGTCTTAAATCACGCCCATATCCGACACTCTCCGTGGCGGCGGGATGCTCCCGGTGACCCATAGCCCGTCAAAAACAGATCATCGGGGCCGATCATGCGAATGTCAAAAGGCGTCATGGTGCGAGATAGACGCTCTCTGAATCAAAAACAAAAGATTATTATTTAATTATTTGTTTATAAATAATAGTTTGTAATTGAAAGATAAATTAATGGATATATTACCACTTAACCCGATGATGCGTTGTGCATTGGGATCGTGAATATTCCGTCTCGACCCTTTTACGGTAGTCCGAAATAAGTAAAGCGGGTAACAATAAACTCACTCTCTCCAAATTTTTCTTCTTTCCTCTTTCTACGATAGTGATGAGCGTGTCCCTTTATTAGATATATTAAAAGTGAATATAAAAAAAAAATTAAAAGTTAGGATTTTGATCTCACCATATTTTTCTCTTATTCGTGCATAACCTTTGTTGAATCCACGATATCGCTCCTCTATCGACTTGGCTTGAACGCGATTTTTTTTTTTTGCTTCGATCCTACAATTATAATAGAAATATGATAAACATTTGAAAAACTTAGGGCATTAGGAATTGAGGAAATGACATTGATCAATTTTACGAAATCATCCTCCATAGCTCTGCTCACAAACTCCTCCGGTATGGAGCCACCATAGGGTTATTACGTCACGCAGGAGGAGGACTAGCCGTAGTAAAAGACCGGTTCCGGATCTCGTGTGTTACTTCTCAACCAAGTCAGGAAATTCTTGGCCATTAGTCCAAACTGCGACAATATTTGGTTCTTCTTTGTGAGGTCAAGACCTCTCAAGGTAGTCTATCGCATATAACATAACAATTTAGTAAATTTAAGGGTCATACTACAACTTTCAATAAATATATAATTAACATACCGTAAGCTCGTCCCATAATCTTTCCTTCAAAGGAGTCGATTGGGGTTACGCCCGATCGTTGGTGGCAAAGACGATAGGATCACGCTCGACAAAGCAATGACTCAATGTAGAAGGACAACGACTCACTCTCTTTTCCTATTGCTGTCAAACTCATTGAGCGATAATCGCAATAACATAGTATTTAATTAGGTTCAACGATCAATCAATATATTTATCGATTTCAAAACTGTTCAATTGTAATAAAATTACGAAGTGTTTTTCCTTTGCTACTCTGAGCTCTCTTAATAGATGACATTGTAACTATATACCGAAAGTGCGCTTCTCCCGAGTCGCTAGTGGTGGTGGGAGCATCGGTGTCACACTCTCTCAAGTCATCATATGCACCATGATCATATGCGCCATGATCTCCATCGAGAATCTCCATCATCTCCTAGGGATATGGCAAACGAGACATGATCTGTAAAAGCGTAAAAAACAACATTTAATAAACAAAAAAAACAAACAATATTCAACCTGGGATGTTTCATACATGATAAGAACTATCTATCAAGTTATACATGATACATCTACTTATAAGTTACATCTGCATCATCTACTTATAAATTAAAATTTGGTTGATAGCATACTCTTATACTATGAACACATGTGTATTGAGACATGATCCCGTAAAAGCGGAAGAAACAACATTTAATAAACAAAAAACAAACAATATTCACAACAGGATGTTTCATACATGATAAGAACTATCTATGCAAAGTTATACATGATACATCTACTTATAAGTTACATCTGCGATCATCTACTTATAAATTAAAATTTTAGGTTGATAGCATACTCTTATACTATGAACACATGTGTATTAGGCTTGAATGACATTGTCTTCTCAAGTAGACCAAGAATATAAACAACAAGAGCAACTAAGTGTTATGGAGCAAAATATAATATTTCAACTAAAAAAAAACAAAGAGCAACATATATAATATAAACAAAATTAACTAAGTGTTATAAACAACAAGATTAGTTAGGTTCAAAAAAACAACAAAAGAGCAACATATATAATATGAATAAAGCTAAAGCTTGAAAAATTCAATGGAAATACGACTTGAGTTGAGGCCCCATTTTATATTTATATTTATATTGTGCCCCACTTTTCTTATAATCATTAGATATTGCATATAAAATATTTCATGGAAGACCTATGCATTTGATTTTTTTTTTAACACACGTTATATTGACTTACTCATATATTAATGTTCAATTCAATTTGTATAATCATATTTATAATGTTCAATACAATATGAATAAAGCTAAAGCTTGAAAAAAGTAAAATTAAAGATTGCACAATCCTTTGTACCAACTAAGTGTTATGGAGTTATGGGCGGGGCGGTGAGGGGAGGATGGCGGCGGGCGGCGGTAGGGGAGGGGGGGAGGCGCCTGGCTGCGGTAGAGAGAGGAGAGGAGGGCGCCTTGACGATTTGGGGGAGATATAAGCCGACGCCAATTTGCTAGCAGTCAATCTATGACGGCAATGACGATTTGGTTGAAGGAAACCGGCGAATGGCGATTTGGTCTTCGGTTTTTGCGGCGATTTGGGGGAGAAGAAATTGAGAGAAAGAAATGAAGTCGAGCTAGGTCTCGGTTCATATATATATATAAAAAAAAAAAGCGGTTATTAACCATTTGTCAAAATTTATTTAGACAGCGGTTAGTAAATTTGTGCAAATCAATGATAAACAGCGGTTTGAAACAATTTGTCAAAGGTTTATTCTTGGACCGGTTTCAAACCGCTTTTTTTTTTTTTTATAAAACCGCTCTCCAAGTTATTACTTGGGGAATTTTTTTGAAAAAAATCATCCAAGTCTTTTGTGCAAGCTCAAATGTGTAGTAGTGGATAACGCTTTTGCGAAAGAATAAAAACTTTTGTAAATTTGAATTCACATGATTTTTTTAAAAGTATCACTATTATGTATATATAATTTTTTTATTGTACATGCGTATTATCAATCTTATAGATGAAATGTTATTGTTAAAAAATCAAATATTTCTAACAATAAAATTTCGTATGCATAAAAGTGTAGTATTTTTACGTGATACTTGAAAAAAACAGTTCACTTGAACCCGTAATTAATTCGTGTAGCATACGTTGAATATTTAATTGATGCATTACGCATGTGAGTCGCCCCACCAATTTACTAGGTGCGCTTCAGTGTAGGACCGCACAGGACGGCCACCAATTTTTACACAATGATAAGAACTTGATGCCAAATTTAGTTGGTATTATTAGGGAACAAATCAGCATTTCCTTGATTTATTCCACCATATATCTTTGAAAATAAATTAAATTAATTATTCTGTTGTATTTTTCATATATATCTTATGTAATTTGTGAATATATAATGGAATTTGTTGATAATACCAATTCTCCAAGTATCATCATCATCATCACCATTATTATCATCATTATCTAAGTAGTCTGAACCATGGACGGATGCACACTTAGGCAATTGCTCCACCTCAATTTTTTCGTTGTGAAATACAATATATACTCCTTAAAATTTTTAAAATTTCATAAATAATTTTAACACTACAAAAAAAGAGAAAATTGCCTACATAATTTTTCAACATGCCTACAAAATTTTCAACAATAACAATTTAATTGTTAAATAGTGAGGATTGCCTACAACTTATCTACAAAATTTTCTAATCATCATATAGCTACCTACAAACAATTTGCCTACGAAAATATAATTCATATGTAAATGACAAAGTATAGGGTGAACAAGTTTCACTGTGAACTGGTTAAAGAGTGTGACTTATATTACTAAAGAGTGTGACATTTTACTATGAAGAGTGTGACTTTTTATTATAAAGGGTATTACTCAGAAAAATGAAGGGTGTGACTTTTTACTATAAAGGGTATTACTCAGAAAAGTGAAGGGTGTGACTAATATTATAGCAGAGTGTATCGTATTGATAACTGAAGAGTAGTAAAGGGTGTGACTTATTTTACTAAAGAGTATGCCTGTAAAAAAAAAATTCAATTTCACGGTGAACAAGTTTCACAGTATACCAACTCTATGTAAATTTATTTATATGTAGTTCCAAGTTACTCCAAATTACAAACATAATTAATGCCCACAGAAATGTTAATTGTCTATGAAATTATTTGTGTAGGTAATTTATTTGCCTACAAAAATTACAAATGTATAAGTAATTTGTTTGCTTTAAAAATCCATAAGAAATTCGTAAACAATACTTTTGCCTACTAGAATGTTAAGAAATCGCAGGTAATGCTCACTATTTTATGGACGAAATATTTTATTGGAAGATTCGTAACCATATTAGAAATTTCCGTAGTCAATTCTCTATTTTCTTGTAATGTAAAAATTAAGTTCCAAGACATTGAGCATTGTGAGATTTGCAATATTTCTCGAGAGGCTCCCACCCAAGTTATTGCGCCATAGCAGTAAAACTTGCAACGAAGACAAATTGAAAATGTTGAGGGGCAGCGTCCCACTAATACTACTCTTTCCAATATTAAGTTCAACCAAATTCTGAAGATTGCCAATCTCCATTGGTATAACACCTGTTAAAAAGATTAATAATGAAAAGTAAAAGTGTCATTATTATGGCACCGATATTATTAAAAGACATGAAGGATTTCACCTCAACTAAAAGTTCTAACTTTTATATTATTTCCCTAACATTCCCACTCACTTTTCGTAGGCCGAGTTCTTAACCTTTATCTCTGGGAAGGAGGGGTCCAACGAGTGAACAATTTAATATACATGGTTGGAGTTGCTTTCACGAGAATCGAATACTAAATTGTTCACTCGCTGGACCCACTCGCCCTAATGGAGCGAGGATTTAAACTCACAAATCCATACCTCTCACAAATCCGAACTTTTAGATGAGATGAAATTCTTTCAAGAGCCATGAAAACAGAAGCATACCATTTAATTTGTTATCACTAAGATATAAACTATTGAGAGATTTCAACTTCCAAATTTCTGCGGGTATCTCCCCACTGAAACTATTGGAAGATAGATATAGGATTTGAAGTTGTGTACAGTTTGATAGATTTGATGGAATTTCGCCACTCAGCCGGTTGAGAGAAAGGCCAATCCATTCAACAAAGGGAAGATTATGACACATGTTCATGGGAAGAGTGCCACTCAATTCATTTGATCCCAAATCTATAGTTTGTAAGGTGGATATGTTAAATATGGAGGATGGTATAGCACCTGAAAGATGATTGGAGTTCATGCCTAGAAATCTCAGATTCCGAAGCCTCCCCAACTCTTGTGGAATTTCTCCCTGGAGAGAATTGTCAGAAAAATCAAGAACACCTAGATTTGATAGGTTAGAGAGGAACTTTGGAATGAAATTGTTGAATTTGTTATTTCTTAGGGACAAGTACTCGAGTTTAGGTAGATGGCCGAACCATGGCGGAATCTCTCCCGTGAAGTTGTTGTCTTTGAGAGATATGAACTTCAAGCGGCGTAGGAGAGATAGCTCTCGAGGTAAATTGCCACTAAAATGGTTGTGTCCGAAATCAAGAGAAACGAGGAAGGAGAGATTTTCTAGTTGTGGTGGAATAGTGCCGGAGAGACCCATGTTGGAAATATTCAATGCCGTGACTTTGTGGTGGCGCAAGCCGCAAGTGACACAGATCCAACTGCAAACGGAGCTGAATTGGTCCAGTTTCTTGCAAGTATATGGTTAGGGTCTAAAATGAGGAGGCATTTTAAAGAAAAAAGAGCAGATTGATCAGTGGTGAGGTTGTTGGCAGATATTTTGGCTAGACAAGGTAACAAGGTTACTAGTAAGACTGCAAATGGATAAAAGTAATAGCAAGTATTCTCCATGGCTGCAAATATTAATGTAATACTAATCCTGGTGATCAGATGCTCATAATTGCAAAATATATATAGAGAATAACCATATGACTTGTTTCACTAAATTGTGTTATTAATTTTAACTAAACATTATTACTGTTTCATCGAATTGTATTAGTTATTTTCATAGTACGAAATTAATGTGAAAAAGCAGAGAATATTGTTCATTTGAAAATAAGTAATACTACAGTTTAGTAAAATAAATGATAATATTCGGTGACAACAAGTAGTATGGTTAAGTTAAACAAATGATATGGTAAAAAAAAAAAATTAGTTTCACCGTAGATACTTTTCCATGAATAAAATGTATCATAAACGTTTCCATTCGGGTTTCAATTTTAGCATTCATTTTCAATAATATAAAGCTCCATTTGGATAGAGAGAATTTAAAATGAATGGATTTAAAAAATTAATACATGTAAGAATACATATATTTTAAATTATGAATTATCAAGAGATGAGAGATAGGAAGAGGGGGGGAAGGAATAGGTAGAGGGAGAAATTTTAAATGACATGATTTTGGAGAGGATTTGAAATCCCTCAATTTTAAACTAGACTCTCAAATTTAAGTATTTATAAATCCATTATAAAGTGATAATTTATGTGTAAAATTCATGAATTTTAAATACTAAGGTGATTTATGTTTGCCGGAGGTGTACGGTTAATATATATGCCATCTGGCGAAGCCCCGCTAATCGCAATTAATACATATAAATAAATTGGAAAGCGTAGTCACGACATGTATTGGCAGATATCTATTTCTTTAGAGTCAATGGATACAACATTAAATTAACATCTTTTTAGTTAAATAGGAGTAGATAAGATGCATATTTTAGTGTAAAAAGAATTAGATAAATTAACCGTGTACAAGTTGAACATTTCAGTATATAAACAGGTTGAATATTAAAAAAAAAAATTATACGTTTTAAAAATGTACTTGAATTTCATAGTGTACTTGATGCATACAAAATTTTGTCCTTGTTTATATATAAATTTGTTTTCTTATTTCTTATTATAAAGGAAATATATTTCTTTAATCGAGAGCTAACGATTTTTTTTTTTCTTCTAATTGAAAGGGCTCTTTTTTGTCTACTCACGATTGTCCGGTTGTTTTGTCTTTTTACGCTACCAGCGACCTTTTTTTTTTTCTTTTTAATCGAAAAAGACAATTTCTTCTACTCTGTTTGTCTACAAACTACCTTATTTTTAAACCATTTATAATTCTGCATTTTCCTAATTTTTCTCTTTTACTTTATAATTTTAAGGGTAAATTACTGAGTACACTTTTTAAAAAAAAAAACTAGCAACAAGGTACAAAGCGGTTGCATATATGTAGATACAATTGCACTTACATATGCAATTTTACCTGTATATGCAATTTCATTTGTACCTAGTTGCTATTTACCAAAAAAAAGTGTACACAGTTTGCTAATTTCCCTAATTTTAAGGGAAACTTGATCCGTGTTCACACTAAGGGAAAATTAAACCAGAGATACCTGATGAGGGTCGTAATTGCTTATTTTATGGTCATTTTGTGTCTTATTTGATTTCATTTGCAATGAAAAGTGCTATTAATCCCGTTTGTTTGAGAATATATTGATTTTTCATGAAATGGAAGCAAGAAACGATGCAAAAGCTGATTGATTTAGAAGTACATCGGAGAAGAGGGGTGAACCATTAGAAGCTTCTTGAAAAGAGGATTGCATCATTAAAAAAAATCAACTCAATCGTAGTTCGGGAGCTCAAGTTATGAGCGAAACAAAATCGGTGAGCAGCAACAAAGTGTACTGTCGGCCCAGTTCGCGAAACTCAAAAAGGAGGCCCAGTAACCCATCATTCAGCCATTTAATAGGCCCAAATTTTTGGCCCAACATCACAGGCCCATGCCCTCCATTTTCATTGCCCAATTGCAAATAAGAGAAACAGCGGACAAATAGAATTGAAATGAAATCAAAGTCAAAATTCTTTCTTTGGTCAGCCCAGGATCTTAGTTACCTTTCCAACCATTGTGCAGCCTTCTTTCTCTATTTCATTTGATTGGCCCACGCTCGACGAAAGCAGGACAATGTGGATTTCTAAGCTTGGGAGCACGTTTTTACTAAGAGTTGGTCTCGACTTGAAAAAAAAAAAAAAAAAAAAAAGAGAATTGCCTACGAAAATATTCAAATGACTACGAAATTTGCCTACAAAAATAATTTAGTCCCTAAAGTTAGGATTTCCTACTATTTGCCTACCAATTTTTAAAATAATATTTGAAAAAAATATCTAAAAAAACAATTTCCTAGACAAACAAGTTACCTACGAGCAATCTACCTACACATTTGTAATTTCCGTAGGCAAACTTACCCACACAAATAATTTTCTTGGCAATTTACATTTCCGTAGGTAATTATATTTGTAGTTTAAAAATAACCTATATAATTAAAAAAAAAAAATTGTAGCAAAAAGAGGCAAGTCTTACTAATTAAGGAAATTAAATTATATTAGTTGAAAATTTCGTAGGCATGTTGAAAAAAAATATTGAAAGATTTCTAGGCAATGCACTATTTTTTCTTGTAGTGCTCTCTGTCTTTATGAACTTGAATTATTTGATCTATGTCATCTATTTCAACATATTTTTTTAATTCACTAAACTTGACCCGTATCATACCTGGATTGCTTTAAATGTCCACAAATTAAAAACAAGGTTCATAGTATGAACCAGATCTATACAAATTTTTGTCTTTTACAAAAGCTAGACCATAAGTGAGCGACAACTCTTATTTTTTTTTTTTAAAAAAAGGGGTAGTCACGATTTTCTAGAACAAAGATTCTGGGGAGGGCCCCTCCCACATCTCTTCACACACCACGCTTTCTCTCTACACCATTGAGGATTATTTCTTAGCTTAGAATAGTTTAGTTTTAATATAGATTTAAGTTTTTTCTTCAAGTTTCTTGTTAGATTTCATTGGGTATTTCATTATCTTGCAAGATTGAAGCTATTCAAGACTCTAGAGGTGATATCCATCTTTTTATTTCAAGTTTATGTTGGTTAACTTCTTGATTTTTTGCTTTATTTATTTTATCTAGCCATGAGTTTTGTTTCTAGTTCTATATGCTAATACTTGTTGTGCTTTGGATGATTGAAGGTATGTGAGAATTGAGTTTACTTTTGATTTATACCATATTTTTGTTGATTATTGGGTGATTGCTCTTATTGTTGGGTATTTATTGTGCTTTGTAGTTGAGCTTCGATCTTTAATCTATATTTTGAAGCATATAGTGTAGACGAGGTTACATTAGCATGATTAAATTTACGGTGTGAGTTGTGAATGTGCAAAAGTATTAGTTATGTTTTAATTCGTCGAGAGAGAGTTAAATACATTAATATCAACACGATATAATGTAGTTACATTGTGATACGTACTTAGTAGAATCTGAGATTGCAAGGTCTTACCATTGCATTTTAAGTGTTCTTGAAGAATCGACGTTTGATTTTACGTAGCTCTGCTAGAAAACTTCTTTCATGTTTATCCTCTCTCCGGGGATTACATTTGAGCACTTCAAGGCCAACGCTAATATGGATGATACACACTGTAAAATCTTGTCGCCGTTTTCATCATCAAGATTCATGAATAAGTTCGGATCTACAACTCGATCCGGTGAATGTGGAAGCAAGTTTGCAACCCAACTCATCAAAGTCAAATCTCCACCGAACATATCATCACTTGGCCTTTTTCTTGTAAAGGTTTCCATTAGCATCACACCATAACTATATACATCACATCTTGTTGAAACTAGCCCTTCCAAACCGTACTCTGTAAGAGTGAGAATTGCAATACATCAATAAAATACGTGATTAAATTGACCTGAAATTTAATATGATATATGAAAATAGAATAAATGTTCACCTGGAGCTATGTACCCGAGTGTGGCGGGGTGTTGAATTCTTTACCATGCTCTCCTCGTCCCCTAAAAGTTTAGATATCCCAAAATCAGTAACATGGGCAATCATATCCTCATCTAACAACACATTACTAGGCTTCAAGTCGCAGTGAACAATGGGTGTTGAATAACCGTGGTGAAGATATTCCAATGCAGATGCTACGTCGATCATTATGTCCAATCTTTGCCTCACATCCAAGAAATAGTTATGAGAATATAACCATTTCTCAAGATTTCCGTTGGGCATGTACTCGAGTACTAAAGCCTTGAAATCTTCGTTAGAGCAACTGCTGATGACTTTGGTAAGATTCCTGTGGCGGATGTTACGTAATACTTCACATTCGACATCAAAGCTCTCGAAAGCAGCTTCTGAGTGCTGGCTAAACACCTTCACAGCGACCACATTTCCATCTCTAAGAGTTCCTTTGTAAACTGAACCGTAACTTCCAACACCTAGTAAATTATTCTCATTGAAGCGTTACATTTGCCCACAAGATTTCGTAATAGGAAATTCTTTGTGGTCTTTGAGACACCAATTCAACAATTCCATTCATCGTCTTAACTCTTCTTTTGCATCTTACGGATAAGCGTCAATGTTACTATAGTGATGCTTAATAACCCCAATAAGAACAAATAGTGAAAAAATGCAACCTTCTTCCCCTTTGATTTATATTTGGAAACAACAGGACAAATTGGGATGCTATGGAAGCTTGAATTAGTTTGGCACAATGCACCATTACCCTTGAAAGACTCTATAGTGAAGTGTGCGAAAAGGGCCACCACTCGGAATCTCTCCATTCAAAGTGTTGAAAGACACATTAAAATAGTCGAGGTATTGAAGTTTCTCCAAAGGCTTTGGGATTGAACCGGAGAGATTGTTGTTGGACAAGTCTAGAGTTACCAAACCCTGACCATGCTCCCCATGGACGGGGAATAGAACCTTCCAATCTATTATCTTGTGAGCGACAGATTAACCAATCTCTGTAAATTACCAATCGTTTTTGGGATGGACTCGGAGACGGGTTATTCATTGTGATTGATAGAGTTTCTTGCCACTAAATTGCCCATCTCGGAGGTAAGAACCCACTTAAGGAATTTGAGGACGGATCAAGACTCAACAAATCCTTGAGGCTCCACAAACTTGATGGTATGCTTGAAGTGAGATTGTTAGAATCTAGGGAAAGATATCCTAAAGATATGAGGTTCCCTATACATTCAGGGAATGAGACGAAGAAAAGTTGGTTATGACCTAAATCAATTTATATCTGAGTTGCGTAGGTCACAGACCCTCCGGAATGGGACCTCCCAGATTGTTGTTATGTAGATCTAATCCTTGAATCTTATTTAAATATCTGAAAGTAGATGGAATAATACCAGACAACTCATTGTTGCTAAGATCAAGTGTCGTCAAGTTCCATAAATTATGGATATCATCAGGAATGCTTCCCTTAATTTTGCAATTGGAGGCAGAGAATATTTGGAGAGTGGAAGATAAATTCCCAATGGAAGGTGGAATGATACCGTCTAGAGGATTATCATCAATCACCAAATACTTTAAAGATGTGCAATTTGTTAAGGAAGTTATGAAGCTCAATTCTGAAGAAGTTGACTCAATTCTTAGATTATTGTCTGCCAGGCTTAGCTTTTCAAGGAGACTCAGGTTGCTAAGAAAGTGAGGTACAACACCCATTAATCTGTTGAAAGCGAGACCAAGAGTCCTGAGATAAGCACAGTTAGATATTGAGTGGGGTATTTCTCCAGTAATAGAGTTCTTTCCAAGTGTAATCCATTCAAGAATGGGTGAGCCGGTGCAAAGATGGGCTGGAAGAGTGCCAGATAAATCATTGAAAACAAGTTGAAGATATTGAAGAGTTGAGATGTTAAAGATCTCAGGTGGAATTGAACCGGTGAAAGCATTGAAGCTTAATCTAAGTGCCTCAAGTTGGTGAAGTCTGCCAATTTCACTTGGTATAACACCTGCCATGATTACAAAATGATCAACTAGCATCTAATTAATAACAATAATAATAATAATAATAATAATAATAATAATAATAATAATAATAATAATAATAATGATGATGACTGAGAAAACGGACCTGTGAAGCCATTTTCTTCGAGATCTAGATCTTCTAGCATTGTAAGATTTCCAATTTCCTGTGGTATGGCACCTGCATAATAAATGATATATGTCATCAGGTATATTGGTACCTTAGGCTCCATTTGGATGGACGAATTTGAAATCCATGGATTTCACACACAAATTATCAATCTCCAATGGATTTATAAATACTTAGATTTGAGAAGCTAGTTTAAAATGGAGGAATTTCAAATCCTCATCAAAACCTAGTCATTTGTGAAATCCCCTCATCTCTACCCCTTCCCCCTCTCCCCCTTCACTCTCTTTCCTAAACTCTCATCTAAGTATTTGTAAATCCATTGGAAAGTATAATTTATATGTGAAATCCATGGATTTCCAAATTCATCCATCAAAATGGAGCCTTAAAGATTAATGAGAAAAAAAAAATTTGGTCCCATAACTTTCCTGTAATTTATTTTTGCCCCAAAAAATTTAATTATCCAATTTTGGTCCCCTAACTATCTCGATTGTCCAATTTTGGTCCCATTTTTATCGAAAGATAGAAAATTCTATCACTTTTAGTCATGCGTAAGTCACATATCTGTTAGGAATGCGAGTTTTCGAGCTCGTATCTGATGTGGACACTGATGGTTAAAAGAAAAGTTCATTTTTCTAGAAAATTAGAAAGAACAATAAAATTTCTCCCAAGTGCGGAAAAAATGAAATTTTTAATGTCCACGTCAATTACGAGCTCCGAAACCCTCAATTTTAACCTGCATGTGACTTGTATATGATGAAAAAAAGACAAAATTTTATTTTTTTGGGCAAAAATGGGATAAAAATTGGACAATCAAGATAGTTATGAGACCAAAATTGAAAAGTTAATGTTTTTTTGACCAAAAACTTTTTTTCTCAAGATTAATTCGAAAGAAGATGATTCAATTCTTGATAGATTTAGGAATTCAAACAATTGAGTCAGCTATTAATTTCTCCACAAACAACCAATTTTTTTATTACAGAGAAACGGACCTGTGAAGCTGTTTTGTGAGAGAGACAATTCTTTTAGCATTGTAAGACTTCCAATATCCCGTGAGAGTTCCCCACTCAGTTTATTGCTCCACAAAATTAAAACCTGCAAGGAAGACATATTGCTCCATATATCTCTTGGTAGTGCACCAGTAATTTGATTTTGTTCGATTCCAAGCTCAACCAAGTTGTGAAGACTGCCCAACTCCTTTGGTATAACATCTGCAGTATACAAAATGTTAATTTTTTTATTAAGTTTGTCGTCACATGACTAATATTAAATGAAGCTCGAAAGGATAGTAAACTCTACCATTTAAATAGTTTCCCCCGAGATATAAAATTTGAAGAGATGTTAATCTCCCAAATGCAGCGGGTATCTGCCCACTGAAAGAATTGTAAGACAAGGACACCACTTGAAGTTGCTGACACTGAGATAGATTTGATGGAATTTCGCCGCTCAACTGATTGTAACTTAGGGTAATCAGTTGAAGAAATGGAAGATTGCGGCACATGTCAGTTGGTAGACTACCATTCAGTTCATTGTACGCCAAAGACAGTGTTCGCAAGGTGGATATGTTAAATATAGCAGATGGTACAGCACCTCTGAAGCTGTTATTTTGTAGAGATAAGTAGTCAAGTTTAGGTATATGACCAAACCACGGTGGAATCTCTCCCGCAAAGTTGTTAACTCCGAGAGAAATGAACTTCAAGCGGTGCAGGAGAGATAACTCTCGAGGCAAAGTCCCACTAAAAAAGTTGTACCTCAGATCAAGAGAAACGAGGAAGGAGAGATTTCCTATTTGCGGTGGAATTGCGCCTGTAAGATCCATGTTGGAAATATTCAAAGCCGTGACTCTGTGGTGACGCAAACCGCAAGTGACGCCAATCCAAGTGCAAACAGAGCTTGAATTGGTCCAATTTGTCGCAAGTATTTGATAAGGGTCTGAAGTGAGGAGAGATTTTAGAGAGAGAAGAGCATATTTATCAGCGGTGAGGCTGGTAGATGTACTTTTGGCTAGACAAACTGGGATTTGGAAGGATATTAGTAGTAGCAGGAGTAGTGCATATGCAAAAACGAAATAGCAAGTTTTGGCCATGGATAGCTGCAAATGCTGTGATGCTATTATATTATAGTAGGGTGAGTTTCTAATAATATGTAGAGGAATATATATATATATATATATATATATATATATATATATATATATATATATCAAAAGGCATGCTTGAATCATTTTTGATGCCACGTAGAATAGGATAAGTCATAATTGTAAAGTTTGTGGCTATTTTCTTCAATTAATATTCATATCACTGATTTCAAATACTTTTTGAACAATTAAACTATATTTTTGAAGAATAAGAATGTAGAGCCGCTCCCAGCTGTAAAAGTTTGTGTAGCTAGCGGAGACTAACAGGGGCTTGTTTGTTTCTGAACTTTGAAAAGTGGCTTTTCGAATTTCAAATCTCAAATCTCTGTTTGTTTATCAGAATTTTGGTATAAAATTTTAAATCCTCCAAAATTCTACTCTATAATACTTATAATACACCTACTTTACCTTTTTCAAACACAATTTCCAATACACTATCAATCATCTATCACACATTTTCCAATTATTATTATATATTCAACTCAATACTCCATCTCCTCCTTTTTTACTTTATTATCATCATATATATATAATCAATCATTACACAATCATTCAATCATTTGTACATTACCTTTTACAATATAACATTCTTTCTATCATCTACTTTTTCAAAATCCTACTTTATCAAATCCTACAAAATCCACACTCCCAAATATATACAAAATACAAATACACTTTTTACTTTATACCAAATTCTTTCAAATCCTCTTTATAGAATTTCAAATCCCCTCAAAGCCGTAAACAAACAGAGCCTCAAGTCTTCTACAAAATATTCCACAAGTAAATAAAAGAAACAAAAAAAGGCACATCATATCATATATAGGAAAATAATTGCATATACATATGTATATTTGAATTTTAGCGTGCAACTTTGATATTTTAGTGTGCATCATATCAGCCTCTTCCCAGGTCCCCTCATGACTCGAACTCATGATCACTTAGGCTTACCCCTAAAACGACGTCGTTTTAGGGCGTGAGATACATGCGCCCCTAATTTCGGTTGGGAATTTTTCATAAAAAGACATCGTTTTTGGGTAGTTTGATCGGTCTCCGGCTATTGGGACTAAATCGGCACAAATTGAAAACACACAGGACTAAATTGAAACATGTGATATATACGAGATCTTTTCAATAAAGGTGCAAAGTTACGGGACCATTTCAATATAAATATCTAAATTTTTAAATATTTTGAAATTGTTCGTTAACCTGCTGCAGCAGGTTACCAAACTAGTAACAGCCACTTGTGTAAAATAGTTTTCTCTTTGATTTTGAAGCATCAATTTAACTTTTTTTACTCTAATAATCTTTGTCGGGTTTTGGAACACATTTAAAACAATATGTATATAAAAAAGTAAAAGTGAATCGGTCGGTTTATTGGGTCTAAAGTGATCAAAAAATCAATCATGACCCCAAATTATTTTGATTAAAAAGGCTTGGATGACATTTCGAAATTAAGAAATAAAATAAAATAACCACGGTGGAATTGGACCGGTGAAGTTGTTTACTCTGAGAGATATAAACTTTAAGCGGCGTAGGAGAGATAGCTCTGAGGTAAATTGCGACTAAAATGGTTGTGTCCGAAATCAAGAGAAATAGTCGCGAAACGAACGTACCCTAATAGGCCTTGAGTACCCATTTCCAGCCCAACCCGAGAAATGCATGTGCATGGCCTGGCCCAGTTGAAGTTTCTGAGCAATAGTCCTACAATTTCAACAATAAGGAAAAGAATATTGAGGAAAATTAAATAAATGAATAGATTCTCAACTTCTTTACAAGTTCGGATTTTTATATGAGATTTTAGATGAGACGGAGTACTTTTAAGGAGACTTTGAAGTCTACTTAAAAAAAAATTCCAAGAGGAAAGATATTAAAAGTTAATTGTACAGTTTAGGACGTCGTAATGGAAATAAAGAAAAATATTGTACAAGTATATGTACTTAAATTGATAAAAGAGTTGTAGTACATAATTGGCTATTGCATATTGATATTAACTCATTTTATAATTTAAAGATTCCTTTGACCCATGGACTCATGAAAGACTTTAAAAGTCGAGTCTAGCTTCCCGGCAAACATTAATATTGAACAGAAATGAAAGATTCCTTTGACTAGCCTTTAGTCAAAAGAAGCTAATTATATTTTTTGTTACACATTTTCAAACGTTATAAAAATGTGTAGTCTCTCGATTAATTACTTACCAGAAACTGAGTTGAGCTTTTTTTTAAGCAAACAAATTTCATATATATATATATATATATATAAATATATATATATATATATTGTCCATTATTCAAACTTAGTCCATTATATCTGCTTTAAGTAGAAATTAAAGGTGTTGTGGCTTTTCTTGACTAAGTGTTGAGTCCTGAGCATACTTTGAACTT
Organism: Stenogyne calaminthoides; assembly: GCA_037126765.1. Taxonomy (NCBI): domain Eukaryota; kingdom Viridiplantae; phylum Streptophyta; class Magnoliopsida; order Lamiales; family Lamiaceae; genus Stenogyne; species Stenogyne calaminthoides. The sequence goes on along the minus strand of JBBCBC010000026.1, from coordinate 2,091,486 downwards.
TTCCAAATATATAAAGACAATACTTGCGGTGATAATGAAGTAAAAGACACCAATCACCTCCTTTAAAGACAACCCTTGTGGAAATAACAAGGAAAACACACACCAAATGCATGTGGTCCTTTAATTTTCCGAATAATAACAAGCCAACCTTGTGGAAATAATAAGAAAAATACACAAAATGGAAACTAACTCCTAAGTTTCCTTTTCAATATAAACACAGTGAGCGCATGGGTACCATATAAGATTTAAGATCGTCAAGACCCATAAGTATCAATTGATTTTTTTTTTTTTAATTATTCATAATAAAATATTTTTTTTAATATAAGGAATAAGGGGGAGTACAATTCATTTTAATGAAATATTCAATTTGAGTATACAAATTACGTATTTTTAAAATACACTATGGTTCTAAAAAGGTTATTTTGTGTCTTATAATTTGAATTTTTTTTTTCACCATGAGTATATTTTTTGAATTATTAATTATATCACTAATGATGAAGTCAACAAAAAATTGACAAAAATATAATGGAACTGAATTAGTATATGATTATGTGAACACAAAAGTTAAAAAAAGATAAGACGGGGCTGATTTAGAAATTTGAACTTTTTACGGTGGCGTGACTTAAAATTATGGTATCGACAAAAAAGTGTTAGGATTAAAGCAAAGAATTATGGAGAAAATAATAGAAACACGAATTAAGGAACACACAATTTGGTTACGGGTTAAATCGGGAATGACTAAATGCGGGGACACTACCAAGCCAGGAGATCTACTAAATTTTGAGTGATGTGGCGATGATACAATTACAATGAGTCAAAAGTGTTTAAATATGAGAATGGGCCAAAAACCTAAATCAAGGGCTTGGACCCGCTCGACCCGTCACTTGGTCGGCGGATTTCTGACCATGCCTGCAGTCGGCGCCCTCTGGCGGCTGAAAAAAAGGGCGCTAGGACCCGGCGAAGTGCTCGACCTCGAGCAATGGGTCGGCGCCCCGCAATCGCATTACTCGGTTCCTCTCGGCTCCATCAATCCCAACAATCTCCCACCGAGACCGACTCCAAGCGTAAACTTGTCTCCTCCGTTTTCAACGGTCTCTCTCTCCTTGGTAGTAGTGTGGGGCCTTCATCTCATTATCCATGGCGGTTGAAGTCATGCATAACTTCAACTTCTCTAAGGTCACAACCTTAGTCAACATGTCAGCAGGATTCTCACTTTCTCGGATCTTCATCAGTTGTAAGATCTTGTTCTCTATGAGGTAACGTATGTAATGATACCTTAACTCAATATGCTTTGTCCTCGAGTGAAAGGTCGGATTCTTCGCCAAGTGAATAGCACTCGATCGTCACTATCTGCAATACTATCCTTTTGCTCTCCTTCCCAACTCACATGAAAGATTCTCGCAACCAAACCATCTCCTTGCTAGCCTCGAAGAATCGCAACGCATCTCTGCCTGCAATGGGATGGGAGCTATGATCTTTTTGCAACTTAGAAGCCCAGAAAATTGATGTACCACCAAAAGTAAACACATACCCGGTTGTACTCCTCCTTTTGTCGAGATCACTTGATGTCAAGTCTTCATCAACGTACCCTACCAACTCAACGCTTTTACCCTCAAAGCACAAAGTACCTCTCAAGTACTTTAGGATCTACTTCACCACCTCCCAATGCTGCTTGCCCGGATTACCCATAAACCGGCTAACCACTCCCACTGCATGTGCAATATCGGTCTTGTACACACCATAGTACATTAAACTGCCAATTGCCGAAGCATACGGGGTGTTTTGCATGTAGGCTTGCTCCTCATCGCTTCTAGGTGAGTCCTTGTTGGATAGCTTGAACTGACTTCCCAACGGGACACGAACTGGCTTTGCATCCTCCATACTAAATCTCTTCAAGACCTTCTTTATGTATTCAGCCTGAGAAAGATACAACTTTTCTGCCACCCTATCACGATCGATTCACATGCTTAAGATTTGCTTGGCCTCTCCAAGGTCCTTCATAGCAAACCTATCAGACAACTTCTTCTTCAACTTGCTCACTTCCCGAGCACTTGAGCCTGCGATCAACAAGTCATCAACATATAATAGCAAAATGATATAACCATCATCATACCTCTTGAAGTAACACCAATGGCCGACTTCACACCTATTGATCCCAATCTCGTGCATGAACCCATTAAACTTCTTGTACCACTGTAATGGAGCTTGTTTCAACCCATACAAACTCTTCTTCAATTTGCAAACAAGCTCACTATTCCCCTTTGGCAAGTACCCTTCCAGTTGCTTCATGTAGATGTCCTCATCTAAATCACCATGAAGAAAGGTTGTTTCCACATCCATCTGTTCTAACACCAAATTTTCTGCAGCCACCAGACTCAGAACTAACCGAATGGTAGTTAGCTTCACCACTAGAGTAAAAATATCAAGTATAATCAATACCATGTTTTCTTTGAAACCCCTTCACAACCAGTCTTCTTGCCTTTAGAACGCTTTTGCTTCCATCACCTCTCTTGATTTACGTAAACCCACTTATTATGCAATGCCTTTATGCCCTTAGGAAGCTCAACTAGTTCCCAGGTTCCGTTGGTCATCAACTAATTCATCTCATCATCCATTGCAAGTTTCCACTTGCTCACCTATTCACTATGTGTAGCCTCTGCATAACATTCGGGTTTCACCACCATCGGTCAACAATAAATAATGAAGAAGGTGAATACCTATAAGGAGATCTATGCTCTCTCATGTATCTCCATGATGGAATTAGTCTTTGGTGGTGTATGTGGTTCTTCCTCAACAATCTCCTCATCGTCTTGAACCTCCTTGCTCCCACCCGAGTTCGAAATGTCTAACTCTACAACCTGAGTCTCAGAACCACCCTTTTTGGATATCCCCAACTTTGTCCTTGTACAAAACACGCTCATTGAATACGACATCTCGACTACAGATTGTCTTTCGATTTTCCTCATCCCAAAACCGATAGCCAAATTCATCACCGCCATATCCAACAAACGTACACTTAACAGACTTAGAATCCAATTTACTCCTACTAGCAGCATCAATGTGAACATATGAAACACACCCAAATATCTGAAGAAAAAGAGATTTACCTCCTTTGCAGGACCGGGCCTCCTCCGGTATGCCATATTCAAAGGAGTTGAGGGTCCTCTTTTTATCAAGTAGGCATGATGTTAAGCTTAATACGCTAAAACATCTTTTGGCGACACACTTCAATCTCATACTTCTAGCACGTAATGTCCTGTTCATACGTTCTACCACACCGTTCTGCTGGAGGGTTCCTCTTACGGTTTTCTCCATTCAAATTCCGTTTGCCTCACAGAATCCTTTGAACTCACGGAGCTCGTACTCTCCACCATTATCCGATCTCAGACACTTCACTCTGAAATAAAAAAAATAAAACACAAATTGTCTCATCAAATCATCCTTCCAGCAGAATTTGAAATTTTCGATCAAAAAGTATCGAAATTTGACACAAAAGGACTAAAATTTGACACTAACGAACTAAAGTTGAGAAATTAGAAAGATAAAGGACTAAAATTGAATTCTCCCAAAATTACAAGACTAAAATTGAGTTTTCCATTAAGATGAGCTCGAGTTCAAGAAAACTGAGTTCATTTAGGTTAGAGCTAACAGTGTTTCGAGCTTCAAATTTTTTAATAATTGAATCGAGTTTAAATCTGATATATAGTACTTCGACCCGACTCGTCTACACCTAAATCTTTTTGCTAAAATAGACTTGGCACTTGCACCTTCTTGAGTCAACGGATACCTCTTTGGCCTGTGAAATCAAAGAATTTGTTCTACACCATAAATTTCAATCTTCTCGGCTATGTCAAACGTCTATTGACAATGCTGTTTCAAGGGTTTAACTAGAGTTGACCCTTTAAGTCTTTATCAGTCAACGATTACGCTTTCCACTAAAAAAAAAAATAGTTATTGTCTAGGAGTTTTTTTCAATATTATTTTAACATGCCTATAAAATTTTCAAAAGAAAATAATTGTCTTTAAATAGTAAAACTTGTCTAGAATTGCTTATAAAATTTTCTAATTATATAGATTATTTTAAAAAAACTACTTAATATAATTATCTACGGAAATGTAAATTCGCTTAGTAAATTATTTGTGCAAGTAAATTATAACCCTACACTTTTTGTGTTTTAAAGTAATTAAAATAAAGTGTACATACCAAAGTGGAGTTTTTGTCTCATACATGAATCCTTTGTTAATTGTTATATATATGTTTAATTAACTTTAAAAAGTAATTCTTTTACTGTCCCACTATTTTTTGTCGCACTTTCGTTTCTTATTTTACATCTATTGCACACTGCACTATTCCGTTTGCTTTTCTTTTCAATTATTGGAGTTGTCAAGCAATTTTCAAAATAACCCAAGCCCATTTAGTACAGGCCCACTGCGGACCACTACCAATCAAAAGTCGCATTTGAACAGCATATATTAACCACATTGACGAATGACGATTGTACATTTCCAATTTGAAATGTACGTCATTCGTTTTTGCTTTTTTTTCTTTCTGTGCTCCGTATACGGCTTAATGATAGACTAATTCGGGAATCATAACTAATTACTCATTAACGAGATTTCATTTTAAATTAGAACAAAGCTTTATATAAACTGATTTATTTCATGAGTCGATAGGAAATTTCGAACCTAAAACCTAAAATCTAAAGAGGAGGTATGCACTATCAGGCCAACCATGGAAAATAGTGAGTAAAATTCACTTTTGGTCCCACAGGACACGATACCCCATGATTTTGGTCTCAATACTCATCATTTTGGTACCGTAAGATTTCCGAGGTGGGGTGGAATGGTGCCGGAGAGGCCCATGTTGGAAATATTCAATGCCGTAACTCTGTGGTGGCGCGAGCCGCAAGTGACACCTAGACAATAATTATGGGACTAAAGTTGAGTCAATGCCGTAACTCGTCTACACCTAAATCTTTTTGCTAAAATAGACTTGGCACTTACACCTTCTTGAGTCAACGGATACCTCTTTGGCCTGTGAAATCAAAGAATTTGTTCTACACCATAAATTTCAATCTTCTCGGCTATGTCAAACGTCTATTGACAATGCTGTTTCAAGGGTTTAACTAGAGTTGACCCTTTAAGTCTTTATCAGTCAACGATTACGCTTTCCACCTAAAAAAATAGTGCATTGTCTAGGAGTTTTTTCAATATTTTTTTAACATGCCTATAAAATTTTCAAAGAAAATAATTGTCTTTAAATAGTAAAACTTGTCTAGGAATTGCTTATAAAATTTTCTAATTATATAGATTATTTTAAAAAAACTACGAATATAATTATTTACGGAAATGTAAATTGCCTAGTAAATTATTTGTGTAAGTAAATTATAACCCTACACTTTTTGTGTTTTAAAGTAATTAAAATAAAGTGTACATACCAAAGTGGAGTTTTTGTCTCGTACATGAATCCTTTGTTAATTGTTATATATATGTTTAATTAACTTTAAAAAGTAATTCTTTTACTGTCCCACTATTTTTTGTCGCACTTTCGTTTCTTATTTTACATCTATTGCACACTGCACTATTCCGTTTGCTTTTCTTTTCAATTATTGGAGTTGTCAAGCAATTTTCAAAATAACCCAAGCCCATTTAGTACAGGCCCACTGCGGACCACTACCAATCAAAAGGCGCATTTGAACAGCATATATTAACCACATTGACGAATGACGATTGTACATTTCCAATTTGAAATGTACGTCATTCGTTTTTGCTTTTTTTTCTTTCTGTGCTCCGTATACGGCTTAATGATAGACTAATTCGGGAATCATAACTAATTACTCATTAACGAGATTTCATTTTAAATTAGAACAAAGCTTTATATAAACTGATTTATTTCAGGAGTCGATAGGAAATTTCGAACCTAAAACCTAAAATCTAAAGAGGAGGTATGCACTATCAGGCCAACCATGGAAAATAGTGAGTAAAATTCACTTTTTTAATTAAAGGACACGATACCCCATGATTTTGGTCTCAATACTCATCATTTTGGTCCCGTAAAATTTCCGAGGTGGGGTGGAATGGTGCCGGAGAGGCCCATGTTGGAAATATTCAATGCCGTAACTCTGTGGTGGCGCGAGCCGCAAGTGACACCTAGACAATAATTATGGGACTAAAGTTGAGTCAATGCCGTAACTCGTCTACACCTAAATCTTTTTGCTAAAATAGACTTGGCACTTACACCTTCTTGAGTCAACGGATACCTCTTTGGCCTGTGAAATCAAAGAATTTGTTCTACACCATAAATTTCAATCTTCTCGGCTATGTCAAACGTCTATTGACAATGCTGTTTCAAGGGTTTAACTAGAGTTGACCCTTTAAGTCTTTATCAGTCAACGATTACGCTTTTCACCTCAAAAAAATAGTGCATTGTCTAGGAGTTTTTTCAATATTTTTTTAACATGCCTATAAAATTTTCAAAGAAAATAATTGTCTTTAAATAGTAAAACTTGTCCAGGAATTGCATTGGTCCAATTTCTCGAAAGTATGTGATAAGGGTCTGAAGTGATGAGCGATTTTAGAGAAAGAATAGCATATTGATCAGTAGTGAGGTTGTTGGCTAGAGAAGGTATTAAGGTTATTAGGAGTGCAAATATTGCAAGAATGGGATAACAAGTTTTTTCCATGGCTGGTAATTAATTAATTAATAGGGTAGTTGATGAAAAATGTAAGAATATATATACAGAGAAAAGGAATTACATTAATCATGATGCTATGTTGTGGTGTGAATGTATAAAGGGTATTGGGAGGAAAAGTCAAAATATTACAGCTGTGAGCTAACAAATATATATGTCGGCCACCAGTAAAATTAAGTGATGCCAAAATGGAATTTGAATGAGAACGAAACTTGAGATAGGACTTAGGAGTGACCATTATTGAGGGAAAATATCAATTTTAGAAATGAAATTTTAAGGGAATCTAATTTTAATCATTTCTTTTTATTTCTCGTTTTTAGTCCATTAGTGTCCATGGTCCTTTTGTGTTCAATTTCAGTCCTTTCTTATCGAAAACTTTAAATTCGGCCGGCAAACCATGATGTGGAGGAGACGAGACGATTTGTGGATTTTTATTTCTCAGGTCAAATAGATGATGTGGACGAGACAACTTTAGGATTTTAAATTTAATGATATTGAATGGGCGTTAATTTGGCTTACAACTATTGAATTTTAATTTTCTAATAAAAAAGGACTAAAATTAAACACAAAAGGGCCAAAATTGAATACTAATGGACTAAAATTGAAAAATCATAAAGATAAAAGATTGAAACTGACTTTCTTAAAATTATGGGACTAAAGTTGAGTTTTCCCTTGAGATGAGCTCGAGTTCAATTTTATGATTTTTCAATTTTAGTCCATTAGTATTCAATTTTGGTCATTTTGTGTTCAATTTTAGTTCTTTTTTATTAGGGAGTTCAATTAAGTACGAGCTAACAAAGTTTCGAGCTAAATCTTTTGCTAACGTAGACTTGGCACTTAAACCTTCTTGAGTCAACGAATACCTCTTTGACGTGTGAAATCAAAGAATTTGTTTCAAACAATAAATTTCAATCTTTGCGTCTATGCAAACGGACTACAGTTGACCCTTTAAGTCTTTATCAGTCAACGAGTACTCCTTTGGTGAGTGGAAATTAAGGAATTTGTTTCACAAAATAATATAGTTGCTAATCTTGTGCTAAACTGCTATAAATCATGCATTCTGAAAACATTGTACATATATATGTATCACAATATAATTAGTTGCCATTACAAGTGATCTTATTGAGAACTCATTTAAGATTCGTTTGTGAGAGGAATAATCAAAGTACACTAAGAATAAAGTTCTCTAAATATATACATATGATAAAATATAGAATAAACAAGTTTCACGTAAGAACCTGTGAAACTAGTTAAGGAGTGTAATTTATATTATTAAAAAGTTTTTGTTGTAATAACTGAAGGGTGTGACTTTTTACTATAAAAAGGGTATTACTCATAACACTAAAGGTTATGACTTATATTACAGCATGGGGTATTAGTAGTGATAACTGAAAGGTGTGATTTATATTACAAAATGGTATTAGTCGTGATAATTGAAGAGTCATGCCTGCAAAAAATGAACAAATTTCATGGTGAACAAATTTCACAGTATACAATCCCCTATATTACTAATAGGGAGTTTTTCTTGATGATGTGTCAACTCTACATTGATTTAACCTATGTGTCATTCTAGGATAAGTTTGGTGTACATGTCATTAAAAATAAATCCTACATGTAACTAAAAATAAATCCTATGTGTAATTCTATTTTTGTATATCCTAAACAATCCCATATCCCCTATATATCCCTCTATATATTAATAGGGAGTTTTTTTTTCCATGATGAGTCAATTCCATGTTAATTTAACATATGTGTCATTCAATGAAAAATTTGATTACACGTGTCATTTTTATGTGTTATTTTTATAAAATGTGTAATTCATATTTATTACTTTATGTTTTATTTAATTATATAATATTATTCATTCTTTTTTTTTTTGGTAATTTTAGTAATGTTTGACTTAATTTAAGATAAATAAAATATTCATTCTAAATGTATTTTATCTTAGTGTGAATTATATTCAATTATTAATTTCTTAATAAATAATTTTATTTTATAATTGTTATTATGTATACCTTAACATATTTTATGTGGAAAAAGTATTTTATATTATAATTTATTCACTTTTTTTTTAATTATTACATGTTAATTAATTTATTAATCTTTTCTTAGTCGATTTATTTTGTTTTGATTTGTAGGTTTCAACTTCATACTAACATGGATAAATAATATTTGATTCAATAATCTTATCCTAAGGTTTAAGAAAATTTACTAATATACACCTTAAAAAATTATTAATTTATATTTAGTGAATTTATGTATATATTTATATTTTTAATTATTAAATATATTATTTATTGAAAATGTTGCAATTTTTAATTAGAAAACCGCGTAACACGCGGACACTAAACTAGTACATATATAATACTCATCTAAAAATAATAAACAAATTGGGGTATATAGTAACGGAAATTTTCCATTTTGCAAGTACAACGTGTTATAGTAAAGAAAATATAATTTGTACTCTAATCATGTTTTAAAGTAATTAAAATAAAGTGTAAATATTAAAATGTAATTTACATGAAATCATCTAGCTCGCACATGAATCCCTCGTTATATGTATGCATTCACTAACTTTAAAAAGCAATTCTTTTATTATCTGACTATTTTTTTTTGTTTCACTTTCGTTTCTTATTTCACATCTATTACGCACTATTCCATTAGGAAATTAGCAACCAGGTACACTTTTTTGAGGTAAATAGCAACCAGGTACAAATAAGATTGCATATACAGGTAAAATTGCATATGCAAGTGCAATTGTACCTACATATATGCAACCGTTTTGTACCTGATTGCTAATTTTTTTAAAAAAAAGTATACCTATCAGTAATTTGCCCTATTCCATTTGCTTTCCTTTTCAATTATTGGAGTGGTCAAGCCCAATTTTCAAAATAATCCAAGCCCATTTAGTACAGGCCCACGGCGGACCACTACCAATCAAAAGTCGCATTTGAACAGCATATATTAACCACATTGACGAATGACGATTGTACATTTCCAATTTGAAATGCACGTCAATCGTTTTTGTTTTCTTTTTTTCAATGACTCTTAATACGGCTCAATGATAGACTAATTCGAGAATCATAACTAATTATCCATTAACAGGGATCTTATTTCAAATCTAAACAAAACCTGTATGAACTGACTGATTTCAAGAATTGATCGAAAAATTTCGAACCCAAAAAAGTATATATTCATAAGTTTCGGGTCTGCACTATCAGGCCAACCCCGTCAATTGACAATAATATAATAGTTTTATTTTTTGCTTTTTTAGGTCACATCATTCGATTTTCAAGTTTCCACAGTGTAAAACTTCGTTGTAACAGCAAAACCTTCTAACAAATCCTATCCAAGTTAAATCCATTATACTATGGTTAAAATTGAATTCATCTATTCGATGTGATTTGTCCGCGTTCATCGGCGTCGACCTGCCCACTTTCTCGGCATTGCCTTCCGCTTCGGCGTGTTTTTAGTCCGCCTTCTCGGCGTTGGCTTTCCGCTTCGGCGTGACTTGTCCGCTTCATTGGCGTTGACCTGCCCGCCTTCTCGGCGTTGGCTCTCCGCTTTGGCGTGATTTGTCCACCTTCATCGGTGTCGACCTACCCGTCTTCTCGGCCTTGGCCTTCCGCTTTGGCGTGTTTTTTTTTCCGCCTTCTCAACATTGGTTTTTCGCTTCGGCGTGATTTGTCCCGCCTTCATCGGCGTCGACTTGCCCGTCTTCTCGGTGTTAGCCTTCCGCTTCGGCATGTTTTAAATCCGCCTTCTCGGTGTTGGTTTTCCGCTTCGGCGTGATTTGTCCGCCTTCTCGACATTGACCTAGCCGCCTTCTCGGCGTTGGCTTTCCGCTTCAGCGTAATTTGTCCGCCTTCATCGGCGTCGACCTGCCCGCCTTCTCGACGTTGGCCTTCGCTTTGGCGTGTTTTTGGTCGCCTTCTCGGTGTTGGTCTTCGCCGGCGTGATTTGTCGCCTCATCGGCGTCGACCTGCCCGCCTTATCGGTGTTGGCCTTCCACTTTGGCGTGTTTTTTCTTTAACAGAGAAAAGAGGTATCATATAAATCATTAGAGTACAAGGGGTACTCTAACCCATACATCGCAAATAAAATGTCTCACACAGCTGAACTAAAGTAACTCCTGACCCCAATCAAAGAAAACAGCATAGTACGATAATTTCTAACTAACTAACAACATGCTACAGGATCCCGCAACCAATCTGAGAAAGAGAAAGAATTGGCTAATGGGAATCTAACAGACAACCATGACCATAATCTAGCTTTCAGTTCATCAAGTACCTTACGAAGAGTAGTGGTAGAACTGTTGAACACTGCCTCATTTCTGAAGTTCCATATCCTCCAAGCAACATCAATCCATATAGTTGCCGCAATTTTCTTGATTTTTCCGCCACCTAGTGTCTTGCAAAAACGAACGAAGTGACTCGGAGTAGATGTATCGCTAATGGCCGAGCATTTGAGCCACGAGCAGATTTCCAACCAGATTTGTGCTCCAAATTGACATTCGAAAAAGAGGTGCCGAATGTCTTCATCGAAATTACCGCATAATGAGCATCGAGAATCTTCATTTGCTGGAATGATGCTCCTTGCCTTGAGACTGATTTTCGTGGGCAGACCTTTGATGTAAGATTTTCCATGTAATAGCTTGAACTCGCCTTGGTGCATAACTTCCCCATAGAGCTTTAAATGCCTTGTCTTGCTGCTGTCCCCCGGAGTGATTGATCGGATCTGAGAAATTTGAGACTACATAAGTTGTATTAGTGGCATATATACCGTTAGGTGCAAGCTTCCAGCTCCAAATGTTGCTTTTGTCTTGAGAAATATCAATCATGTTAATATAATTCAACAACTCATTAGCCATAGACTCATCTCTCCCCCTCAACTCACGACACCACTTCAACTCTCATACCCACCCGTTTGGACCCCAACTCCCCCACTCACTAACACACAACCCCCTCTTCTCACTAACTCTAAATAACCTATTGAACTTGGTTTTAAAAGAATCTTCCCCAACCCACACATCCGACCAAAATTTTGTGTTCCTCCCATTACCTATAATTCTAGAGAACTCATTTTTCAGCCCCACCCCTCCGGAACCCCAATAAAGCTTCCGAAATTTGAGACTGCATAAGCTTTGGCGTGTTTTTTGTCTGCCTTCTCGGCGTTGGTTTTCCGCTTCGACGTGATTTATCCGCCTTCATCGGCGTTGACCTGCCTACCTTCTCAGCGATTGGCTTTCCGCTTCGGCATGACTTGTCCGCTTTCATCGGCATCGACCTGCCCGCCTTATCAGCGTAGGCTTTTCGAGCAGTATCCTACCAAGCTCTCTCCGACGAGCTCCCCTTGAAGACCTGCTCATCCCGAGCAGGATCCCATCCAACTCTCTCCGATGAGCCATCTCTGAAGGCCTGCTCATCCCGAGCAGGATTCTACCGAGCTCTCTCCGACGAGCTCCCATTGAAGACCTGCTCATCTCGAGCAGGATCCCATCCGGCTCTCTCCGATGAGCCATCTCTAAAGACCTGCTATTCCCGAGCAGGATCCTACCGAGCTCTCTCCAACGAGCTCCCCTTGAAAACCTGCTCATCTCGAGCAGGATCCCATCCGGCTCTCTCCGATGAGCCATCTCTGAAGGCCTGCTCATCCCGAGCAGGATTTTATCGAGCTCTCTCCGATGAGCTCCCCTTGAAAACCTGCTCATCTCGAGCAGGATCCCATCCAAGCTCTCTCCGACGAGCTCCCCTTGAAGACCTGCTCATCTCGAGCAGGATCCCATCCGGCTCTCTCCGACAAGCCATCTCTGAAGACTTGCTATTCTCGAGCAGGATCCTACCGAGCTCTCTCCGACAAGCTCCCCTTGAAGACCTGCTCACCTCGAGCAAGATCCCATCCGGCTCTCTCCGATGAGCCATCTCGGAAGGTCTGTTCATTCCGAGATCCTATCGAGCTCTCTCCGACGAGCTCCGCTTGAAGACCATCTCTGTAGGCCTGCTCATCCCGAGCAGGATCCTATCGAGCTCTCTCCAACGAGCTCCCCTTGAGGACAATCTCTGAAGGCCTGCTCATCTCGAGCAGGATCCAATCCAACTCTCTCCGACGAGCCATCTCTGAAGACCTGCTCATCCCGAGCAGGATCCCACCCGAGCTCTCTCCGACGAGCTCCCTTTGAAGACCTGCTCATCCCGAGCGGGATCCCATGAAACATAAAAGACAACTACTAAGCACGAACTTCTCATTTAACAGGCTAAAAAGTAGATCGGTGACCTTCCAAGGAAGTCAGTCACCACAAGCCTAACTCGCGAAACGAAGACATGCTCGGACGAGCATGTCATGATAGCTTAGACAAATTTACAAATCTTAAGTCAGTTATTAAGTTCGCAAAGTCGCAACCAAGTGAGACGACATACTAAAGCGAGATCAATAACTTAGACAAATTTACAAATCTTTAGTCTGTTATTAAGTTCGCAAAGTCGCAACCAAGTAAGACGACGTACTAAAGCGAGATCAATAATTTAGACAAAATTACAAACCTTTTGTCAGTTATTAAGTTCGCAAAGTCGCAACCAAGTAAGACGATGTTCTAAACCGAGATCAATAACTTAGACAAAATTACAAATCTTTAGTCAGTTATTAAGTTCGCAAAGTCGCAACCAAGTAAGACGACGTTCTAAAGAGAGATCAATAACTTAGACAAAATTACAAATCTTTAGTCAGTTATTAAGATCGCAAAGTTGCAACAAGGTAAGATGACGTTCTAAAGCGAGATCAATAACTTTGACAAAATTACAATCTTTAGTCCGTTATTAAGTTAAGTTAACTTTGAGAAAGTCGCGGCAAATTAAGACGACTTCTTAAATAAGAGTTCAATTCAGCAAGGGCGGCGTCCAGATTGTTCATTAATAGATAAGACTCGTACAAAAATAGGTTCACCTCGGAGTGTGAACACAAACCAAAGATTGCATAGTCTGTAAGACAATCAAAGATTACAACGTCACAAAGACTCTCGATGAGCAACTAAGACTCTCGACGAGCAAAGCCCCTCGATGAGCAATAAAGACTCTAGACGAGCTCAGCTCTCAATGAGCAACAAAGACTCTAGACGAGCCCAGCTCTCGACGAGCAACAAAGACTCTCGACAAGCTCAACTCTCCACGAGCAACTAAGACTCTAAGACTCTCGACGAGCAACTAAGACTCTCGATGAGCAACAAAGACTCTCGACGAGCAAGAGCAACAAAGACTCGAGAGCTAGCTCTCAACGAGCAACAACGACTCTCGAGAGCTCTCAACGACGAGCAACAAAGACTCTCGACGAGCTCAGCTCTCGACGAGCAACAAAGATTCTCGACGAGCTTAGCTCTCGACGAGCAACAAAGACTCTCGACGAGCAACAAAGACTCTCAACTCTCGACGAGCAACAAAGACTCTCGGTGAGCTGGACTCTCTCGAAAGCTCTCGCGAGCAGCAACAAAGACTCTCGACGAGCAACAAAGACTCTCGACGAGCAACAAAGACTCTCGACGATCTCAGCTCTCGACGAGCAACAAAGACTCTCGACGATCTCAGCTCTCGACGAGCAACAAAGACTCTCGACGAGCTCAGCTCTCGACGAGCAATAAGACTCTCGACGAGCTCAGACTCTCGACGAGCACCACCTCTCGACGAGCAACTAATAAGACTCTCGATAAGCTCTGCCTCTCGACGAGCAACTAATAAGACTCTCGACGAGCTCCGCCTCTCGATGAACAATTAATATAAAAAACTCATACAAAGGGGCTCACCTCGTAGTACGAGCACAGAAAAGACTCGTACAAAGGGGCTCACCTCGTAGTACGGCATAGAAAAAACTCTTACAAATGGGTTCACCTCGGAGTACGAGCACAGAAAAGACTTGTACAAAGAGGCTCACCTCTCCTCTATAAATAGAGGACCACACCCCATTATAAAGGCTCTCTTCCATTTGGCCCTCATTCAAGAGTTCTTCCCACAGTGTTCTTGTTCGTTTATTACGTTTGATAGTTATTAATCGGTTAACATTGTAGCCACATTAAATCCGTATATCCGACCCGATAAAATCGCTATCAGCACTAATAAACTATATTTTAGATGAAGTTTTTATTGTGAAATTAAGGGGATATATCAAGAACTTTAAAGGTAAAATTAAGAATTTCAAGCACAATAAATGATATTTTATTAATCGGTGTAAAACTGCAAACACGATTATCTTTGTAAGATGGGGTGAGTTTATGATGGAATAATGAACGTGAAAAGCGGTACATAAGATCTGATATATATGATTTAATAGGCATACATTCAACAATACTACTAATCAATAGTCGTGTTTGGTTTTATTGTGCATTTTCAATTTGAAGATTACATTAAAACCACTTGAATAAGACCAATTAAATTCAGTGCAGAAAAGTTTGTATTAAGCAGAGACTTGGAGTCTTTCTCTATCTTATTTCCACAGAAAACAATGGAAATTAATGGCACCAAACACTTGACAATATTTCACATCTCCACTAAAGTCCCAAACCTGTCATTTCTTAAATTTATTTAGAGTAGGTCTACTGTACAAATTTGTATAGATACAAATCAATCAATTTAAGAAATTAATTAATTCGCGGGTCTAAGATGATCCGGTCAAGCGGGTCAAGGATGGGTTGGGTAAAGTGAAATTGGGTCTCAATTGGGATTTGTATGTATACAAATTTGTATCCTAGACTTTGTCATTTATTTAATATATAGTCTTATATATTAGGGAATTATATGCAAATCAACTATATGCAAAAGAATTAATTTCACATCTCTCTACAAGTTCGAGCTTTTAGATGGGACGGAATTCTTTCATGATATCAAAACCTCTAGACTCACGCCCTCGTCGGGGGGTTCAAACCTCGCTGACAGGAAAAACCCACACTAAATTATTCACTTGTTGGGCCTCCTTTTCTTCCTAATGATGGAGAACCCAACCACAAATGAGATCGGATATTTGGATGGATGGATTTCACACAAAAATCACCACTCTTCAATGGATTTACAAATACTTAGATGATAGAGAAGAGAAGAGAGTGAAGGGGAGAGAGAGAGGGAAGGTGGTAGAGATGAGGGATTTCACAAATGACATAATTTTGATGAGGATTTGAAATCCCTCCATTTTAAACTAGACTCTCAAATCTAAGTATTTATAAATCCATTGGAGAGTAAAGATTTATATGTGAAATCCATGAATTTCAAATTCATTCATCCAAATGAAGCCTCATTATATTCATTAATATCTAACCATAAATTACTTCCATCCCTGTCTCTTTAGATTATGTGATGATTTACAACCCGCGTGAACTTCAGGAATTTCTCTTTTGATCACATAGATAAGAATCTGGAAGAATCACACACACTTAGCATCTAGAAGTGGATTAAGTCAAATTAAAAGGATTTAAAACAGAGTATTATCACTCTGCCTCATACCTAGAAATCAAGAATTTCGTCATACTTAAATTTAGAGTTATATCTTATTCAGGAAATGCAATGAGTTATGAACTATAGATAAGTTGATTATCATCGGGCTTGATTTAGGTTTGGATTTGATACGTTATAAGATTTAAAGTTAAGACAAGTCTTGCTGATTAGGAATTAAATTCATAACAGAACATGTCCATAAACATATTGCATAGTGAACAGAGCAATTTACACTTTCTTAGAACATAGAATTGCAAGGCCAAACATGAAATTTTCAGTCATATTAGAAAAATCGCCGTTTCATTTTGTGTAGCTCCGATAGAGTGTCTTTCATGTTTATCCTGTCTGCAGAAGATTCGGCTGAGCACTTCAAGGCCAACACCAGTATGGAGTATACACACTGCATCATATTGTCGCAACGTTCATCATCAAGATCAGTGAGTAAGTTGATATCTATAACCTGATCCAGAGACTTTTGAAGCAAGCTTTCGACCCAACTCTTCAAGCTCAAATCTCCACCGAACATGTCATCACTAGGCTTTTTTCTTGTAAAGGTTTCCATCAACATAACACCATAACTATAAACGTCACACCTCGTTGAAACTAACCCTTCCAAACCGTACTCTGCAACAACATCATAATGCATTGTAACAATATGTAGTTTGAAGATACAATTAATTTTGATTCAAATTGAGGAATATAATAAATAAATCACCTGGCGCAATGTAACCCATGGTGGCAATGGTGCTAGTTTGCACAGTGTTTTCCCCCTCACCTAACAATTTTGATATCCCGAAATCACTTACATGGGCAATCATTTCTTCGTCTAACAACACATTACTGGGCTTCAAGTCGCAGTGAACGATGGGAGTTGAATAGCCATGATGAAGATATTCCAATGCACAGGCGACATCGATCATTATGTCTAACCTTTGGATGGCATCCAAACAATAGTTGTCGGAATACAACCATTTTTCAAGGTTTCCCATTGGCATATATTCAAGTATTAATGCCCTGAAATCTTCATTGGAGCAGCTACTAATAACTTTCGTTAGGTTTCTATGACGAATGTTACGTAGTACGTTGCATTCGACATCAAAACTCCTGAAAGCAGCTTCATTTTGCATATTAAACACCTTAACAGCAATAATCTTACCATCTTTGAGAATTCCTCTATAAACAGAACCGTAACTCCCAACACCTAGCAAATTGCTTTCATTGAACCGTTCAGTCGCCTGCAAGATTTCGTAATAGGAAATTCTTTCCGTCATAGTAGAGTTCAACTGCTCATCAATTCTAGGAGTTTCTTTACTTTTCTTTCTGTGTCTTCGGAAGATCATGATGAAGGCCAAACAGACAATGGCGATAAGCGCAACCGCACCAGCAAGAATAAATAAAGCGAACTTCACCTTCTTTCTCCTTGATTTGTGACTGGAAACAACAGGGCAAACAGGGACATGAAACCTCGGAATTCCACACAATGCTTTATTTTCTTTAAAAGACTCCATAGTGAAGTTTTTGAATGGACCATCGACGGGAATTTCTCCGCTTAAAGCATTCAAAGAGACATTGAAGTAGTCGAGATGTCGAAGTTTCTCCAAGGACTTTGGAATTCGACCCGAAAGGTTATTGTAAGAAAGGTCTAGAGATACCAAACTGATCATGCTCCCCACGGACTCAGGAATCGAACCTTCTAGCCTGTTATGTGCCAAAGACAGGTTCATCAAATTCTGTAAATTCCCAATCGTGCTTGGAATAGCGTCGGACAACTTATTCATTGACAGATTGATATAAATCGCCGACTCTAATTTGCCTATCTCCGGAGGTAAAATTCCACTTAAGGAATTCGAAGACAAGTCAAGCTTCAACAAATTCGAGAGACGCCACAAGCTTGATGGTATGCTCGAAGTCAGCATGTTGGTATCCAAAATAAGTTCTCTCAAAAAAGTGAGATTTCCAAAACATTCTGGAATTGTACCTGATAACTGATTTTTGCTTAAATATATTATACTGATGCTGTTTAAATTGCACAAAACTTGTTCAGTGGGGCCCTCCAGATTGTTGCTCTGTAGATCTAATGCTTGAAGATTCTGCATATGTTTGAGAGTAAGAGGAATGTTTCCAGACAAGTGATTCTCAAAAAACGAGAGTGAGATCAAGTTGCTTAAGTTGCCTATATCACCAGGAATACTGCCCTTAATTTTGCAATTTCCGGCGTAGAAATGTTGGAATGAAGAAGAAAAATTTCCAACAGAAGATGGAATGCGGCCGTCTAGAGGATTATCGGCAATCTCCAAAGTCTTTAAAGATCTGCAGTTCGTCAAGGAAGTAATGAAGGTCAATTCCGAAGAAGATGATTCGACCCTGATATCGTTGTTCGATAGTTGGAGATTCTCGAGGAATGTTAGGTTTCCGAGAAAGTGGGGCACAATGCCGGTGAGACTGTTTTGATTGAGTGAGAGATCCGTGAGACGAGCACAGTTAGAGATAGAGTCGGGTATTGCTCCAGTCAACTTATTTTCGCCGAGGAAAATTTGTTCAAGAAGGGGTGAGCCGTAGCACAAATTGGTGGGAAGACCGCCCGACAGACTATTTTGAGCAAGTGAAAGAATTCCAAGAGTTGAGATGTTAAAGAGCTCGGGTGGAATTGAACCAGTAAAGGTGTTAATGCCTAATCTCAATATCTCGAGTTGGCGAAGTCGAGCCATTTCTGTTGGTAAAACACCTGCCATGGTTAAAAACGAACATTTCAATAAGAGATTATAGAAATAAGAATGGTGATGGCTCATGATTCGGGTGTGATTTGGTTTTTTTGAGACATGTAATTATATAGGCTATAATAATAATCTATTACATGAAGACCATAAATAGTACCTGTGAAGTTGTTTTCCCTGAGTTCCAATAATGTTAACATTGTAAGATTTGCAATATCTCTTGACAGGGTCCCACCCAAGTTATTGCGCCATAGACTCAAAATTTGCAAGGAAGACAAATTGTAAATGTTGAGGGGCAGTTTGCCACTAATGTTATTCTTTGCAATATCAAGTTCAATCAAGTTTTGAAGATTCCCAATCTCCTCTGGTATATCACCTGCCAACAAATTTTGAAATTATATATATGTCATTTACAATTAAAAAATAAAAAAAAAATTGACATTTAAGACAATAATTTTGTCACTATTGCTTCTCTAACTAAAAGTCTTGACAAAAACGATCTATCAGTAAAAACTTTTAGCTAGAGAAGCAATAGTCATAAGAAATTTGTTCATTCTCGCTCGTAACACTGATATTATTAAAAAGGAGAAAATTGAGCTTTAATAATAAGTGAATTGTACCATTTAGCTTGTTTTCGCCAAGATATAATGCCTCGAGAAATTTTATCTTCCCAATTGTTGCGGGTATCTCCCCACTGAAAAAGTTTCTAGATAGAGATAGGGACTGAAGTTTTGAACATTGTGATATGTTGGAGGGAATTTGGCCGCTCAGTTGATTCTTGGATAGAAAAATCTCTTCAATGGATGGAAGGTTATCACAAATGTTATTGGGAAGAGTGCCACTAAACTGATTTGATGTGACAGCTATAGTTTGTAAGGTGGATATGTTAAAGAGCTCCTGTGGAATTGGGCCAGTGAAAGAGTTGAAGCTTAATTGTAATACTTCGAGTTGATAAAGCTGGCCAATTTCTCTGGGTAAAACACCTGCCAAGAACATAACAATAAGAGACTAAAGAAATTTGAATAGTTATATACATTATTTTATTTTTTTTCAGACATGAACTACATGAAAATTGGCCTTCAAAGATAAATTTTTTATTAGTATTGTTTTTCGGCTAAAAGTGTTTAATAGCAGGATCCTATCATTAAAGGTGGTTTTCTATCATTAAGTTTTTGATAATAGGATCCTATGATTAAATGTCGTTCTCAGTTATTGAAGACTTAGCTAGAAAAGCAATATTTGCAATAGTGACGTCAATTTTTTTATAGTGACGTAATTTTAGAGGCTATAAAAATAAATTTGGAAAAAATCAAGACCCACAAACCTAGGGGAGGATTCCAAGACAGGAATACTGTCTTTAGGCTGACAATTTTGACCAATATACAATTGATCAAAGGCAACAACTACTCGTTCCTATCCTTTCGCTACATTGCAATCTCAATAAAGCAATGATTTTTGGAAAAGAAACAAATGAAATAATTAAAATATTTAGAGCACCACTGTCTATACATAAATAATGCAAAATAGTTGTTCAGTCCCTATCTCTATCTAGAAACTTCAATAATTATTGAAGGGGTATAAAAGACAATAACTATATTAGTTGTGTAGTCGCACCTGTGAAGTTATTACTGGCGAGTACCAAGTGTTTTAGCATTGTAAGATTTCCGATATCTTTTGGCAGGCTCCCGCTAAGGCCATTGTACCATACTCTTAAAACTTGCAATGACGACAAACTGAAAATGCTGAGGGGCAGTGTGCCACTAATCCCACCACCTTCAATTGAAAGTTCAACCAACTTTTCAAGATTCCCAATCTCCCTTGGTATAACACCTGTCAATAAAATCGAAATTTTGAAGCATTAAAAAATTAATATAAATAAATTGATTTCGCACCATCTTTATAAGTTTAGACTTTCAGATGAGATTTTTTTTTTTTCACAATATTGGAGCATTTGGCCACGTCCATGTCCTGGGTCCAAATATCGTTGCAAGCAACTCCACTCTCATATTAAATCATTCACTCAATAAAATTCTTTCATAAAATATACACTATAAAAAAATTGACTTTTAATAACAGCTCTGTCATTAACTTTCTCTAGCTACAAGCTTGATGACAGGTTCAATCTGTCATTAAAGATTTTTAGCTAGAGAAGCTTTAATGACATATGTGGTTATTAAAAATCGATTTTCATGTAGTAATAGTGACACCCATATTTTTTAGAATTAAGAGAGAAATATATACATAGCCATAAAAAGACAATCATACCATTTAAGTTGTTACCACCAAGATATAATAACTCCAGAGATTTTACTTCACCAATTGTTGCCGGTATCTCCCCAGTGAAATTGTTGTAAGATAAAGACAGAGTTTGAAGGTTCGAACACTGCGACAAATTCGACGGAATTCGGCCGCTCAGCTGATTGTAAGAAAGACTAATCCATACAAGTAACGGAAGATTATGACACATGTCCATGGGAAGAGTGCCACTCAATTCATTCGACTCGAAATCCATAGTTTGTAAGGTGGATATGTTGAATATGGCGGATGGTATAGCACCTGATAGACGATTGGAGTACATTCTTAGAAATTGCAGATTACTAAGGCTCCCCAACTCTTGTGGAATTTCTCCATTGAGAGAATTGTAAGAAAAATCAAGAGATAATAGATTTGATAAGTTGGAGAGGGATTTTGGGATTGATCCGGTGAAAGTATTATTTCTTAATGACAAAATCTCGAGGTTAGGTAAATTGCCAAACCACGGTGGAATTGGACCGGTGAAGTTGTTTACTCTGAGAGATATAAACTTTAAGCGGCGTAGGAGAGATAGCTCTCGAGGTAAATTGCCACTAAAATGGTTGTGTCCGAAATCAAGGGAAACGAGGAAGGAGAGATTTCCTAATTGGGGTGGAATGGTGCCGGAGAGGCCCATGTTGGAAATATTCAATGCCGTGACTCTCTGGTGGCGTGAGCCGCAAGTGACACCAATCCAGGTGCAAGCGGCGCTTGCATTGGTCCAATTTGTCGCGAGTATTTGATAAGGGTCTGAAGTGACGAGAGATTTTAGAGAGAGGAGAGCGGATTTATCGGTGGCGAGGTTGGGGGTTGTTTGGGCTAGATAAGGGGTCGCCAAGGTTAATAGTGATACTGCATATGCAAAAATGTAATAGCAACTAGTTTTGTACTCCATTGCTAGCTGCAAATGTAGTAATGGCAAAATGTAATAGCAATCTTTGAGCTCATTTGTGTTGGGACTTGGAATTGGATTAATAATAGGAAAGGGTAGTACACTTGTATTTTGGTCAATATATTCTCTTAATTTTTCCGGTGTTCAAAATAAAATAGGCCTTTTGTCAGCATAAGAGTCAATGTTCACACTTACATATTATTTTGCGCCCATTGTTTTAGTCACGTGGTTAGGAAGGAGTGCAATGCAAGTGGTGCAAGTGGGAACCACCGCTGTTTGGCTTAACTCATAATCATTATAATAGTAAAGAACCACGTAAGGTCTCTTACTTCAAACTATAGGGTAATTCTTTTTTTTCTTTTTTTTTCCCTTTTTAAACTATTATTTTATGACTGAATACTCCCTCCGTCCCAAGATAACGTGCACCCTTATCCGGACACAAAAACTAAGAAAACTTGCTTTATTGGTATTATTTAAATGAATTATAATGATATTGTGAGAGTGGAAGTTTTGCTTTGTCATTTTAGGAAATATACATGTTATTGTGGGACGGACCAAAAAGGAAATTGTGCACTTTATTGCGGGACGGAGGGAGTATATATGGTCATTTTGGGCAGGTAGCTCGGCAGACTGTGCAGAGTCAAGACGAGTCCGAAATAATTAAGGGTATGTTCGTTTCGGACTTGTGGGCGTGGGAAATTCGGACTTTGAAGTCCTAGGATTTCAAAATCTTGATGAATACTTAAGATGTATGTTTGTTATGGGATTTTATAGGGTAGAATAGTGAAAAAGATGATTGATGTGATATTATTTTATTAATTTGAGTGTATTGGGAGAATAAAAAAGTAAACGATGTGAGTGTATTGAGAGAATAAAAAGTAAAGTAGTAGTAGGTTATGAGGTAGAGTAGGATTAATAGGATTTCAAAATTCTTACTTTAAGTTTCAAAAAAAATGGGGGTTTGAGATTGTAAAGTCCAAAATCCGCCGAAATAGTCGCGAAACGAACGTACCCTAATAGGCCTTGAGTACCCATTTCCAGCCCAACCCGAGAAATGCATGTGCATGGCCTGGCCCAGTTGAAGTTTCTGAGTAATAGTCCTACAATTTCAACAATAAAGGAAAAGAATATTGAGGAAAATTAAATAAATTAATAGATTCTCAATTTTTTTACAAGTTCGAATTTTTATATGAGATTTTAGATGAGACGGAATACTTTTAAGGAGACTTTGAAGTCTACTTAAAAAAAATTCCAAGAGGAAAGATATTAAAAGTTAATTGTACAGTTTAGGACGTCGTAATGGAAATAAAGAAAAAAATTGTACAAGTATATGTACTTAAATTGATAAAAGAGTTGTAGTACATAATTGGCTATTGCATATTGATATTAACTCATTTTATAATTTAAAGATTCCTTTGACCCATGGACTCATGAAAGACTTTAAAAGTCGAGTCTAGCTTCCCGGCAAACATTAATATTGAACAGAAATGAAAGATTCCTTTGACTAGCCTTTAATCAAAAGAAGCTAATTATATTTTTTTGTTACACATTTTCAAACGTTATAAAAATGTGTAGTCTCTCGATTAATTACTTACCAGAAACTGAGTTGAGCTTTTTTTTAAGCCAACAAATTTTATATATATATATATATTGTCCATTATTCAAACTTAGTCCATTATATCTGCTTTAAGTAGAAATTAAAGGTGTTGTGGCTTTTCTTGACTAAGTGTTGAGGCCTGAGCATACTTTGAACTTTAGAGATGAAACGTACTTCTTTTCCAAATATATAAAGACAATACTTGTGGTGATAATGAAGTAAAAGACACCAATCACCTCCTTTAAAGACAACCCTTGTGGAAATAACAAGGAAAACACACACCAAATGCATGTGGTCCTTTAATTTTCCGAATAATAACAAGCCAACCTTGTGGAAATAATAAGAAAAATACACAAAATGGAAACTAACTCCTAAGTTTCCTTTTCAATATAAACACAGTGAGTGCATGGGTCTCATGTGCACTAAGTGCATCGTGCACTCCATAGTATACAATTGAGTTTTTTTTTTTTAATTATACATAATAAAATACAATTTTATTTTTTTAACATAAGGAATAAGGGGGAGTACAATTCATTTTAATGAAATATTCAATTTGAGTATACAAATTGCGTATTTTTAAAATACACTATGGTTCTAAAAAGGTTATTTTGTGTCTTATAATTTGAATTTTTTTTTTCACCATGAGTATATTTTTTGAATTATTAATTATATCACTAATGATGAAGTCAACAAAAAATTGACAAAAATATAATGGAACTGAATTAGTATATGATTATGTGAACATAAAAGTTAAAAAAGATAAGACGGGGCTGATTTAGGGCTGAACTTTTACGGTGGCAGCGCTTAAAATTATGGTATGCGCGTAAAAAGTGTTAGGATTAAAGCAGCAATTATGGAGAAAATAATAGAAACACGAATTAAGGAACACACAATTTGGTTACCCAGTTCGTCAGGAATGACTACGTCTGGGGACACTACCAAGCCAGGAGATCTACTAAATTTTCGAGTGATGTGGCGATGATACAATTACAATGAGTCAAAAGTGTTTAAATATGAGAATGGGCCAAAAAACCCTAAATCCGCGCAGGCTTCTGGACCCGCTCGACCACGTCACTTGGTCGAGCGGATCTGCACGACCATGCCTCTGGTCGAGCGCCCTCTGGGCGCTAAAAAGGGGGCGCTCGACCGAGCAGAAGTGCTCGACCTCGAGCACTGGTCGAGCGCCTCCCGTGCACTGTACTCCGGTTCCGATCAGGCTCCATCAATCCCAACAATCTCCCACCTGGAGACTGACTCCAACTGTAACTTGTCTCCTCCGTTTCAACGGTCTCTCTCTCACTGGTAGTAGTGTCAGGCCTTCATCTCAGTTTCCAAGGCCAGTTGAAGTCATGCATAACTTCAACTTCTCTAAGGTCACAACCTTAGTCAACATGTCAGCAGGATTCTCACTTTCTCGGATCTTCATCAGCTGTAAGATCTTGTTCTCTATGAGGTAACGTATGTAATGATACCTTAACTCAATATGCTTTGTCCTCGAGTGAAAGGTCGGATTCTTCGCCAAGTGAATAGCACTCTGACTGTCACTATACAGAATACTATCATTTTGCTCCTTCCCCAACTCACATGAAAGATTCTGCAACCAAACCATCTCCTTGCTAAATTTCAAGGCGCGAACGCACTCGCTTCTGCGCAGTGGATCGAGCTACGATCTTTTGCAACTTAGAAGCCCAGAAATTGTTGTACCACCAAAAGTAAACACATACCGGTTGTACTCCTCCTTTTTTTTGTCGAGATCACTTGATGCCAAGTCTGCATCAACGTACCCTACCAACTCAACGCTTTTGCCCTCAAAGCACAAAGCTTGATCAGTAGTACCTCTCAAGTACTTTAGGATCCACTTCACCGCCTCCCAATGCTGCTTGCCCGGATTACCCATAAACCGGCTAACCACTCCCACTGCATGTGCAATATCAGGTCTTGTACACACCATAGCATACATCAAACTGCCAATTGTCAAGCATCACGGGGGTGTTTTTGCATGTAGGCTCGCTCCTCATCGCTGCTAGGTGAGTCCTTGTTGGATAGCTTGAACTGACTTCCCAACGGGACACGAACTGGCTTTGCATCCTCCATACTAAATCTCTTCAAGACCTTCTTTATGTATTCAGCCTGAGAAAGATACAACTTTTCTGCCACCCTATCACGATCGATTCGCATGCTTAAGATTTGCTTGGCCTCTCCAAGGTCCTTCATAGCAAACCTATCAGACAACTTCTTCTTCAACTTGCTCACTTCCCGAGCACTTGAGCCTGCTATCAACATGTCATCAACATATAATAGCAAAATGATATAACCATCATCATACCTCTTGAAGTAACACCAATGGTCGGCTTCACACCTATTGATCCCAATCTCGTGCATGAACCCATTAAACTTCTTGTACCACTGTAATGGAGCTTGTTTCAACCCATACAAGCTCTTCTTCAATTTGCAAACAAGCTCACTATTCCCCTTTGGCAAGTACCCTTCCAGTTGCTTCATGTAGATGTCCTCATCTAAATCACCATGAAGAAAGGTTGTTTTCACATCCATCTGTTCTAACACCAAATTTTCTGCAGCCACCAGACTCATAACTAACCGAATGGTAGTTAGCTTCACCCTTTGGAGTAAAAAATATCAGTATAATCAATACCATGTTTCTGCTGAAACCCCTTCACAACCAGTCTTGCCTTGTAACGCTTGCTTCCATCAGCCTCCTCTTTGATTCTGTAAACCCACTTATTATGCAATGCCTTCTTGCCCTTAGGAAGCTCAACTAGTTCCCAGGTTCCGTTGGTCATCAACGAATTCATCTCATCATCCATTGCAAGTTTCCACTTGCTCACCTGTTCACTATGTGTAGCCTCTGCATAACATTCAGGTTCACCACCATCAGTCAACAATAAATAATGAAGAGAAGGTAAATACCTATAAGGAGATCTATGCTCTCTCATGGATCTCCGCAGCGGAATTGGTGCTGGTGGTGTACGTGGTTCTTCCTCAACAATCTCCTCATCGTCTTGAACCTCCTTGCTCCCACCCGAGTTTGAAATGTCTAACTCTACAACCTGAGTCTCAGAAACCACCTTTTTGGATATCCCCAACCTGTCCTTGTACAAAACCTGCTCATTGAATACGACATCTCGACTACGGATTATCTTTCGATTTTCCTCATCCCAAAACCGATAGCCAAATTCATCACCGCCATATCCAACAAACGTACACTTAACAGACTTAGAATCCAATTTACTCCTACTAGCAGCATCAATGTGAACATATGAAACACACCCAAATATACGAAGAAAAGATGGATTTACCTCCTTACCAGACCAGGCCTCCTCTGGTATGCCATATTCCAAGGGAGTTGAGGGTCCTCTGTTTATCAAGTAGGCCACAGTGTTAACTGCTTACCCCAAAACATCTTTGGCAGCCCACACTTCAATCTCATACTTCTAGCACATTCACATAACGTCATGTTCATACGTTCGCCACTAATTCGATTCGGAGGGTTCCTCTCACGGTTTTCTCCATTCGAATTCCGTTTGCCTCACAGAATCCTTTGAACTCACGGAGCTCGTACTCTCCACCATTATCCGATCTCAGACACTTCACTCTGAGACCTGTCTCAGTTTCTACAAGGGCCTTCCACTTCCTGAAAGCATTAAAGGCATCAGACTTATTTTTCAGAAAATAAACTCATACCTTCCTCGTAGAGTCGTCAATGAAAGTCATGTAATATGACGCTCCTCCAAGAGATATCTTTGGTCTTTGGACCCCCAAGTAGTTGTGGACTAACTCCAGCTTCTGCTTCTTCAAGGTTCTGCCTCCCTTCGAAAAACTCACCCTTTTTTGTTTTCCGAATACACAGTCCTCACATAACCCGATGTCAATTGTCTTGAGGTCTGGCAGTTTACCCTTCGAACACATAACCTTCATCCCATTCTCACTCATGTGGCCAAGACGACAATGCCACAAATTTGCATTCCCCTTTTCACCTGCAAGAGCAATGTTATCCCGGGTGTTGCCTGTCATGTACAACGTTCCCTCCCTTTTGCCTCGTGCCACCACCATGGCACCTTTGGATATCTTCCACGTGTTGCATCCGAAGATCACACTATATCCCTCGTCATCAAGCTGCCCCACTAAGAGTAAATTCCTCTTCAATCCAGGAATATGTCTTACATCTTTCAACTGCAAAATAGTCTCATTCGGTGTCTTGATCTGAACATCCCCCTTCCCTTTGATTTCCAGAGGCTCATCATCAGCTAGATAAACCTTTCCAAAGTTCCCGGAAGTGTACTTCTCCATTACGTCAGCACTGCTGCACGAATGAAATGATGCTCCAGAATCTAACACCCATGACTCTAATGGACTGCTTACGCTCAAGATTAATGCATCTGAGCCCTCATCAGTAGCGGCGTTCGCTGAGTTGTCATCCTTCTTTGGTGCATTAGCTTGTGCCTTAGCTGGTGCCTTGCACTCCCTCTTGTAATGACCAAGTTCATGACAATTGTAGCACTCGACTTCGACTTGACTATTGTCCTTCTTGGGCTTATTTTTGCCCCTTGACTTTGATCTACCCCGATTTGGCTTCCCTTTGGATTCAGATCTGCCTCTGTTTCCCGCACTCAAGGCTGATCCTGTGGCCACACTCAATTCCTTCCTGCGAATCTCTTCGCTCATGATTAGATCTCTCACCTCATCAAATTTCGGTTTCACTTTTTACTTTGAAGAACTAACGGTAAATTCTATCGTCCCCACTCCAACTCTCTGGTAAAGAAGACAACAAAATTAGGGCTTGAATCTCATCATCAAAATCAATCTCAATCGAACTCAATTGGGCTATCGTCATATTGAATTCGTTGAGATGTTTGGCTACCACAGTATCCTCCGCCATCCTCAGGTTGAATAACCTCCGCATCAGATGAACCTTGTTCGCTGCAGACGGTTTTTCATACATCTCCGTCAAAATCTCAAGCATCTCCTTTGTGGTTTTTGCTTTCACCGTATGTAGGGCGGCGTTCCTGGATAACGACAGATGAACCACACTCATTGCCTTCATGTCCAGCAACATCCACTTGTCGTCCTTCATACCTTCAGGTTTAGAGCTTAAAGGTTGGTACAGATCTTTACCGTATAAGTAATCTTCGATCTGCAACTTCCAGAATTCAAAATATGTTCCATCAAACTTCTCTACATACGATTTCCCTTCAGCCATCATAATTGCTCTCACTAGATCCCTTTAACCCGATGCTCTAGATACCAGTTGATAGGATTAAAGCAGCAATTATGGAGAAAATAATAGAAACACGAATTAAGGAACACACAATTTGGTTACCCAGTTCGTCAGGAATGACTATGTCTGGGGGCACTACCAAGCCAGGAGATCTACTAAATTTTCGAGTGATGTGGTGATGATACAATTACAATGAGTCAAAAGTGTTTAAATATGAGAATGGGCCAAAAAACCTAAATTGCAAGAACTTACGGACCCGCCGACCACATCACTTGGTCGAAGCGGATCGCGCGACGACCATGCCTCTGGTCGAGCTCCTCTGGTATTTGAAAAGGGGCGCTCGACCGAAAGCGAAGTGTTTCGACCTCGAAAGCACCGGGTCGAGCGCCCCCGGCGCTTATACTCCCGGTTCGATCAGGCTCCATCAATCCCAACAAAAAGGGTATATAGTAAAGAGTATTATTATATGCCTGTTTTCAATTTCAAGAGAATAGTAGTTAAGAGTTTTTTTTAAGTAGGTGTGTGTGAAATTTTTTTTTTTTTTTTTTAAAAAAAAAAAAAAAAGCACTTCTATTCTATCATTTCAAAACACCCACAATGTCTTGGCAAACGCAAAAAAATTTTATTAATAAAAATCTAAATACAAGGGGTATATATTAATTCACTGGAAATTCAGAAGAGAAAATTGCAGATTACATATCAAATTATTTTTCAGTGTAAATTGAGAAAAACAAGGTTGTTTAACAACAAATAAAGAATCATCATCATCAGTGTCATCAGGGCGGTCCCTGGCGAGGATCGTCCGATCCGCCACCTCCGATGCCAGTGCCACCTCTAATTTTTTCGATTGCCATGAGTACCATGTCCGCCTCTGCCGCCTCGAGAACCGCTTCCTTTACCTTTACCTTTACCCCCGACCCCTCCCACGCGCCAACTTGTCCACGAGCTCGAGAATTTCGACTTTCGAATTCAAAAAAAACCGTAGAATCATCAATAATGCCAATGCACACACCCATTTATGAGACAAACCACCCATTGCTAATTTGCTACCTCAAACTTGCTTCCCATCATTCCTTCACATGGATATCAATTTATAGGGCTAATGTGTAAATAAATAATTAATACTATATATGTTCACATGGCAAGTGGATAGTAATATGAAATGGAAGTTGAATGGCAGCTTCCATGTTATCTTGTGTCAAGTGGCTTGGTCAATATTTCAGTCCAAGAAATTTCAAGGAAACAGATTTGTCCATACGTAAGAACACGGATCGATGTATCTTCTGTTAAGTGGATATGTATTGGAATTTGGAAGCTATTCGTATATCGAATTACTGATTGCCTTAGATTAGTAAAAATAAGCAAAAACTACACTTCTCCACAAGTAAAAATAATTAGTTAATTTTTTTTTTTTATCAGAAAAGGAATCTTATGTATTAGAATCAGTAAAATAATTAGCTAATTTAGTGTAAAATATTCTATCCTTTTAATCACATCCTCATTCCACCACATATTCCAACTTCCAAACACAACCCGGACCCGACCCAACCCCTAACAATAAACCCTAAAACCTGAACCCGACACAGACCCAACTCAGGTCCGACACGGGTTGTGTATGGGCTGATTTCGGGCCAGACCGAGTTGGGTCCGGATCTGAATCGGGTTGGGTCGGACCTTGTTTGCAAGTTGGAATATATGGTGGAATTGAGATTGAATTAAGGGAGAGGTATAGAATGGTCACAAAAAAGCATATTCATGAGTTGAAAAGTTAATGGAGCAGAAAAGATAAATGCAAGTTGACAATGGCAAATTTGCATATTATGCTAATAAAACAGTAAAGCGTGGATAGCTCAACTGGTTTGTGCTCCACCACCTAGGACCATGAGGTCCTAAGTTCTAGACACGAAGAGGGAAAATTTATTCCCTCTTGTGGTGGTTCCCCTTGTAGTAGGGTAATGTTCTCCATGTTATGGTGGTTGCGGTTCGAGTTGCGGCGCGGTTACGATTATGAGTTGTAGTCTCGGGTGATCCTCCTCTTGTGGTGGTTGCGGTTCCGGTCTACAGCGAGACGAAAAGATGTTGTCATGTACCCGGTGGTCGAAGGAACTATTGTAATTGATTATCTTAGGAAACTATTATAATTGATTACCTTTTAAAATAATAATAATAATAATAATAATAGTGGGCGATGGTTTCTGGTCCCCCATATTAGTCGGTCTTTAGATCGGATACCGAGTTATATTATATATATATATATAAGTCTTTTAGAATTACTTTATATAAGTCATTAAATACATTCTTTTAGTAAAATAATTGGTGGGGCCATGCATGTTTTGCCTGAATATGTCTCGAGTTCAGGAATAATGTATTTCAGGACAGTAAATATGGAGGTTTGCAATTAAAGGATAGTTATTTTCAGTTTGGTAAATGTAGATCATATAAAAATTGTCAATTTAAAGCCTAGAAAAAATTAATTTTTGCACATTTAGACTCTTGAAATTTTAGTTTTCACACATTTATGTCCGTATGTGCGGGAATAATGGTCTAAATGATTTTAATACAAAACAGAGCTACTTAGTATTTTAAAAACTATAAATATAAAAATCATAAACACAGATCCCATTGTGATCCTTACATATATATTAATAAAGCATATTTATATGAAAGTGAATTACATTATTATAAATGAGACAATGAAACCCAGAACATTCAAATAGAATTTCCTAGTGAGCTGGTAATTAAGTATATTCAATTAGGTCTTCATTCATATCCACCTTGTTGGTCAATTTCTTCTGCGCTGAAAGGTGTTCAATTACAAAGGTGATCAGGTTGTTAAAGAACTGAATAATGCGCGTATGTGATGTAGTGACAAAATAATTGGTACCTTAACTAAATATAGGTTTATATTTTGGGTTTATATACAAAAAAATTAGAATAACTTTAACCATTTTAATTTTAGCGAAATTGTTTTCACGTTTTGAAATTGGTCATTAAATTTACTATATGCAACTTTTTGTAACCACAACAATCGCCAGAAATTGGACAAAAAAAATATGGTAAACTTACAAAAAAGTGAAAAAAAAAAAAATTACGGTAAATTTTCGGGACCATCAAAAAGTAACCGATTGGGTTAATCTTATAATCGCCGCTTGACAAAACAGTCAAATAAATAATTAAAACTTACATTGACATCAAAAAAGTGAAAATGGTCAGGACCAAAGAAAAAAGGGTAAAGTTAATGACCTAGGAAATATGTATGAGAGATTATACATTTCTAAGGACAATAATTTTACACATTTTTTTATTTTGGCTAGCTTATTTCTATTTCTTGAATTTGTCTTGTAAGTTTACCATATATATTTGAATTTTTCGTCCAGCGATTCGATATTAGATGTTACACAGCCGTTCACTAGAGGTAACACAACTGATCACCACATCACTTTTTTTTTAAATTGGTCCTATAAGTTTACCATTTTCATTTTTATTTTTTGAAATTAGTTTTGTAAGATTGTCATATTTGACTTTTTCATTCAGTAACTGGTTGGATTACCGGCTATTGCCGATCATCGAATGAGAACATCGTAAACTTACATGACCAATTTCAAAGAGTGTAGACAACTTGGACCAAAAAAAATGGTTAAAATCTTTTGCCTGAAAAAAATATAAACTTAAAGTATAACCCCTCATATTTTTTTATAGGCTAGCAACTTTGCCCATTTTTTTACTTTAGTAACCATTTCTATATTTTGAAAATGTCTTATAAGTTTATCATATTCATTTTTTTTGTCTAGTGACCGGTTTTTCTGGGTAACACAGTCGATCAGTATGTTACTATTCATCATTTTCGTATACTAAGGGAGCCAATTTAAAAAAATGGAAACAAAAATGATAAATTTTACAAGACCAGTTTTAAAAGGTGATGCAATTACCAACTAGGTTACCGGTCGCTGGATAAATTTAGTGACTGGCCTAAAAAATACTACCTCCGTCCTGAAAAACGTGCACACTACCTTTATTATCGAGTTTTTGTGAGCGAGTTGTTTATTAGTATTTCAAATGATAAAGTGATTTTTAAAGAGGGGGTATTATAGATCTACCTCTCATCTATTGCATGCATCTTTAAAAATTATTTTATCATTTTAAATACTAATAAAAAATTTGCTCGCAAAAACACGTGAAAACAGTAAACGTGCACGTTTCTTTGGGACGAATGGAGTATAAAACAACATATATAATATACATGTCGATATATATGTATTTCGTAATTATTGCCTTACCAATTTGTTGATCCTCTCTTTGTGAAAATCAACATTTGATTTTCAGCGGCTCTGCCAAAGCTTCTTTCATGTTTATCCTTTCTCTAGGGGATTCTATTGTGCACTTCAAAGCCAACACCAATGTAGACAATACACATTGCAAGGTTTTGTCAAACTCTTCTTCCTCAAGATTCATGAGCAAGTTAGCATCTATAACCTCATGTGATGATTGTGGAACAAAACTTTCAACCCACCTCTTTAAGTTCAAATCTCCGGCAAACATATCATCACTTGGTCTTTTCTTTGTAAAAGTTTCCATCAGCATTACACCGTAATTGTAAACATCACACTTTGTCGAAACTAGTCCTTCTGAACCATACTCTGCAAAGACGAAATACATATATATGCATCATAAACATACAGGGCTAAATTGCAAAAGTGGTCCCATGTAAAATTTTTTTTTCTCTTTGTTTTTTAGTCCACGTTCTTTTTTGGTCCATTTTTATGCAGAAATTGTCTCATTTCATTTTTATTTAACAATTTTGTTCAAAGAGAATTTTCAAAAAACAAATTTGGTCCAAAAAAATCCTTTGTTTTTTGCTTGTAAAATCTTATGCGACCATTTTTGTTATAAAAAAAAAAAAGAACCATTTTCATGAGGGCAAATTCACATGGGACCACTTCTGCAATTTACCCTAAATATACACAATTTAAAATAGAGCTTAGATAAATCACCTGGAGCTATGTAGCCTGGTGTTGCTAGGGTACTCGTGAGCACAGTACTCTCCCTCTCACCCAAAAGTTTCGAAATCCCGAAATCACTAACATGGGCAATCATCTCTTCATCTAGCAATACATTACTTGGATTTATATCACAATGAACTATGGGCGTTGAATAACCATGGTGAAGATATTCCAATGTATATATATTTGACTTGGTAAAATAAATAAAATATGATAAGTTTAAATCTAATAAAATATTTTATAAGTTTTTAATTATAAATCATTTTGAAATACAAATAATTTACAACAATCCCCACCTATTTCAAAAATCATTTATAAAAACATTTATAAAGTCTCATGGAAAAGATTTATAAAATGCAAAAAAATAAAATAAAAAAACGACTAGGTATCACAGGACTATGTAATGCATCGAATCGGTGTCTTTTGGACTATGACTAAGGGACCTAGAAGAGATAAGGTATAAATTACTAAGCATTGGTGAAGCATATAGCTTCTATGAAAGTTTACTCATCACATTACATGTGTTAATTTTGTTTTTTGTCGATTTGTGCGGTTAATAGGTTACCGCGTGCACTGGTTATTCATGAGTGCTCTAGAGACTTAGTCATTGTCTCATAGGAGTGGCCCCACTCCATACTCATATAGGTGAGTTCATCAAATTATATTCGCAAATAATATACCACCCATAAAATTTATGACTCATTAAAAGCTTTTTAGCTTATCCTCCCAATTTGAAAAGCACCACACTTATTTTAGAAATCATTTGCTTTAAAGAACTACACAAATTGAGAACTAACAAGTGGGTTGTTATTACCCATATGAACCTTATTCATGGGATCTCCAATCACAAAGGTTGGGTTCCTACCACTGTTAATTTTCAATTGGCTTGTCCCATTCCTCTTCAATTAAGACTAGTCAAATCAATTCATCTTCTAACAGTTGGTTAACCACTTAATTTCGTATGAATATATCTATTTTACCATTGAAAGTTTTATTCTTACCAATGGTTATTGCTTCTTAGCAATCACAAAGCATCGACAACAGAACGTTCGTTTCTCATCAAATTGGAATGCAAGCTAAGCAATTTCTTAGCTCCATTGGCCTCATTGCGAATAATTTTGAGCATAAAACTCTAACCCTATAATATGTTTAATGAGTTATAGTTTGTGCATCAAATTATCAATAATTTTTGCAAACTCAAAGTGAGCCACAAGATCACCTTGATTTTTCATCAATGATTTTGTATGTACACAACCATCTACTTCAAGAGAAGTAAAATCACCAATGATTTGATCACATTTCTCATGTTGTATAAATCTTATAATTTAAATCTCTATTCAATAATTGTTTTGATGTCCATTTGATAAATAAAAAGTTTGTAATCTGAAGATAATTTATTAAATCTCAAATGGACAAAATTTATTGAGTGAAATAATGTCAAAATAATAAAAAATTACTTTGAGTAAAACTATTTTAAAAATTCATTCACAACCAATAGGTTTATAACCTTATGATAAATCATTTAAAAATATATTTCAATTTTATTTAAAGACTCCCTTTTTTTTTCAATAGAAATAATTTGGTTCAAATATTTTGAATCATTTGAAATAATATAATTTAAAATTTTTCGAGAATTTTTCTCAAATAAGGTAAGTATAAAACTCATTTGCAAAAATTCTTTTCACTCACAAAAATCATAAACTCCATTATCAACAAGTGCATGATAGAATTAACTCTTCAAATGAGTACAAATACAAAGAATTCAATATTCTTTGTCTCGACAATATACTTATCTTCCAACACATTTTTCAACTAAAAAAAAATGTGTGTAACATAATTTAAGCAAGACATCCCTATAAATATTTTAAATTATCAAATTTATTGCAAACAAAATTAACATCCAAATAAATAGAACAATATTGCACCAATTCGAATTCAAGAAAACAATTCCAAGGTTAACATCAACGCCCGTCAAATATGAAGCCACGTGAATGAAGGAATTATTTATTTACTTAAACAAAGTCTAAAGATGGCGTAATGAATTAAAGAATAAAACGTTCACTATTTACAAGATATACCGTACAAATTTATAGAACTTGGTTATAGTATAAAATCAAGTTAACAGTAATAAATGATTCATTAACAAATCACACTTCATGCAATTTTACTAATTCAAAGTTCATATTGAAGGCAGACAACATATCAATCTAAATATTCAAATTCATTAATCATGCCCAATTATCTATTCTACTAGCATTATAAGGAATAATTAATGATTCATACACATATTCATTGATACCAACACACAGACAAATAAAAGATAGCCAAACGCATTAATTACAAATCATTTACTTTCATATATTCTAATTAATAAATTAGGCAATAGAAAATTTATATATATATACCAAATTAACAGCAACTCCAACAGCATAAAAAACCCCATTAAAATAAAAAATATGAATCCAATTACGCCTTCCACACCATAATTCGAATGATACCATTTTTTTATTTTTATTTTTATAAATCTAAAATAACAACTAAACTCTATCCCATGAGTCATAACATATTATCGGCTATAATCATTGGGACACATCAAATTGCTAACCTAGATCACAAACTCATTGAGCAATTGATCATCATTGTGTATTTCAAAAAAAAAATAGTTGACGATATATCAAAAAAAATAACAATCCATATAGACCAGATTTCTGGCTTAATTAAACTCAAATTAAATCAACACAAGAACTCACTCAAGCATACCTCCATATTGAACACCTAAGAAACTAGGGTTTATGACCATACCAATTTTATCCGCCTCCATACTTGCCTATAACTAAGTCCTGAATTTCGAGAGCTCAAACGACGCGATCACCGTGTCTTGAAGAATCAACTTGGAACGAGCAGGTTAATCATAATATGATTTCCCCGCATAATAGGCTCACGCCAAACGGTAGAAAAAATAAAGTTTGATCTTTGGTGATAGTAAATCCTTAAGATTGTTGGAAAATATTAGAAAAACCAATAATCAAAATAAAACAAGGAAAAGATAAAAACGAAGATACAAAGGAAAACCATTTGAGGCGTGCTTGAAATGCATTGTCCTTAAGGATTTACACTTAGCAATCCCCCAGGATCCAACAAGTCTTCTAGGATAAACCTAGGATCAGGAGCAACAGAATAATAAACACAGCAAAGAGAATAGAAGAAAGAAGGATTTACATAGCGTATGTTTTTTCCCCATTTTTTCTCAATAAAACATTATATTATATATATTGTAAAAGAGATAAGTGGTGACTAATTCACTAACAAAAATAGCAACAACAATTAAGTTGTTAGTCAAGACCAAGTAAATAGGAAAAATGAGTAAGAAGAATTGGATGAGAATTTTGGTTGAGAGAATCATCGTGAGTTGAAAATGACCGGGGATTATATATATTTGACTTGGTAAAATAAATAAAATATGATAAGTTTAAATCTACTAAAATATTTTATAAGTTTTTAATTATAAATTATTTTGAAATACAAATAATTTACAACAGATGCAACGTCAATCATTATGTTCAATCTTTGAAAGATATCCAAACAATAGTTGTCGGAATACAGCCAATTTTCTAGGTTTCCCTTTGGCATATATTCGAGTACTAGTGCTTTGAAATCTTCGGTAGAACAACTGCTTATGACTTTCGTTAGATTTTTGTGACGAATATTACGCAGTATTTCACATTCGACATCAAAACTCTTGAAAGCATTTTCTGATTGCAGCTTAAACACCTTCACGGCGAAAGTGTTCCCATCTTTAAAAACAGCTTTGTAAACACAGCCAAAGCTCCCATTTCCTAGCAAATTGCTATCATTGAACTGTTCAGTTGCATGCAAGATTTCATTGTATGAAATTCTTTTTGGTCCTTCGAAAACCAACTCATCAGTCTCACTTGTTTTCTTCGCTTTCCTTATATATCTTAACCTAATAAAACCAAAGAAACAACAGTAGCAAGCACAACAAGCCCTGCAAGAATAATTAAAGCAAATTGAACCTTCTTCCTCCCAGATCCGTGCTTGGAAACAGCACGACAAAGTGGGACATCGAACCTTGAAATTCCACATAGTGCCTCATTAGCTTTAAAAGACTCCATAGTGAAATTTTCGTAAGGACCACCCATGGGAATTTCCCCGTTTAAGGCATTGAAAGAGACATTAAAGTAGTAGAGGTACTGAAGCTTCTCCATGGACTTTGGGATCGAGCCAGAGAGGTTATTGTAAGAGAAGTCTAGAGTCACCAAACTGATCATGCTCCCCACGGACACAGGAATGGAACCTTCCAATCTATTATGCGCCAAAGACAAATTTACTAAATTCCGTAAATTCCCAATCATGTTTGGGATAGACCCAGACAACTGATTCATTGACAAATTGATATGAATTGCTGCTACTAAATTACCCATCTCCGGAGGTAAAGTTCCACTCAAGGAATTCTCGGATAACTCTAGCTTCAACAATTCCGTGAGGTGCCACAAGCTTGACGGTATGCTTGAATTCAAAATATTTGAACCTAGGAAAACTTCTCTTAACGAAGAAGCATTTCCAAAACAACCAGGAATCGGACCTGATAATTGATTTCGGCTTAAACTTATATAAGTAAGGCTATGTAAATGACATAGGAATTTCGGAATGAGACCTCTAAGTTTGTTTTCTTCAAGGCCTAATCCCTGAAGCTTATGCACATTTTTGAAAGTAGGAGGAATTGAAATATATTAAAATTTTGATGGACCCATTTCAAGAAAATTGACGTGTAATGAGAGAAATCATATCATTACAGGATACAACGACAACTCACGATCCCAACACCCACCACTTTGGTCCCAAAATTATTTTTTTCATGTAGTTTGGTTCCATCGCTACGTTTTCCGTTAAAGTCAACTGCAGTTTTGGTCTCATTGAACAAGGTTTGGGACCAAAAGTGTAGTTGAACTTAACTGATTCCGTAACGGAAGGACCTAAACTGCATGAAAAAAAATTTACAAGATCAAAATGACGAGTGCTGGGACCAAGATCGTGAGGTGTCGTGTTCTGTGAGACCAAAAATGAATTTTACTCGTCATTATATCTTCTCTTGCTAAAAGTCTTTAGTGTCAGGAAATGATTATTAACGAGCTGATGATGCTAAATATTTTTAGCTAGAAAAGCTATAACGACGAATTTCTCTCATTACAGGTCAATTTTTTTGTAGTGCTTTATCAAAGAAGAGAATATAAGACAGATGGGTGTGAAGTACCGGTTAAGTTGTTACCACCAACATGTAAAATCTGAAGATATTCCAACTTTGCAATCTCTGTCGGTATCTCTCCTCTAAAGGAATTGTAAGACAAGGAAAAGACTTGAAGTTGTGAACATTTGGACATATTGGATGGAAGATTGGCGCAGATGTCAATCGGAAGGCCACCACTCAAGTGATTAGATGAGAAATACATAATTTCGAGGCTCGAAATATTGAATATTGAAGATGGCAAGGGGCCTGAGAAATGGTTTAATTGCATGCTTATATATTGCAGACTTTGAAGTCTCCCCAACTCTTGTGGGATTTCTCCTTCAAGAGAATTGGAATCAAGATCAAGAAATTGTAAATTTGTGAGGTTGGAGATGGACTTTGGGATGAAACCGGAGAAGCTGTTGTTTGTGAGATCGAGAGAAACGAGCAAGGAGAGATTTCCTAGCTGGGGTGGAATGGCGCCGGAGAGGCCCATGTTGGAAATATTCAATGCCGTGACTCTCTGGTGGCGCGAGCTGCAAGTGACACCAATCCAGTTGCAAACGGAGCTTGCATTGGTCCAATTTCTCGTAAGTATTTGATAAGGGTCTGAAGTGAGGAGAGATTTTAGAGAAAGAAGAGCAGATTGATCGGTGGTGAGATTGGTAGATGTTTGGGCTTGGTAAGGCAATAAGGTTACTAGGATTGCAAATGCTAAAATGTAATAACAAGTGCTTTTGTCCATGGCTGCAAATATGGATTGGTATGGAAGGTATCTTTCAGCTCAAATAATATTAGGACTTTGGAATTGGAGTACCCCATGTATTCTCTTTTGACGCTGTTAAAAAAAATGGAGGATATTGAACTTTGTGTTGAAGAAGTGATTTAAACTTGTAATGCATGTGTAACAAAGGATAAAACCAAAATTTAGTTTTTTCGTTAATATTGTTCACTATTAAAATTTTATAGTCCCTCCGTTCCGAATTAACTTGCATCCTTTGATGGACACACAAATTAAGAAAGTTGAGTTTGAGGGGTAATAATGTAAAGTTTTATGTAGGTAGAAACCCCGATAACATCGCCCGAAGCAGCTTAATAGTAGTCGGGAAAGTGCCAATAAGCGACCACAAACGAGGACTGACGAGATAGATTTCATAATTAGGGAAAAGGCTCGAAGCACGTCGCTAATCATGTAATGAAGAGACAAATTAGGGAGTGAGAATCCATTTATTTAATTTCCCTCAGCACTTCCCCTCATTCGTGGGCCGAATCATTGCCACCGCTCTCTGGTGAGGAGGCCCAACGAGTGGACAATTTAAATGGGTGGAGTGCGTCCACATGAATCGAACCCAGGATCTGGGCGAGCCTAAGCTCTGATACCATGAGAGAATTTCGTTTTATCTAAAAGTTCGAACTTTTAGAGAGGATCGGGAATAATCCATTTATTTAATTTCCCTCCACGCATAGGTACAAATCTAAAATCTTAATTTCTTATTATATTGTTCATTGCTCATTTACTATTGTATTTATTTATTATTTATTGCCCTAAAATATTTATTTAGGAACAATGGGCCTTCTTAACACCTAGATGTTTTGCACCCATTGTTTTAGCAAAAGTGGAAAGGAGTGCAAGTGGTGCAGGTGGGCGGAATTTTTAAATTAGCAGCCGCTGTTTTGCTGAAATCATGATCATTATACTAGAAAAGAAATTAATTTTTTATAGGTCAAATCATTGGGCAATCGAAATGAAAAAGAGATTAGTGCAAAATCATGAACAAGGGCACAAACTACATGAAAAGGACACAAAATGTGTTCCTTTCACAATTTTTACTTGGGCACGGCTACACTGTGCACAAATAATGTATTTTTAAAATATATAATTTGTTTACGTTAACTGTACAATTTATACTTTTAACACTAAAAAAATAGCATAAAATATCAAATGTTTCCTGAACTACAACATTTGAGTTCATAAGACTCTAAAATTATTTTTTTTATTTTAAAAAGTCTTTAAACTATAAAAAATTATTTCAAAAGACCTTGAACTATATTTTTCTAAGTTAACTTAATGTTTCAATAAAATATGACACATTAGTTCAATCTCAATGTTATTATATTCATTTAATCTCCAACAATAAAAAAATGTCCCTAGCAATTGTAAAGAATGGGCCTTATAAAATAAAATATTATTTAATTTAAGGGTTTTTTTTAAATAAAAAAATAGTTTTGGGGTCTTTCGAAACAAAAGTTTATAGTTTAAAGAGTTTTTAAAATAAAAAATAATTTAGGGGTCTTTCGAAATAAAAAATTGATAGTTCAGGGGCCTTTGGATGCATTATGTCTAAAAAAAATTGAGAATATCGCCTAAGAAATTTTTTGACATGCCTATAGAAATTTTCAACGAAAATAAATTTCGCCCTTAAATTATGATGATTGTCTACGACTTGCCTACAATTTTTCCTAATCATATAGACATCTTCAATCCTCAAATTAACTACAAATAATTTGCCTACAAAATGTAATTTATAGGTAAATTTATTTATAGACAATTCATAATTACCCCAATTAAATTACAAATATAATTGTCTATGATAATGTCAATTGCCTACGGAATCGTTTGTGTATATAATTTGGTTGTCTACGAAAATTACGAATGTGTAGGAAATTTGTTTGCCTTTAAAATTCCGTAGGCAACTCGTA
Source organism: Stenogyne calaminthoides (assembly GCA_037126765.1). NCBI lineage: Eukaryota > Viridiplantae > Streptophyta > Magnoliopsida > Lamiales > Lamiaceae > Stenogyne > Stenogyne calaminthoides. Next base: position 2,049,651 of record JBBCBC010000026.1, on the reverse strand, counting down.
GAAAATATATTTGCCTACTAGAATGTCAAAAATTTGTAGGCAATGCTCACTATTTAAGGACGATATTATTTTGTTAAAAGATTTTGTATCCAGAGTAGGTCTCATGTGCATCAAGGTGCGTCGTGATAAGACTCATAGTGCATTTTAAAGAGTGTAACTTGTTCTCTTGAAAAGGTGAAACTTATTTACATACCTTTGAACCGTGCAACTACTTTTTCATATTAATAGTTGCGGGTTACGTAAACAAATTGCATCTTTCGGTATAACAAGTTTGCATTTCATTTTAAAATAACTATAAGTGTCGATGCATTTGGATGCATACAAAACTTAGCTTTGTAACCATGTCAAAAAAATTTAGTAGTCATTTCTCTAATTTCTTATAGTATAAAGTATTAGATACAATGGTGAATTGATGAATGATAATTTAATTGTAATTTAAAATATTAATTAATTAATTATAAAATTTTTACATTTTTATATATTTTATTAGTTTTTTTTTCCCCACTGAACTACATTCATGCGTCCCTCCTAGTGTACAAGTATATACGGACTTATTTCCATGGTGGTTCGGACTAAACTTTGCTTAAAATTAAAGGTATATTTATTTTACAAAATAAAACAAAACAAACTCAAATTTTACAAAAGTAAATGTAAAACAAAAAAAAAAAAAAAAAAATTAAAAATAAATGTTAAAAGAAATGATGGGACACATGTCATTTACCTGGGGCAGCATGGACGAAACCGCGGTATCTAAAGTTGAATTCTGAAAAAGTACAACCTTTTATGAATAAAATTACCACCTCTTAGCGAATTGCAATTTAATTTTAAAATTTAAATTTTGATAAAATAAAACCTCACTTTAACCATCTTTTATAATTCGAGTTCACGGACTGAATACCTTTTGACCCGGAATATCGTCATTTAAAAGCAGTGTCTATCGTTTAATATTTTTTTACAATTCAAGCTCATATCTCACAAGCTCACTTCAACACTTGTGATAGAAATTCATAATGGAGTGGTAGATTTCCTGTGAATTCAAGTTCACGTGAATTTTCCTTTTCAAGTATCATTGTTCATTATACGAAATGTCACTGTTTAGTGATTTAAAAAAAAAAAACTACACGTGAAATGTTACATTTTTAAAATGTGACATTTCATATGCTACAGTAATACTTTGAATATGAAAGTTCACTGAACCAGAGTTCATAGAAGTTTTTGAATTATGAACGTTAAAAGCGGTACAAATATATGATCTGATCTAATAGGCATACAACCAATAATACCTATAGTTGTCCCAGAAAAAGTGTGGACAGACGGTCCTAATTGCATCAAATCTGCAATTTCAAACTGCATTCATGCACTAAGATATATACTTAATTTTCAACCGCATAAGCATAATATATACCCTTATATGCACAGAGTGATTTCTGTTAGTTAGCAAATCCAAAGGCGAATGATTTTAAAAATGCAGAAACATACATACAATCTCTGCAAAGTTGTTTTCAACTGTCTTGGATGATGAGATTTGTAGGCTCACTCAAAACATATTTCGATAACTCGTACTTGGCACCTGCAATCACATATACATCTCATATTAGCAGATAATACTCGACGACATTTATGGAAGCAAAAATCAAGAGGGAACCTCTCTCATCATAGCAGATTGTTAAATCGGGATTCTGAACAATAACACCAGCACTCTCCACCACTGCTTGTGCAAGTCCCAAATCAACCGGCTGCTACTCTAAGAGCATCCCAGATCTCTAGTAACAAACGTTAGAAAATGAGATACGATGCTTAAAGATGACATCAGCATGAATAGCCATAGACATTATAATAAAAAAGGCGATATCATGAAAGTGTTTCAACATTTGGAAATTTAGACAGATGCAAATATACAACTTCTGGAAACATACCTTTCCGACCACCGTAGTGTGGAGCAGTATCCCAGAAATCACGCATCTTCATTAGTTGTGCTCTTGTTATAAGCCTCCGAATGCTTCCATGCCTTGGGTTTACGTATCTTTTTTGCATCTGGAAAAACAAGGAGAACCTGGAACTTTAGAATCACCTATCAGAAAACCAGCATCAAGGAATGTTCCAACAAAATTTAATGAAACTTGTTCTCCAAATCCCAATAATCCCTTTTTCTCCAAATCCCAATAATCCCTTTTCTTTCATACATTAAAATCCTTGTAAACCCTAGTAGGCCACTGTTAGAGTCAAGGGTGCAAGGATATAAGTAAACTAGAACAATAATATTAAACACGCAAATCCACAAGAACAAGCAGGATATTCTCCTGCCCAGCTTATATCCAAAAATCACAATGATCCCTCTAGTTGCCTTAACTAAGGGGGGAAAAAAAAAGCAATATAAATACTATCAAACCTAAACCCACGTGAGGTTTATTAAAGTGCTTAAATTAGAAAGGCCCAACTATAATAATAATAAGGTAAGAAGGTCTTTTTTAGTCCTTAAGTTTGTCCACTTTTGCTTTCCGGACACTTCACTTTCCCAAATAGAATTTCGTCCGGTTAACTCTCAAATTTAACATTTTAGTCCTTTGACTAGTTACAGCCGATTAAGAACTGACAAATAAAGTTTTTTTTTTTCCTTTAACTCTGTTAACTTTCAGAACCGGTTACTAACCCGTTCTAAAAGGTTGCATTTTGAAAGTTCAAGACAAAATCCAATTCGGGAAAGTTAAGTGTCCTGAAAGCAAAAATGAGCAAACTTACAGGAATAATCATAATAATAAAGACACAACGAAAGTTATCAGCCACGACAAGAAATATGATTGTATGATAGAAAGGGAAGGCAACATATGTGCTAGTAGTGAAGCTCTTATATGTCCAGCACTAACTCAGGAAGTACAGGTCATTATGTGGTTGCAATGCTACGTAATCAAGGGTGAAAAACAAGAATTTAACTGGCAATACAAAGTTTTCAATGATTGTAGTAGATGGGCTATTGCCAAAAAGATATTGAGTTGGCCAATGTTAACTAATTCCACTAAAAGATTGACTAGCTATTTTTTCTCCACTGTAAACAGGTAAAACCATGCCCTTACATACAGCCTCAATCTTGATAACTGGCAATTTACCTGGCAGACATTTCTTCAAAAAAGAAAAAAGGGAAAAAGACAAATCTTTATCTGTTGATCCTTAAAAGGAAAGACAATAAACTTTACCACCGACAATGCAATACAAGTTAGATCAACTTTATTCTGAATGTCAAGAAACAAGGTGAAGAAAAACTAATTCCACATTGCTTTCCTTCATCCCCATGTATAAATGCTAAAGACAAAACCTCAGATAGAACAGTTCAGGCAGATTTCAAATTTCAAGTACAAAGCCAACTAATACATGATATAAATTATACACGATCTCTCTTGCATTCTGTTTCCAAATATAAATCCAACTTACTCAACATATATAGAGTGTGTTTGCAAACACAAGAAACGGCGTCTGGAATCACTTATTTTCAAAAGTTGTGAGAAGAGGCTTTCGAAAATAAGTAATTCTAACCCTTTTCATATAGTTTGCAAACACCCCTACAGTTAAAGAAGGAAGAAGATGTACGAAAAAGCCATTGGCATCACCTAAACTTAGTCACATCTGCCTATCTTGAATAATATATTCTCAGCATCAAACTCCTTAAATTCTTTCCTTAATTTGATACTCAAAACCAACCTAGAAACTTGCAGTAAGAAAAATTGGCAGAGGCTTTTAAGAATTTCTAATTCAGCTTCACAGGATTGGTAATCAAAACTCAAAACATAATGGTTGGAAGAATTTGTTGAATCACTACCAGACCCAGGATTCATGATTATGGATAAGGTCATTTATCACGTCAATGGAACCCAATCTACTAAGATAATGTTGAGTTCTGCAAATTTACCCCAAAAACGAAAAGGAAATATCACACGTTTACAGAAAATCCAGATTGATAAGCATTAGATATCGAAAAATAGCCTGCAAATTCATGAAGACATAATTATATAAATCAAAAGCAAGCAAAGGAAACAGAAATCACTCAATTCTCCAGTCCACTGAATATACTGTTAAATTGAGCAAATCTAACCCCAAAAATGAACGGAAAAGACCACAAGTCTATGAAACATACACATGATAATAATAATTAGGCATTGGTTAAAAACTTGAACATTCATGAATACATCAAAATTAAGCAGGGGAAACAAATAATCACACAACTCTAGCTACATCATAAAGAAGTAATAATCTAATCCGACAACTAAAAAAAAACAACTAATTGCATAATAATCAAATTGATGCAGGAAAACAAGTCCAATTGAGTCAAAAATTACCATTTCCTTTTTCTCGCGATCCAGCGCAGCCCATCGATTGAACTCAAACACGCAGTCAACAATATTGGTTCTACAGTTGGAAGATTGAATTGCAAACAAAATTCAGTATATTAATCTTAATGCGTTTAATCTCGTGCCTCTTTCTGGGGATTTTGGGGAAGGAGAAAAATGGGAGTCCATTATTTTTCAACGCGACTGTAAATTTGGTCGTGGTTGAAGATATTTCACAGCTTTTGGGGCTACATATGCAAATTACGATAGTTAATAAAGGGTAATTATTTTGACAAAATAGCAATTTCATCCTACATTAGTAAAGTCATGAGCTAAATTGTAACAATTTCATATTTTTTAACATTTGATAATTATGATAAATATTAAAAAAAATAGTAGTTTTACTTATTTAATTGATGAAATTATAAATTTTAATATTTTTTAGAAATATATAATTTTATTTTATAACGAATTGATAAATTATTTAATTTAAGATTAATTTTTTAAAATATATAATTTTACTTTGTAATTAATTGATAAGTTATTTAATTTAAAATTAATATTATTAGGCACTAAAAAATTTAATTGGAGAGGTTCGAAAATGAATAAATCAAGCTCAAACAGCTAATATGTATGACGTACAATTCATTCGTCCAACCTTTTAACTTCGCTTATAATGAAAAATAGAGATATTCCTTCGGTCACATAAGGACTTGAACACTAAAAATGACCGACAAATCAAGTAAAATGAATTTTAGTGGGTTTGAGTGAAATAAAAAAGGTGTTGTGAGTGTATAAATATTATGTTTGTTTCCATTTTGGGAATGTTCAAGTAATGTTGGGACGTTCAAATAAGACAAGTGTTTAAGTAATATTGAACACTGAAAATAGCACGCAAACCAAGTAAAGTAGGTTTAGTGGGTTTGAGTGGAATAAAATAAGGATGTTGTGAGTGTATTAATATTATATTTGTTTACATTTTGGGAATATTCAAGTAATGTTGGGACGTTCAAATAAGGCTAATGTTCAAGTAATATTGGGACGGAGGGAGTAATAGTTATTCTCTTTGTTTTGATGAAGAAAAAAATTTAACCCCCAAAGAATTAGTTTTGCTTTTTAAATTGACAAAGTCTCATGTGCAATTGGTGCGTATTTAGATTTAAAAATCGTTTCAACTCTATCAGTTATCGTCATATCAACTCTATTCATGTATCCACGTCTAAAATATTTAATATATCCAATGAGTAATTTTTTTTTTTTAAATGGGTCATTATGTTGCAGATGAAGTCTGTTGGTCTTGACTTGGATCTTAAAAGACCTACTCTTTTTTTTAATATTTCAAAAAAAAAATCTCATTTAAAAGTCTGAATTTATAAAAAAAAAATACGAAATTAATTTATTTATATAGTTTTCTAATATTCTCTATCACCTCTAGGTTGTCCTCTGATCTAACAACTCATGAGGGGTTGAAGAAGTTCAATATATAAATATACAAAATACAGGATATGGGCATAATCATTGTTTTCAGAACCGGGTTGAATCAGTCTGTTCAACCGATTGAATCAGGAACCGGCCATGAAACTTGTCCAATTACCCTCAAAAAATTATTTTTACGGTTGAACCGAAAAAAAGGGGCAAGAACCGAAAAAAACTGGTCAAAATCGGGAATCCGGTAAAATCGGTTGAACTGATTTTTTATTATTTTTTAAACTTTTTAAACTTTTAATTAATTTAATACTTAATCCTTGTTTTTATCATCTTTATTTTAAATTGTGTTTTGCTGCCTATGATTCTATTGTGTTTATTTTCAAATGAAACTTACAATAAATAATTTTAAATTTTATAAGTGCACATATATTTTAAATTTAATGTAAGATAAAGAATATTTTAAAAACATTGATAATGATCTTTTTAACGGTTGGATCGTCGGTCGGACCCAACCGGTTGAACCATCGACTAATACCCAAATCGGTTTGATCGCAGGTTCGGTTAGGAAAACATTGGGCATAATCCAAAAACTCTGATATTATAAAAGAATTTTATCTTATTTAAAAGTCCAAACTTATAGTCAAGTGTGGATAGCTCAAGTGATTAGAGTTCCACCACTTGAGACCTTGAGGTCCCGGGTTCGATTGGGTTGTGGTTTCGATTGCGGTGCGGTTGCAGTTTCGGGTGGTCCCCCTCTTGTGGTGATTGTGGTTCCGGTCTACAGCGAGATGAAATAATGTTGTCATGTGTTCGGTGGTAGAAGAAATTATTGTAATTGATTTTGAGACACTGAGAGGGAATATTTATTCCCTCTTATGTGGTGGTGGTCCCTCTTATGGGATTGGTTATTGTTGGGTTCTTGGTTCGATTGCGGTGCGGTTGCGGTTTCGAGTTGCATTTTGGGTGGTCCCCCTCTTGTGGTGATTGTGGTTCCGGTCTACAGCGAGATGAAAGGATGTTGTCATGTGTCCGGTGGTAGAAGGAATTATTGTAATTGATTATGTTAGGAAACTATTGTAATTGATTGTCTTTTTAAAAAAAAAAATCCAAACTTATATAAAAATGTGTGAAATTAATTAATTTATATAATTTTTTAATATATATATTCGATTAATTTTATCTTCTGCCCTTTTTTTTTTTTGTCTCAAAATCATGATCGTATAAATAAATGGACACGTATTTTTTTTCAGTAAAATATTCATGATTAATTATTATACCGATATATACTTTTTTAGTGTTCGACAACCTGAAAGTTAATAATTAAGAACATCAATTGGCATCAATGCCTTAGTTTTGTTCTCTTTCTGTCTTTCCAAAAAAAAAATTAAAAATTGACCAAGTTGCTAATGTAATACTCCCTCCACCCCACATCAATTTTCACACTTTCTTTTTTATTTGTCACATATCAATTTTCACTCCTAAAATGGACATCATTTACACAAATCTTACTCATAAAAAAATACACTTATTTATAGAAAGTTAATTGAGAATATATCTTTTGGCCTCAAATCTCTTTATTTTGTTTTCCCTTCGGCTTTTCCAAAAAAAAAAAAAAAAAAAAAAAGACTAGTTGCTATTCCATATATACTGTTTTATTTCTCTAGCCACTTTTTCTCATGCAATTTATTATAAATAGCTTGCATGCTTGTTAGTTTACTAGCTGGTACATTCTAATTTATTAATTATTGACGTGTCTAATTTTTAAAATTTTATTAAAATGCTCAAAATCTCTATCTCTCGGCATTCAAAAAATCTTAATATTATATATTGATAAACATGATTCAGCTTATGTGGCGAAACCACGTCAGTTTACGTAAAACCCAATTAAACCAGATTATTTTGTTTCAAAATCGTGGACTCTCATTAAAACTTATCATTAAAAAATATTTAAGTTAAAATTTTAATATATCTAATTAAATTAAATCTTTTATTTTATTTTTATCATATCTATATATAAAGATGCTCACACCCAATATAAGGATCCACACCCACACACCTCTCATTAAAAGTTATCATTAAAAAATATTTAAGTTAAAATTTTAATATATCTAATTAAATTAAATCTTTTATTTTATTTTTATCATATCTATATGTAAAGATCCTCACACCCAATATAAAGATCCCCCCCCGTAGAATTACATAGCACGAATTTTGATGCTTCGGCTTAGTTGCAATTTATTGTGATTTTTTGGGCGCAATTTGGTGGAAAAATAATCCAGAGTTCTTTCAATATGATTTGGGTGTGTAATTTTTTATTGAATGATGTTTTTTTTTTTAATTCAAGATTGTGGATCTACGTGGTACAGAAGCTTACTTATGTTCCTATGAGACCTTTTCTCCAGGATTTTTTTTCTAATTTGAAGAATTTATTAATATAATTAATGTTGTTTTGATTTTGTTTTGTAATGCAGATTTTTCAATTTAATTTGATGAATTTGACAATTTAATTTTATTTTGTATATTGCAGAGAGTATTGAGGTATTGAAGTAAGTAATTTGAGTTAATTTTTAATTTTGTTTATCATATCTAATTTAAAAATACACATTTTATATTTAATTTGATGGATTTGTTAATCTTATTTTGTTTTATGTATTGCATGGAGTATTGAGGTAAATATTTGAGTTTTAGACGTAAATTGTAATATAATTTTATTAATTTACAATGAGTTATTCTTATTCGATTATGTAGATCACTTAATTAATCTGTTTAGTTTTGTTCAAATTTTTGCAGATGTGCGAAATTGTAATTGCATGTTTAATTGGAACTCACAATAGTCTTCAAATCTTCTTCTGGAGGCAAATTTGTTTATTTAATCATGTATTGTTGGGGTTCTTTTGTTGTTTCCTGCTTTTTTTAGAGATATATATACACACACATACATAGATTTTGATTTAATGACTTTATTTTCTTAATTTATAATTAATTATTTTGTTCAATAGAATGTTTGATTTTAACCAAATTTTTAAAGAGTTATAGCTAATTATATCTATGCAAGATTTGCTATATAAATATTTTTCAAAATTTTATGAAGGATTTTAAAGAGTTATAGTTAATTATATCTAAACAAGATTTGTTTTTTCCAAAATTCTTATTTACTATATATCTATTTAAAAAAAAAAGAAATTTACTATATATCTATTAATTATCATAATATTCTTTTCGAATTACGAATTTTTTTATAATAAATAAATCAAAATATTATAATTTTTTTTATAACATCAAAATTATTTCAACCCCGCGTATTACGCGGATATACGAACTAGTCATATATATATATTGCTAATATATACTACTTCAATCCCATGATAATTTGCACATCTATTTTTCGAAAAAACATTTTAAAATAGTTTGCATACGTCTAAAATAAGCCATCCATAGAGCTACCCTCACAATATCCATAATTATATATAAAGTGTCATTATTTTTGAGCTCATACATACACACAATCTAAATCACATCTTTATTTTATACATAAAGTTACACCTCAAAAGTATATTCATTACTCAACTTTCTTAATTTGTATGTGCACCAAAAGATGCAAGTTAATTTGGGACATAAAAAAATGTACAAAGACCATATAGTTTAGTCATGATTGAAATTTTGAATTTGTTGGTCCCGGTGCAAACGAGTCTTACACGTGTATGGGGGAATATACGTGTTGTTTTTTAAAACTTTTTTTTCATCGAGGTCGACTTGGGTCGGATAATCGATGATTAGGTTACGAGAAGCCAGATCGCTCTCGAGTCAAAGTCTCTTGAGGGCAGTGATCTGGAACAACTTTTCGGATACCTCGGATAATCTAGCCCGAGTCTGAGTAGCGAGAGATCTGAGTTGCTTGGATCGGATAACTAACTTCTTGAACCCTCGGAAGAGTGCGTTCGGTTTGGTAACTATCTGTTCGAAGCTACTCGGATGTCGGAATGGTTGGCCCTTAGTTTATACTCGTTTTAAGCTTTCTTTAAAAAAAACCTTCCCTTTATGAAATAGTGATTAGGTGTGATTCACTTATGCAACTTGATTGGATTGATTTCAAGCGAATATCGATTGAAAAGTATGCTTTCAAAATCGGTCAATGCAACGATTAAGCCACGGATAAGGAAAGCGATAAAGAACACAAGCAATTATAGTGGTTCGGAGACTCAAACTCCTCGTCCCTCTCGCGACTCTTGAGGAGAAATTCACTATCAACTTCGGAGCTTTACGACTACCTCGTAGTTTACTTACTCAACTCGTACCGAGTTTTACGACTACTCCACGTGGTTTACTTACTCAACCCGAGCCTTGAGCTTTTACGATTTACCTCTCCGTAGTTTACTTACTCAAACACAAACAAGCTTTTCGGACTACCCCGTAGCTTACTAACTTCTCCTCTAGAGTTTTTACGACTACTCCGCGTAGTTTACTAACTCTTTACAACTCTTTCTCACCAACAAACACACTCCAACTACCTTCACAAGGGTTTGGGGTTTCTTGGTTGGTTTCCAACTAGGATGAGATATCCTTTACAATGAAGCACAATGCAAAGGGTTAGGATATCTCGACTAAGCTTTGGATATTTCTTATCAAGCTAGGCTTAGTATAGTGAGCTCTCTTCAATATAGAAGCACTTGGGAAATTCAAGGTTTTTCGAGTGCTTTCACTTTTGCAAGAATAAGCTTGAGCTCTTAAGTTGCGTATAAATTTCCCGTAACCTTACAATGTAGAGGGTCACTAGTATTTATAGGCATACACCAAGGTCACTTTTGAAAACTATCCGTTGGAGAGATAGCTTCGTAAGTTCCCTCTTATGGTGTGTGAGGAACGGCTATATTTAGGGTTTGAACCTCCCTAACACGTTTTAGGCAGTAGCCTTTCATGTAGCCGGTCTTCACTTTTTGCAGTCTGGAACTTTTGTACATCTGACATCTTTTTCTGCGACCTGTCACTGTCAGTGTCAGTATGGTACAGTGTTGTCCTTCTCTTTTTGACTTTTGTCTCTAGTTGAAGGTAGACACCTTCAACGGCTCTTTTGGTTACAAACTCTGAGTTTGATATAACCTTAACAACACTTCTGACTTAATTCCTTTTGTCTGCATTTGAATGTCTTGGCAGATATTTATTCTTCAAAGGAATCGCAATGTTCTCAGTATTGCATCCTTCAGATAGATATATTCGATTGCCTTGGAACATTGAGGGTTTATCTTGAGCATTGATGCCTTCTTGAGTCTTGATAATTCTTTGTGCCTTGATATTCTTGATCTTCAATCTTCATTCTTCAGTCTTTCGTCTTCAGAGTCTTCAGAGTCTTCAGGGTCTTCTGAGTCTTCAGGGTCTTCTGAGACATCTTGGTGATCTCATCGATTCTTCATCTTTGGGTCTTGATTTACTTGATTTCATCTTTGAAACTTGGTTTCTTGAAACATATCTTGAGTTCTTGAGTCTTGAACCTATCTGAACTATATCTCTGACTATACATTTTGCGGATAACATCCTGAATCCTCTAAAACTGAATCCTGACTCAACTATCAAGATCATTCTGAACATGTCATACTCAGGGGTTTTGGGATCTTAATCAAAATCATATATTTATTAAATTCATCTCCCAACAATTTCCCCCTTTTTGATGATGCCAAAACCTATCTTGTTACAAACATATAACCTTGTTGGGAAATTTAGAGTTTTGATGAAAGTTCCAAAAACACATGTAATAGGACGATCGGACTGCATTGGGACCGATGTTTATATTACTACTTATAGAATACCAGGTTGATAATTCTTTGTATAGAACAACCGATGTAATAGATAGGTCACATATTGAGGGAATCTCAATATGAATAGGTCGAATCTGAAGACTCGAGAAGGCGGTGATATCAGATAGGGCGAATGCAAAACCAGAACGGAAGATCAGATCGATCTGATCTAGTCAGATATCGCAGCCTGAATCATGAAGCTCAAACTCAGAATACTCGAGGATCAGACCAGAAGACCTACATCAGGCGAGTCTGCTAGTTGAAGCTAAGTCAACTTGCACCAGAAGACTCATCAGTGGTGATCAATCTTAAGCCATCGGATACTCACGGTGAAGATCGATTTCTCACCTAATCATCTGACGATGATGGCTGAACAAGAAGAACGTCAAACTTACTTGGAAGACCAACACTGAAACGTGCATCTGTCATCCAATAAGAACAAGACACGTATGATCGGAGCCTGCAATTAAGGGATTTGGTGCTGCTCTCTCCAACGGCTATAAAATATACTATTCACGCTTTCGGCCATGCCGTTCCTGAAGCAAGTCACATCAATCCTGCAAGTCTACCAAATATAGCTTGGAATTCAAATTGCTCTCCAACGGCTCTTTGATTTCAAAGTCTATAAATATGGGATCACACTTCAGAGTGAAGATACGGAAATGCTACACGATCAAGAAGCTCAATACAATATTCAGATTTCCGCACGAAGAACACGTTCAAGAAGCCTATTCTACTAAGTGTTCTTCCCATTAGTTCTTAGCAAAGAAATCTTTTCATCTAAATTAGAAGGTCGCTTATCTCTAAGAAAAGATTTCATAGTTGGAACAAACAATCTTACCCAAACCCAAGTTAGGTTAAGTTGTTTAAGCAAGATTCGATCTAGGGTTTCTAGTACTGATTTCTGGGATCGGTTGAGTGAGAACTCCTAAAACATCCGTCGATTGTCTTGTGTTGGACTTACACATAAAACAAAGTCCGGTCGGTTAAGTTGGTTAAGTTGGTTAAGTTGGTACCCCTCGCTATAGGGAAGAGTGGACGTAGGACCGGGTTTGTCGAACCACTATAAATCTTGTGTGTCCCATTGCTTTGATTAACTCGCTTTACATCGCATAACTTTAAAAGCGCATACATATTCTAAGTTAAAGATCATTCTAAGCACCAAGCTTCGATCGATCAAGTTTGACGTTTTGGTCGGTGATCAAAAAGACTAACTTTGGAATCGGTTATAAAAGCTGGTTTTTCACGGGTAAAGCTTAAGCTTCCGCACACATCGATTAATCGATAGTTACGAACCGATCGCCTTGAGCGATCGGTTAAGTTAATTATCGATCCAAATCGATTCACTCGCCTCTGATCGGCTATCTGCCATCACACTTGATCTGCACAAAAAGTTTTCAGAAGTCTATTCACCCCTCCCCTCTAGACTTATGCCCTCACAAAACCCGTTCGGGACCTACAAGTGGTATCGGGCGGTTGGTTCTTCGGACCATCGACTTTGTTTATCATCGATTCTTGAGGAAGAATCTTTGTGGTCAATCGAAGGCGATCTTGAAAAACCATTTAAAACTCATTCGTTTTCAAAAATCACTCGGCATGGATAACACCTCGGGAATGTATTATGATCTCGCCAAAGTTCTCAATCGATGAGTATGCGATTGGGCCATATATATGTCCAACCATCTAGGTTCCATAGCGGCGGAATGATGGAAGTCATCGAAAAGAGGACCCATCATCATTTTTACCACAACCCTGCGGTTGGAGGAGATCCAACATATGCCGGGAAGTCTTGTGCGAAAAAAGCCCGGCCTTGATGGATCACGAAGAAAAAAGAAAGCGCATACTCTGAATCTTTATTGCAAGGCATATTATATTGAAAAAAACAATGGACAAGGTCACCAAGGAAAAGATTAAATATCTCAAAAGCTGCGAAAAGCAATGTGGGATACATTATTTGAGATATGCGAGGAAATGAACAAGATAAAAAAGGCGGTAGTCTACAAGCCGAACCGGTAAAGTTGAAAAACTCAAGATCTTGCCAACGAAACCATCAACGAACTCGATGGAAGGATTACAATGTCAATAAACAAGCTTCGAGAACTTGGTAGAGATGTCGATAAAGATATCAACTACAAAATTCTAAGGTCTCTCGCCAAGAAATGGGACATGAAGGTCACGGTAATCAAGTATTGCCAAGACATTTCAAAGATGAAACCAAGTAGCTTGTTTTTTTTTAGTCTTAAAGCTCACGAGTTCGATTTAATTGAAAGAGGATGTTCGATGAAGATAAAGTGCCCATTGAAGCCTCAACTTCAAAATCGAGTTGCTTTTAAAGGCAACCAAAGAAGAAGTCAAAGGCCAACGAACTCATTGGGAACATAATGAGTCGAGCGTAGCAGATCGCTCGCTTACGGGGAAGCTTGAGAAGTCGAACGTACAACTTGGTAAGTATCGAAGATTTTATAAGGACTATCAACATAGCCGAGAAAGAAATAGGAGATCGGACAACGGATCTCTCCGAAAAAGAACGTGATCGATGATCGGAGGATCAGGAAGAGATAGTCGGAATGAGGAAAAGAAGAGATAATCAATCGAATGACGAAGAAACTCGGACTACTATCGAGAAAGGAAGGTCACGATAGGTCATATAGAAGAGTGACTCACACGGAAGAAAAGGTTCGGTGGATCCAAGAGGCGTGCTTCAAGCGGTGAGAAGCAGGTCACTATAAGCTAGACGCTGTAATGACGCCAAGAGAGAGGGAAGAAAAGAGGAAGCGAAGAAGAGAGCGGTATGCAGGGACGAAGAAAAGCCATAGTTAAGCGACACATCCGGAATTGGCGACTCCTATCGCCCTCCGAGGACTCGGATACTCCCTCTGAGAAGACTTCGACTTTGATCGCAATCTTTCTTGACTTCTATGAGAATGAAGATCGATATTCTCTTCGGGCGATGATGAGATCTCGCTGATGGCGGGGAGGACCAATCTGGAGGTAACCTCCAAGCTGCTTGTTTGTCTACACTCACTTGCTATTATTACTTTTTCTTTGGGGAGATTGACTGTGGCTCTACTCTGAGCAATTGCTTGAGGATCTCCAATCAAGATGAACACTTATCTTTATAGTGGAAGGCGAAAATGACAAAAGTCGAGAATTAGGAATAATCGACTTGCTAAAAAGAATGATCTCTGTAAAGCCTCTGAACTTAAATTGCTTAAACTATTCGGAAGGCAATTTGGGAATTTAATATTACGAAAGTTAAAGCTTCGATCGGGAGAGAAGCGGATCAAAGATCGGTGGCTATTAACAAACAACAAGCTAATGATTTCAAAATTCTTCAAGCAAAATTTGATGAGCTATTCAATGCATGAAAGTCTCGAAATCATCGAGGATAATCTACGTAAGAAAATAGAAGTTTTCACAAAATCATCTAAAAGCATTTTAAGACATGAACACCTATTTTTGAACAACGATTAACAAGAAGGGACTTGGGTTTGAGAACCATCCAAATCCTCAAAAAGCCCGGTGATTCATCTCGAAAAAAGGTGTAATCGCATTTAAATTAAAAAAAGATACACCAAAGGCCAAACTCAGATCTAATAAGGAAAAAAGACCGGTTGAGCGGGTAAGGAAGGTGCCTAACCGAAAGGGAACATAAATGGACCCTAACGGTAAAGAATCGAATCAGAGGAATCAGCGAGAAGAACCCGGTTCTTCGAAGAAACCTCAACATTTCAACAGATCGAGAATCGAGAAAAAGACAAACTGTAAAAGGGAAGTCTAATGTCGAGACCCAATCACGGTCACCGCTTAATAAGCATGCCTTAGGTAAACCGCAAAAAAACCACCTATCGAAAAAAGATATGAATCTTTTGATGGTAGCGATCGTACCTACCCTTATAATCGAAATCCAGAACGCTACTTTTTGAACCTTTGGATGAAAAGAAGACAAACTGACAAGATAAATCCCAAGTCTTCTAAGACATCCAAGGTTCACACTAATAATCATACAAATCAGAAAGCATATAAAGAGAAGTATGATTATGTTGGCGGTATGGGAGACAAATCGGGCCTTCGATCTAACCGATCACAATAGAAGTGCCACTGTATGTATGGATCCCCAAAACTAACCCTAACCCCTCGGGACCCAATCAAAAGGGTACCTAAAGCCTGATCGATTGCGAGGTTCGCGTGGGTCCGCCAAGCAGAGGAGGTGTGCAAGCAACTATCCGGTACATCGATAGTGGATGTTCAAGGCACATGACGAAACAAACATCTCCTCGGCTCTTACATAGAAAGCGAAAGGCCCGCGTGTACTCTTTTGGTGACGACAACTTTGGGTATACAAGAGGTTTTGAACCTTAGAGAATGATGATGTACAAATGGCGGAGTCTCGCTTTGTCGGCCGGTCGAAGCACAACCTATTATCGGTTTCACAATTCTGCGACAACGGATTGGTGTTGAGTTCTCATTCGATCAATGCACTATCAAGAATCGAGCCACTCAACAGATTTTGCTAATCGGTTCAGGAAAGGAACGATCTACCACGGTGATTGGAGCAGTTGCCCAAGAAATGCATGCACCGATTGTTAAGAGTTCCAAAAGTAGCAGTTGGCTCGGGCAAAAAAAGAATGAGCCATCCGAACTTTAAAACTCTTAATAAGATAGCAAGGATGTCTCTAGTAGAAGGACTTCGAATGAAGTATTTTCAAAGGATCGGACATGTGTGGTGCATGTCGGAAGGAAAGCGGTCAAAGCTTCATTCAAAGGAATTCTGGACCGGCGTCGGTAATCTGCATTTGCTTCATATGGATCTATTAGGACCGATTACGGTCGGTCTCAATGGGATGAAATACACTCGTAATCGTGGATGACTATTCCAAGTTTACAGGTTATATTCTTACATAAGAAGAATGAGACGACAACGAAGATACCCGAGCTACTAAGAAGATTACAAATTGAGAAGGGTGTCGATTATAGTAAAAATCGATCGAGATAAAGGTCTGAATTTACGAACTCCTTTATTACCGACTTTTGCTCTAAGTTTGGTATCTGACATGGGACATCATGTAAGGAGGGCCTTACAACAAAATGGAGTAGCAGAAGCGGAGAAAGCAGAACTCTCAAAGAAGTCGCCGCACGATGTTAAATTTGAACATGCAATACCAAGCCGTTTTCGGCGGGAAGCAATCAACAACGCATGTCATTTCGAGCGGATGTCTTCGACTAAGGGCTCACTACAAAACACCCTATGAACTATGGAAGGGAAGAAAACCTCGTGTTTCCTACTTCCATGTTTTTTAGGTGCAATTGTTTCATACACAACAATGGGAAGAGTCGGGTTGAAGACTTTTGAGGCCAAGTCGGATGAGGGTATATTCTAGGATACTCCTCATCTAGCAAGGCTTCGGGGTCTACTGTGAGCATTTAACCCTAATTGTGGAAGAAACACCCCATGTAGTCTTTGATGAAGCATCATCCGAACAAGAGATATCGCCTCGGAACAAGGCGTGCACGATCAACATGTACCGATGCTCGGAAAATGGATCATTTAACGATCAAAGAAAAAGGATCGAAATCGAATAAAGATACATTCCGGATCTGGCGATTCACCGGATCAATCGGATCTAAGGTACGATCAACTATCGATGAAGAAAGTTTCGGTACAAATGTGATAGAAGAAGTAACCGAACCATCCGGTTGGTGGGAACATCTGAAGCTCCCACGAAAATGGACATCAAAGATATGATGAGTCCAACATCGGTGAGACTTGTTCTTATCAAGTGGATCATAATTCCGCACCACTCCCGATCATTTAGTAATGAACCTTTATCAGAAATGGATGATGTTCTTCCAACCAACGCAAATCAGAACAGAAGGACCTGGATAACCAGTCATCCAACTGATCGATCATTGGAGACCCATCGATAAAGTTAAAACTAGACATCGTTGGTGAAAGTGCTATGTATTGTTGTTATTTGTCCACAAAGGAACCAACAACGATGAGGAAGCTCTACAGGACGCAAACTGGATTCTAGCCATGCAAGAGGAGCTGGAACAGTTTGAGAGAAATCAAGTATGGGAACTGGTGGACAGACCAAGTCATCAAGATGTAGTTGGCACAAAGTGGGTATTCAAGAACAAGAGAGATGAGAAAAATGTCATAACCAGGAAGAAGGCAAGACTTGTTGCTAAGGGCTATTCACAATCGGAAGGAATTGATTATGATGAAACCTTTGCACGATCGCTCGCTTTAAAGCCATTCGGCTGTTTAAGCATATGCTTCCCAAGAGAGGGTTCCTTGTGTATCGGATGGACGTAAAGAGTGCATTTTTAAGCGGGGTACTAGCAGAGGAAGTTTATGTCGAACAACCTCCAGGCTTCGAAAAGAACAACCAAGTGTACCGTTTAAGAAAAGCTCTTTATGGCCTGAAACAGGCTCCTCGAGCCTGGTATGATACACTCTCTCGGTTCTTGATAGAAAGCGGGTTCACTAAAGGCGATGGGATGTAACCTTTACCGGAATAGAAGATGGAGAAGATATTCGATGGTTCGATCTACGTAGATGACATCATTTTTAGGATCTCCCAACAAGAGTCTATGTGAAAGATTGAAAAAACCCGATGCAAGGAAGTTCGAGATGTCCATGATGGGTCGGATGAATTATTTTACGGGTCTCTGAGGTCAAGCAAAGTCTGAAGGAATTTTCATCTCGCCAAACAAAGTACACTAGGAATTTATTGGCAAGTTTGGAGTTCAAAATTGCAAGGAAGCCAAAATTCCTATGATGATTTGGATTCAAGATGGATCGGATGGGGATGGTCGAAAACAAATCGGAAAGAATATAGGGCTCTCATTGGATCTCTACTATTTTTGTTCGCCGGCCAGACCGGATATAACATTTGCGATAGGTGTATGTGCGATTCGGGCAAATCGATGCAAAGCCACCTAGAAGCGACTAAGCGGATTCTTAAGTATATCTGAAGGGGACAATAAACCTTGGTTTATTTTACCCATCGAGATGATAATCTAAGCTTAGTGGGTATTACGATTCGATTATGGAGGTTGCAAGATTGATAAAAAATCAACCTCGGGGACATGTCGGTTTTTAGGAAATAAAGCCCGATCTCGTGGTTTTCAAAAAAGCGGACATCGATTGCGACATCTACTACTTGAAGGCGAATATATGGGCATAGGAAGTTCGTTGCTCCCAAATGCTCTGGCTCGATCGGCGGTGAGGATTACAACATTGTAGCTAAGAACGTGCCTATATTGCGTGACGATAATAGTCTTTGTGCAATCACTTTCGAATCCGGTTCTACATATCAAGATGCAAGCATGTGGATGTCGACACCACTTTATAAGAGATCACGTTGAAAAGAAGAATATCGAATGGAGAAGATTCTAATGATTTCTGAGAAAGTCGATATTCTAACCAAGCCACTAAATTGAGATCGATTCAGAGAATTATGCAATGAGCTGGGGCTTCTAGATCTTGGAGAAAAAGGCACCTAAAATTCATGATGGATTGTTCTCAGAGACTAGGCGGGTTAAGAGACTAACCGGTCAAAGAGGAATCAGTTGGGTTTGGTATCTTGGTCGATCTCAAGAAACCGATAAGCAAAGTCGATCGAGTTACAAGTTATCAGTTTTAAAGGAACTGATCAGATTTAAGGTTTATCAGTCTAAGGGATCTGATCAGATTAAAGGTTTATTCTTTCAAAGGAACCGATCAGATTTTAGGTGCACTAGATTTAAGGTCTATCAGTTTAAAGGAACCGATCGAGTTAAGGTTTATCGATTTAAAACGCTTTCGGTTTAAAGGATTATCCGATTAAATCAATTTGGTTATAATCTTTTTTTGTAAGTCGATTTAATTGATATTCAACAAGCAAGATTGAGAGATTAAAGCTTACAATCGCATAAAAAAGGTAAAATTACACAACAATGGAATAATAGAATTTTTCATTGATAAAGACCCGAAGGTCAAGTTACATTACAAGTTACAAATACAAGAGGACCCGGAGGTCAATACATAACTCTAAACCCTAAACCCTAAGCCATAACCCTAAACCCTCATCCTAACCCAATGAAGTGCGGGAAAGAGAGAGATTTTAATCGACGCTCATTTTTTCCCCACTTCACAAGGGGGTGAGCGAGGCTTTGAAGAAATCCCAAAGCTCCTTTGAAAGCTAAAACCGGTGGAGAAAAGAGCGGCCTTGATAGGATTTCTAAAATTTAGGAGCCCTAAGAAAGAGTCGATTGGGCTCTCGGTTTGGTAAATGGTGAGTTGATATTGAAGATCAACTATTATCCGATCAAGACCGTATATCAAACTCACGTTCATTTTCGACCGAGTCTGTTGATCTTGGATTCGCCATCGGATAGACACCACAAGGTGCATACGGTTAGGAGAAGTGTCTCTCGGTTCATGACGGCCAGATCCGATCCGCTCTGGTGGTAGAGAAGCTTAGCAACGATTGTATGTGAAATCTTTGATGACGACAAGAACCGCAAAAATGGATACAAAGGGTTGATTTGAGAAGCTAAACTCATTGAAAAGGGGGTAAAGGTCCTTGCCGGAAGTTTCACCGGAAACAAGGTTTCACCAGAAAGCATGATCTAACAAAGAAGACAAGCATGGTGAATGGGTTATGTTGTGTAAAAACATTGGTCCTATTTATAGAGGCCAAGCAAGGATGCAAATGCAATTTTCATTTCAAAAAGCCCTTTAGAGAAATTTGCATTTCAAGGACAACATGTAGAGATCACGCGACTGATAATTGGATAAATTTACGGCGGATTGACATATCGAAAGATTCAGACGATAATTACCCATGTCAAATCGCGCCAACCTAGGGAATAGAAGCTACTACTCTAGACTAGGTTTTGGCGGTAATGTTTATCCTAAGAATTGGCTTGATCTGGAAAGAATCAGATTAGGTCAACCAAAATCTGATTTCATACGAAGCTGATCAGATGAGGAAGATCAGCTGAGCTTGAAACTCCAACAAAATCAGATATATCAGTCCATGGGAAAAACAGAAATATCAGTTGAAGGGGGAACTTCAACTGATCAAGAAAAATCTGAAGGGAAATCAGACGGAAGTGAAGAAGATCAGTTGAAAAGAACAGTTGGGAAATTTCTAAGGTTTAGGCAGAATATAAGATCAACAAGTGGAATCAAACTACAAGTGGAATCAGACTCAAGTGGTATTGACTGATTACAATATCAGTCAATCAGATATGTTTTTCTTTTCCCTTGATTCTTTGCATATTTTATCGGATCTTATTTGATTCTATTTGCCTTCTTTTCATTACCTTTATGGCGTATTTTTCGCAAAAGCGCAAACCTTTTAATGCGGACGTGGGAATGCGTGTATTAAGCGCCATAAATAAGCTCTTTTAAAATCCAAAAAGGTGTTTAGTACGCATTCTTTCCGACCTACGATCAAAACCGCTTAAACTGGGCGTCAAATCTTTTCAAAGCGGTTGATCTTTCAAATCTTGTCTTTTCTTTCCCTCCGCCTCTATATAAGATTCATCAAACCCTACCGAGTTTTTTCTCTTTTTCAAACTTGCGATTTATTCTCCGAAAAACTCCAAATTAAACTCTGCGATTCAAAGCGATTTCTTAGGTTTCAAAATAAATCTCGAGAATCTTGAATCTCATGGCCACTCACCGGACTAGGAAAGATTATGTGCAACTATGCGGAATCCGGCAATAAAGATCTTTGACGACAAGTTCGATTCGGTTTTGGAATCACCGAGGATCTGAATCCATGGAGGTGGAACAAATTCAAGAAGGCGGATTTGGAAAAATATTGCTCCGCTCACGCAATCCGGTGATGCAAGATGAAGCACCTCTGATTTCTCTGAGAATTTGAGTGTGGATCTGAAAATCCGGGGAGAAGAACCGATATCGTCGGTCAGCGGAGAAGAGATCGACCGACAAATGCGGGATATCACCCCCGCCTGTTTTCGCTACAAAAGGGCGAATCTCACTGCGCACACTACGGGGAGAATCGGGGCGAGGAGATCAGAAAGGAGCTCTTCAGAGAGGCTGACAAACATCAGACAGCAGGATTTGTCAGGCCAATGCTAAAAAGGAAATACCGACTGTTATTTGACATTCTGTCAAGAACAATCATGGGTATTTCATTCAGCCCGAGATGCTCTTTACATCGATCAAAAATGTACAAAGATGGTCGCAATAATTGATAAAGCAGAGAACATCAATTGGCATGGCTTCCTCGAAAAGCCATTTTACTCCAAGAACATGATAAATTTGAGTCGATGAATTGACGAGTCTACGAAAAAGAGAATCAGCAATCTCAACAAGGTTGCAGTTATCTTGAAGGACAAGCTGCCAAATGCTGAATGGAATCAGGATGGACTGAAGTCCTATAAAGCCTTCCTCTCATCAACTTCAATTATATTTGGGCCACCAGACGATGACAAGGAGCCCACTCCAGAAAAACTGAAGAAAGGAAAGAGCAAAAGTTCGCCTCGCCCACGGGCCTCCCAGAAGAAAAAACTAAACCGGTGAAGGCCCAGGAGAAGAGGCCGAAGAAGGCAAAACAAGCTGCCATGACTCTGTTACTAGAAGATGAGTCAGATGAAGAAAGAGCGCGAGCAAATCGATCATTTGCACAACAAAGATCGGGGAATCGACGGGCAAGCTTCTCGACACGAGGGCTCGCGGAACAATCTGAGAGAAAAAGACGAGATAAACGATCTCCTTCTCCTCAAGCTCAAGGTGATTCACCTTCAGGATCGATGGTCACGAGCATGTCTCTCCTGCTAGTTCACTCGCATGAACAAGAAAAGCTTACGATGTGGAACCAGAGACACAACTGCCTCCACGTGAGAACCCTCGCTTAGTCGAACCAATCAGACAATTTCCGCCTACTCAAGACAACCGGAATCCTCCACATCTCATCAAACGGAACTGGAACAGCCAATTCGAGTCCGGATCAACAAAGACCATCCCCGGAAAAATGGTCGAATGGAGTCGAAAGAGAAATTGATGAGATGATATCCTGGCCCGGGTCGCCCATCCCGTCATCGAGAGAAGAAGTCACGGAGATCCTCACTGGAGAGATCTCGGATTAAAAAGCTTCTCGGATTTTATTATACTTGTTGAAGCGGATGGGCGGTGCGGATGAGTTTGCGATTTTGACTTCGATATGAGGAAGTCCGCAAAGTGGGATCACCGGTGAGCTAATATCGATAAATCTGTGAAAGCTCGATCCCGGGAAGTTGGGATTGCCGAAGAAGAAAGAGCCGAGGCGCTCAAGAAGCTCGAAATGTGACGCTACAATGAAGAATGCAGGAGCTGCCGATGATAGTGGAACTGGTGCTGCAGTTCATGACCAACCACTGGAGGCACAAACAACTGAACCTGATCAAGTGATGAATCCTATAAGTGGAATTACAAGTGGTATTCCTACATCTCAAATCACCGCTGATCAACCGGGAGATCGAGATCTTGTCTCAAGGATCTCCCGAAGAAGAAATTGAGGGAGTGCTAGCTGATCAGAGTCAGATTTGTCTCAAACAAATCGAGGCAATCAAAGATCAGCTCTCCCAATCCATGACCACCATGTCTGCCGAGCTTACAAAATCAGTTGATGACAAGCTGAAACAGGTGGATCAAAAACAAGTTTCTTTTCTGACGCTCACTGAGAAAAAGCTCGAATTATCAGAAGAGAAATTTGACAAAATGATTTGGACACTCTCTGCTGACTATGGAATGCGCAAGACGGAGTCGATCTCAAGCTGTTCAGAAATCTAACGGCTCAAGCTCCGGGCTTATCACTCTGAGATCTCAACAAAGCATTATCAGTCAACTTTGGTTCTCTGACCTCCCACCTCAATGCTCTTTTTGATCAAACCAAAAAGGGGGAAGGATCTGAGAAACCAACTGACACATCAGAAGATCTGATTCATACGGTTAAGGCCCACGGACAAAGTTTAAAGGCAAGATTTTATTGGTAATCTTTGGGACATCAAAACCGTACCGATTACTCGGACGAAAAAGTCACAAAAAGACCCGGCCAGATCTGGTGATAAGGAGCTAAGCCGTAAGATTGTCCAAAGAATGGATGGACCAAGAGGCGAAAAAGAGCGAAAAGAAGAAAGAAGGGCTGGCGAAGCGTATGAAGGGTTGAAGAGGAAGTTCAAATCGAGGGCGAAGAAAGGATTGACTGGAAAATCTGTACCAGAACCTCGATTTTGCGGCAAAAATTGATAAGATCATACCAAAACCGCTAGACACGCTAAGAGGTTTGAGGAATGGAATAAGATCGAAGTGAATGGCTTACGGATGCCTTTATCCTTGATCTTGTTCCACAAGAAGAATCTCCGGATGATGAATTCCTCAACTATTCTGGAATAAATATCCGGACTTTAAAGTATCCGGAAAATGAGGCCAAGCTTATAAATGTAAAAAATATCTCGCCAAGAGTATGATCCGTTAGAATACTTTCGAAGAAGGCGGATGGCTCATTTGTGGTGGCATTTGAGAGATTCTACTTTGACATCTGAAGCAAAACGCACATACCCGACCAAGAGCGGGCCACTAATGTCAAATGGAAACTCTATCAGTTTTCAATGTTCTCAAGATCGAGAGAAATGCGAGGAAGGATACAAGCCTGAAGGAGTGAAGAATCGGAAAGGCGTCGAGGATCACCGCTTTTTAAATTCAAACTTTTACGATGTAACATGTAATCAAAATATCTAATGAAAAGTTTATTTTTTACGATCCCAAGACAAAATCTCTTTGTCTTACGATTGTAATAACTCTTTAATTTGTTTCTATATTTATCAACTATTTTGGTTTTCGGTGTTTTGGTTTCATCAAAAAAGGGAAATTGTTGGGAAATTTAGAGTTTTGATGAAAGTTCAAAAACACATGTAATAGGACCGGTCGGACTGTTATTGGATCGATGTTTATATTACTACTTATAGAATACCGAGTTGATAATTCTTTGTATAGAACAACCGATGTAATAGATAGGTCACATATTGAGGGGAATCTCAATATGAATAGGTCGATCTGAAGACTCGAAGAGGCGGTGATATCGGACAGGGCGAATGCAAAACCGAGCGGAAGATCGGATCGATCCGGTGCAATCGGATATCGCACTGAATCATGAAGCTCAAACTCGAATACTCGAGGATCGGACGGAAGACCTACATCAGGCGAGTCTGCTAGTTGAAGCTAAGTCAACTTGCACCAGAAGACTCCATCGGTGATCAATCTTAACCGATCGAGATGACTCACCTGGTGAAGACCGATTTCTCACCTAATCATCTGACGATGATCCGAAAAGAAGAACGTCTAAACTTACTTGGAAGACCAACACCAAACGTGCATCCGCCATCCAATAAGAACAAGACACGTATGATCGAACCGCAATTAATGGATTTGGTCCTGCTCTCTCCAACGGCTATAAAATATACTATTCACGCTTTCGGCCATGCCGTTCCTGAAGCAAGTCACATCAATCCTGCAAGTCTACCAAATATAGCTTGGAATTCAAATTGCTCTCCAACGGCTCTTTGATTTCAAAGTCTATAAATATGGGATCACACTTGAGTGAAGATACGAAATGCTACACGATCAAGAAGCTCAATACAATATTCAGATTTTCGCACGAAGAACACGTTCAAGAAGCCTATTCTACTAAGTGTTCTTCCCATTAGTTCTTAGCAAAGAAATCTTTTCATCTATTTCAAGTTAACAACTTATCTAAAGAAAAGATTTCATAGTTGGAACAAACAATCTTACCCAAACCCAAGTTAGGTTAAGTTGTTTAAGCAAGATTCGATCCAGGGTTTCTAATCTTGATTTACGGGATCGGTTGAGTGAGAACTCCCTAAAACATCGGTGCCGATTGTCTTTGTGTTGGACTTACACATAAAACAAAGTCCGGTCGGTTAAGTTGGTTAAGTTGGTTAAGTTGGTACCCCTTGCTATAGGGAAGAGTGGACGTAGGACTGGTTTGTCCGAACCACTATAAATCTTGTGTGTCCTTACTGCTTTGATTAACTGCTTTCACATCGCATAACTTTAAAGCAAGATACATATTCTAAGTTAAAGATCATTAAGCACCAAGCTTCGATCGATCAAGTTTGACGTTTTGGTCGGTGATCAAAAGACTAACTTTGGAATCAGATTTATAAAAACTGGTTTTTCACACGGGTAAAGCTTAAGCTTCCGCACACATCAGTTAATCGATAGTTCGAATCGATCGCCAAAGCGATCGGTAAGTTGATTATCGATCAAATGATTCACTCGCGACTCGATCAAAGCTATCCGCCATCACTTTTGATCTGCGCACAAAAAAGTTTTCGTAAGTCTATTCACCCTCCCTCTAGACTTACGCCCCTCACAAACCAGTTGGGACCTACAAACCTATACTGGGTTTTGGTTTATCCTATTACAAGATTGATTGTCTCCCAACAATTTCTTTAAATCAGAGAATCTCCTAATAATTTCAGAGTTTCTCAATAGTTTAATCATTCAGTAATTTCTTCAGTAATGAATCTCTTTAAATAGTCCATTACCAAATACTTAAACATTTTTCCCATATTCAGACAATTTCTTCCTTATATGAACATACAATCAGTTCAGAGACATTCAATCAGGCATATCAAAATAAAAGACATGTAAATAAGATAATGAGATATTATCTTTTGAGCATAATGATAAATCTTCATTGATGATAGGTATCCCATTACAGATTACAATGAGTTTATCAACAAAATCAAAAAGACAAAAATTTAAAGATTACAAAGTCTTCTGAATCTTCAGTCTTCAGTCTTCTGATTTGGCTCTTCAGTCTTCTTGCTCTTCAGTCTGCTTCATTCTCAACTTCATCAGCTGGCACCTCTAGGTCGAACATTCCAAAATATCTCTTTTTCAGCTCATTTCTCTCCTTAATTATATCCGGACTGTTTCCTGTTAAACCCAAGTGACCAGCATACTGAGCAATTTCTTGAGTAATCGTCTTTTCATTCACCAAGCCATTACCAAGTCTTGGAGGAGGATAGGAATATGGACGGGGGCTACAATCGTCTTTCTCCTTCATCCATAAAGTTCATCAACTCAGAGATACTTTGGGTAGAAAATTTAGAAGATATTGATAAACGCCCATTCGCATATGAGCTTTCCCCTCTCCATTCCTTGAGAACATCATAGTAGAACCAGAAGGTTCTCTTGACCTCTTCCCACATATCGTTGAGCTTGATAGGCATCCATCTATCAACGTGGGGCCCCTTCCGGTCTTTTCGATGATGTCCCTTTCCTCTTGCTGTAAACTTCGCGAAATCACTCTTCGACACGCTCTTCGTCTATCTTCTTTTACGATCACAGGCGCCATCGATCGATACCGGGCGAACTTTCTTAGCTTATTCTTCTTGGAGTGTCTTCAGAGCATTTCTCGTGTTGAAGACTTTCTTCTGAGGTTGAGACTCAGATACTACTAGTTGTTCGTTTCTTCATCATCGAATCGGTTTTCTCTGGATTGGCTTAAAGCCTTTCAGCTTTGCTTTTCGGGTTGAACAACACCCAAGGCTTTTCTCTTCATAGGCGATTCAAGATGCGACTGGCTTGTTCCAACCTTTACTCTAGCTTTTCGGTTTCTCTCTTGCAACATCAAGCATTGTTTGCTCAGAAACTCGAGTGTAGACAGGCTTTTCTACTTGAGCGAACTTCAACTTCTCAGTAGCTTCGACTTCTCTTAAGGCCTTGGATAGATTGTACATTTCAGCATCTTTCTGAGTCTTCTTTTCCAAAATGCACGTGCCATGAACTTTCCGAGATCTTGACTTCCTTTTCCCCCTTCTTGCACCGTAGTTTGGAAGAAGTCCGGAAATCTTTGTGTCCATGTGATATTGCTTTCTTTGCTCACATAATGAACTTCTCCGCTATCGATCTTGTTAAATCTTTCGGCCCTCTTTAGATGGTTCTTGGCCCTGAAAATTCTTGAGATAAGTGGGCAAACTGGCCAGAGAGTGCTTCCTTGAACATCTCTATCATCTTGGTCATGAGTAATGAGCTCATTTCCTCAACAGCAGACTTGATTAGCACCTCATTCTTTTCTACCAGCTTCACCTCTAGGAAATCAGAACTTTCCTGGTGTTTCTGCTTCAGTTCATCACTTAACTCAGCCTTGACTCCCTCCAGCTTCTCATTCAGCTTTCCTTCCATGGGGGTCATCTGGGTGGTTAGAGTGTTTTGAATTTGCACCAGCTCTGAAGAGTGACTAAGACTTTCCATCTTTTGAGCTTGATTGGCCAATGTTTCTTCCATCTGAGCAATCTTGTCCATCATTGGCTCAACCTTCTCAAGTTTCTTCATCAAGGGAGTGAGATCAATCTCAGGAATCTTCTGCGTTTTGGAGCAAGATCTTTCTTCTTCATCATTTTTGCTCCCTGCTCCATCTTTGCCTCCAACAACACCTTCCCCCTCGTTTGTTGGGTCTCTTTTTCAGCAGCCGCAGAAGATGATTCTACCTTCTTTTCTCTCTTTCCCTTGATGGCCTGCTTCCTTGCAGCAATGGGCTTAAGGAGAATTTTGGATTTAGGGAATGGGGTCGAATTGGCGAAGATATCCTCCTCCTCTCTGCACATCTCCAAAATGTAAGCAATTTTGGTGGCATGGTGGATCTTGCATTTGATTGAGATCGCCCCGTCAACCTTTCTCAAAACTTTGGTGCGCTTTCACTCACCGTCCGAATCGAGAATTTGCCCGGTTGAAGTCTGTGGTGGGTGAGGCCTCTATTGCCGCCATCAATCTCGAGCTTGAAGTCTTGATCTGCTCAAAACTCCCAAGAAGACTCATGATGCACTTGCTCACAATATCCATCGACACTGCGATATTGTGGCTTTAAGTGCCCTCTTATGCAATGTCGCCTCAAACTTAACGAGATTCTTAGCAATCCTATCTAAGTACTCTGCTCTCTACGACATATACATCGTGGGATCCTCTCCTCTATCACAGAGCTCAAAAAACATCATTGATTTTTTAGGAACTATATACGAGATCCTCTCAAAATCGACATATATTTGGCCGAATGCTCTAAGTGTGATCTGATTAACTTAGAATGCATCGGCCTTCTTCATCTATCTTCAAATTTGAGATGAATTCTATTACCTCTTTCGCAAACTCCTGGTCAGTGGGTTTTGCGACTAGTTGAAGTGAGTTTAGCGATCGGATCATATGCGAGCCTCCTCTTACGGCTTTGAGTTGGTTGTGCTTTCGAGTGAGACAACGAACTCGTACCATGGCTTGTTGGTTTGGCTAATCTCGAAACGGGGTTGGAGCCATTTTAGAGTTTGATTGAAGAAATGAAGCTTTTAGGATTTGGAGAATTTCTGTGCAAAGGGGATTTTTAATTGCAGAGGATTTGGGAACGAAGGGTTTTATAAAGAATTTGGCTTGAATGGCTGATTGGGGTTTATATAGCTTCGAGATCGTGGGGAATCGCGTTGGTTAGGTAAAAAGCAACGGTTGAGATTGATCTCCAGATTAATCGAATTATGTAAACCAAGCGATCTCCGAAAAGTAAGCCGCCAAAACATCCTCATTGGTCATTAATGTAGCGAGCATTAAATTTATTGACCTTCTTCGGAATTTAAAACTATCCCGCCCAAAAACATTCCTCAGGTGTTTTGTATTTATTGCGAATGATTACTGAATTTTTTCTTAAGCAATAAATAAGTTGCATGAGTCATTACTTCTTCGGACCAATTTCCCTCATCGGTCTTCTTCGAGTATCTTGACCTTGATAAAATGTCGATATATTCTTGAAAGAAATCTTGACCTTGATGTCGAGTTTCTTGAGACTTAGTTCAGTATTTCCATTTTATCCTGAGTTTCTCAGTAGAAATCTGAGAAAGCTTCATGCATCTGAAAACCTTCAATTTTTCAGATTTACTCTACACCGGTTCTAACATCCCTAATTATTTGAAAGTTCTGAAATCTTGATTGACCCAAAGGTTTAGTCAAGATATCGGCTCTCTGCTTATCGGTATGAATTTTCTCCATCCTTATGTCTTTCTTCTCGACATGATCTCGATGAAGTGATGTCGATATCCACATGCTTGCATACGGTGTGCAATACCGGATTTTGTGAAATAGCAATGGCCTTATTATTGTCACAAAATATTGGTACCTCATTAGCTCTGACTTTATAATCCCTCAATTGTTTATGCGAGCAAAGAATGAAAACAACTTGACTTCCTGCAGCCATGTATTAAACCCGATAATCTTGGTTGCTATCGAGGTCATTTTCTTCGAAAACCAAGATATCGGTTTGCTTCCAAAAAAATTGACAAGTTCTGTAGTGGACTTCTGTCAATCCCGCAACCTCCATGTCGACATCGAAAGTAACTAGTTAATTCAAGGTTATCATCATTTGGATACCATAATCCTCTATTCATTTGTGCCCCTTGAGATACCTCATTATCTTTTGGCGACCTCCATGTGACTAGCCTTAGGATTAGCTTGGTACATACGATATCCCAAAGCGACAAATGTTATATCAGCCCCTACTTTAACGTGAGATAGAGCAATGACCCAATGATTCCTCTATAATCGTGATGGCTTCTTGATTTGCCTTTAATCAGATCCATCTTGTAGTTAGTATTCATGGGAATCCTAACTTCATTGCAATCATACACCATACTTGGCAATCGGATCTCGGTGTACTTTTGCTGGTTGATGAATATTCCTTCCTTTGATTGTTTCACTTGAAGACCTAGAAAAGAAATTCATCTCTCCCATCATTGACATCTCAAACTTGCCTTTCATCGGTGTTGAAAACTTTTCACACACGGTGATGGTTTGGAGATCCAAAAATGATGTCATCAACATATATTCGAACTAGTAAGATATCTTTCCCATCCTCTATCCCGAGCGTAGTTCTATCAACAATTCATTTGACAAAACCATGGTCAGTAAGAAACTGAGAAAGAGTATCATACCTGTTGGGGAATGATTTGCACAGATCTATTCGGGGTGAATATTTAAATACAAATTTAATTCATTAATTATTACTAGCATGAATTAATCCTATATTAATTCAAATAATAATAATTGCAACAACATATCATGCATATAAAAAAGCCACGTAAAACCTACGATGCGGAATCTCTTTGGTTTACGTGAACATACCTCTAAGGATTGCATTGGCTTTTTGGTGGACGGACTAACAAAAAGGACTTCCCAAGTATTCCCTTAGCCCTTGCTCGACAATCCGTTGGAAGGATACTCATGAACAATTAACAAAAAAAAAAAAATAAACTTTGTTGCACCACTTGTGTGGATTTGCTAATATTTCCAGCACATGGAATTGTACTTGGGAATGAACTAATCATCCCCTATATATAGGAGGGAGGGTGAACGAAATTTGTGTGATTTTTCAATGTGGGAAAAGACTTTTCTTGGTCACCAAGAAATCTTGAATATATCCCTTATATTCTTTTTCCCATAATTAAAATATTCCACAAAAAATCCCACCTCCTCATATATGTTAATTTTCGAAAATCAAGAGTGTGCAAGAATCCAAGATTTGGATATTCTTGAATTTATGAGATATTCTTGTATTTCAAGAAATACATATCTTCCATAATATCTTTTCAAGAAAATCAAGAAAATCTTTCTTGCCCTCTATTTTTCAAAAAATTCAAAATTTACTATATAGATAACCAAGTGGGAGATTTCTTGAATTTAATGAGATAATCTTGTATTCCAAGAATACATATCTTCATTCCATAACAAAATTCAAAGAAAATCTTTCTCCCTCTTTTATCCATAATTTCGAAAATTTAGAGGAATATTAAGCAACAATATTTATTTTATTTTAATCACCTTTTCAGTTATTGGACTATTTGTTGGACTACTCAGGGGGCTTTAGGAGAATTAAGATTGGACCTTCTAATGGATCTTGAATATCTAATATTGAGCCACAATATAATTCAAGCCCATAAATATTAATTAATCTCACTACATAATTAATATTAGACTATCCATCTTAACCCATATTACGGTCAATATGGCTCCGGTCATTATTTCCGTGTTTAAGATTATCTAGCCCATTAATTAATTCAAGCCTTTGAAATAGCTTTCCGTTAATTAATATCTTTTGTCCTTGGTTAGAACGGTTCAACATTATTATCCATACAGGAAACTAATTCCACTTGCAAGATTTGGTATGATAAAACTTATGAACCTCCCAAGGGGGCAAATCAAGCAAGCGTTCTTGCACTTACGATTCTTCAGATTAAATCTTAGCAATCACATGTGACCAATAATATTGCCCAAGATAAAAAGTATTGAATCTCTCTCCGATTCGCTACCCATGATAAGTCAAAGCAATAGTTACCAATCCCACGTGATCCTCTTTAAGGGGACGAAGGTTAAGAAACAACGAACCACTGAGATCTAATTCTTCCTTGTTGATTCGAAGAATTTATCCTCCTCAGAGGTCCTATTCAAATGATCAGTCATGCACTAGTGTAATCTCTTGGTCAAGACAAACCAATCGAGCCTTACACCTCAACCTTTCGCGATGGTTGTTCATTTCCATCTAGGTCGTGAATGGCGTACTTTTTTAGTTACAAAGGCTGTTAATTTAATCTTCTCGTGATATGGTATCACTAAATTAACTTCTGATGTAACACGTCACGAATTATTGAACAGTTATGCAATTAAATATATATAACATTCAATCATATTTAAAACATCAGTGATAAACAATTTATTTAAGTAAATAAGTCTGAAAATTCAATTTCGATTATACAAAGTAAAAGCATACTTTTCAGTATAATCCCAACAATCTCCCACTTATACTCAAAAGTCTGCTTTTAAGTATACTACAACACGTCTCGAGTAGTCCGTGACATCTAATGTCACCTACACTAACCTAATAATTTCTCCCACTTATACTCAAAGCAGATTAGCAAGCGGTCTTGACACCCATTCCACTCACATGTCTCTCGAATGTATTGAGAGGCAGACGCTTTTGTGAATGGATCGCTAGGCCGATCCTCGAGACACTATCTTTTGCCACATCTATATCTCCTCTCTTAACGATTTCTCAGATAAGATGTCTTTCCTTTAATGTGTTTGTTTGACTCGTGGACTCTTGGTTCTCTTGAATTTATGCTTTGCTCCTAGCAGATATTCTTCAGACGATTGAGAACACCATCCAAGTCCACTAAGAAGATCTAGAGCCTAATCGGTTCTTTCCGCTTCACAAGCGACTACTTACCCGAGTCCCATGGTTGAGTCGGTGATGCATTTCTGCTTCACACTCGTCCATTCGATGGCTACACTTCCCAAATGGAAACACACTAACTGAGGCAGATAATTTCTGGAATCTAAATTTGATTGGAAATCCGAGTCCATGTAGCCGATGGGGATTGGAGAATCTGACTGATAAATCAACATTCTATCCCGAGTTCTTTTCAGATACTTCAGAATGCTTTTAACTGTCGTCCAATTCGCTTTCCCTGGTTACTCTGATATCTTGCTACCATACCTACGACAAAGCATATATCTGGTCTCGTACACAGCATTGCATACATAAGGTTTCCTACAGCCGAAGCACAAGGAATGCCTTTCATGTCATCTATCTTCTTTTGCGTCTTAGGGGACATTTTCTTGGATAGATGGATTCCAAGTCTGAAAGGTACGAATCCTTTCTTGGAATCTTGCATGTTGAATTGTTTCAAAAACCAGTGTCTATGTATGAAACTTGCGATAACCCGATCATCCTTTTCTGGCGATATCGAGTAATCTTGATCCCAAGGATATGTCCGGCTTTCCCTAAGTCTTTCATATCAAACTGTTTTGAAACGCCATGCCCTTACGCCGCCGACCACACCTTCACATCGTTCGATGATCACAATGTCATCTACGTATAGTACTAAGAATACCAATGCGATTCCGACTTTTTTTTTTATACACACAACTTTCAAACTCGTTTTGATCAAACCCATAAGACTTTATTATATGATCAAAACTTTGGTTCCATGCTCTGGATGCCTGTTTGAGTCCATAAATGGACCTCTTGAGCTTACAAACTAGGTGTTCTTGGCCCGTTTCAATGAAACCTTGGTGTTGTTGCACATAGATCTCTTTATCAAGACTTAGTTAAGGAAAAGTTGTCTTGACATCTATTTGCAGATTTCAAGGTCGGAAGTCTTAAAGAATCGATAAGAGAATACGGATGGACTTAAGCATGGGCTACGCTTAAAAAAAGTTTCCTCATAATCGATCCCTTTCTTTACGAGTATAACCTTTCGCCATTAGTCTTGCTTTAAAGGTTTCAACCTTCCCGTCCGGTCCTTATTTCCTCTTATATACCCACTTATATCCAATGGGTTTGACCCCATTAAGTGGTTCGACTAGCTCCCCACACTCTATTATGAAACATAGAACCCATATAGGCTTTTCATTTTGTTTGCCAAGAATCAGATCCATATCTTGGAGTGCCTCGTCATATGTCCATGGGTGCGATTAGGGAATCAAGTCCGAGGACTCTCCTATTCCCATGAATCTCTCGGTGGCTAACAACCCTCCCACTATAACGAGGCTCGGCCAGAAAAACGTATCGTTTGGTATATCATCTAATCTGAAGACCGAGGTTTGCCCTCTAAGCTCATTTAAGGTAATCTCATACGGGTTTTCTTTGGTTCTATAGTTTTCTTCCAAAATCTAAAGTGGGTGCGGATGTCCACCTTTTGATCTTGAACTATAGAACAATCACCATTTTGTTCCCGGGGTATCCTACAAAAACGACCTTAATTACGATCGAGGATCCAATTTATCGGTTTTCCTTGTCCAACACGTAGGCGGACACCCCAAAGTTCTCATGTGTCTCATACTAGACTTCCGCTTGGGTCCACAATTCTTTGGGGTTACGGGAACCCGATTTGGATAGCACCAAGTTCATAATGTAAGTCATTTTTTTCCAAGGCATGACCCCTAGAACGACTCGGGAAGATCCGTATAACTCATCATTGATCTAACCATTTCCAAAAGAATTTTTGTTTCTCTGCAATCCCCGTTTTGTTGAGGGGTTAAAGATGTGATGGAGCTGGGATACAATCCTTCATCGATAAGTAGTTCAAAAACTCATCATTTGAGGTATTCGCCTCCACGATCGGATCGTAGAGACTTGATACATTTTTCCATATGATTCTCTGCTTGAGCCTTAAATTCTTTAGAATTTCTCAAAGGTCTCGATTCATGCTTCATAAGGAAAATGTACCTTGAGTAATCATCAATAAAATCACTCATAGCCTCCTCTTTGCTTTGGTTAACATTGAACTACGACATCTATGTGAGCGATCTCTAACACTTCTTTAGCCCCATTCCCTTGGCTCCAAATGCCATCTTGGTCATATCACCCTCCAAACATGATTCGCAGGTTGGAATTTTGTTCAACTTGGAGAAGCCCTAGTGAACCGTCTCTTACCAACCTTTGGATTCTCTTTGGATTTATATGACCCAATATATAGATCTTTGAAGAAGTGTCTCGTTCACGTCGATGAACGCTTTTTTTTTCGAAAAGCTTGATTGATGTGTTATAGGATACATTTCGTGAGTGGTGTGCACAGTTAATTGTATAGAGATCATTCAACAACGTTCCATGACAGATAAATTTATCAAAAATAAAATTGGTAACAACTTTATTAAAAAGTAACCAAAATATCCATCATAAAAGTTTAGAAACTGAAAATGAATTCTTTTAAAAAAAGGAACATAAAGAATATCTCAAAAAATTAAAACACTGTCTTCAAAAGACAGTGCACTTCTCCCATTGCTCATTTGCCACTCTCGTAGCATCGCCCAGTGTGATGAGGACCTCACTCCCACTAAGTTGTCGGGTCCGCTTGAACCCCCCGTAATGTGAAACAAACATGATTAGTGGATCCCAGATCCACCACCCACAAAATGGGAGGCATCACGCCGCTAAACAAGTTTCAAACAACTAATGCGTGAGTATTACCTTTCTTTCCTTTCCTTTTGGGATCGGAACAGGCTGACCTCGATTGTCCTACTCTCCCATTTTCCAAAGTTTTCCTCATACTTGATCCCATGCTTCTATTTGATGTTGAGTCTTCTTGGTTTAACCTTCTTCTCTTTTCATCATCCTTATCACCACTTGATCTTGGATGAAGAGAAGATTTCCGTTTCCCCAAGTTCTTTTCCTCGCGCTCCACTTCCTTTTCAACCAAAGTCAAAGCATTTATAAGATCCTCCACTTTAAAATCTTGATCTTCCATTAGATACTCAAGATAGCGGTGATTATAGCTCTTTGGTAAGGATTGGAGAATGAAATCAACCTTAGTGTTGAAGTCATATTTTTCGCCGAGGATCTCAAGTTCCTCAAATAACACCATAACCCTAAAGGCGTCTTTGTCTCCGCAATGTCCCTTTTCCAATTTTAAGCGATCAATTTCTTGCTTCACACTTTGGACTGCCATATGGGTCTGATGTCCGAACATCGCTTCGAGATTCTTTAAGATGTCTGCAGCTGACTCATAATCTTGATGAAGGCGCCTCAACGCATCTGACATATGTGCCAGAATTGTTTCCTTCATCAAACCGTTTGCCAGCTCCTATTCACCATAAATCATCTCATCCCATATTCCGGCATCCTTAGTTGGTTTTTCAGGTTTTGGTGAATCAAGTACCCATTCGGAAGATGATGCGGTTAGGACAGATTTTATTTTGTGTTTCCAACCAAAATAGTTTTCACCAAAAAGTAAAAGGTCTTTAGGTATATTCGATAGTGGATTAGAAGGTTGCGACATGATGAACTGAAATAAACAATAATATGCATAAGCACAAATATATCACAAGGTTTGATCACATGCATCATATTAAAATCTCAAAAAAAAAAATATGAACATGCATCGACCAACATCTCAAAAGCAGTTTAAATAAGCCACGTTGGGTGGGTCATTATTTAAACACATTCAAGCGGTTACAAACAAAACGATTACAAACCCTTAATATCAGATTAATAGTTGGCTCAATTTTAACCAATATAAAATCCGGGGGACTGGGAGAAGTATATGCATATCAATTTTATACCTAAGTAATAACCATGATTAAATACTGAGGATTACTATTTCGCTTTGATCGAGCCTCGTTGGGAGGGTCATAAATAAGCCACTAGTAATAACCCACAATCATCCGTTTGGAATTCATTCATGTGAAACCTATCTTTTGATCGTCCGTTGGGGAATTTCTCCAAAAGAATTCACAAATAAATAAATCATGGAGGTCAAAATTAATTCAATTTTATTATCCAGGAATAAAATTGTCAATTAATTATTTAAAACATACTTAGTAATTTTGAAGTTGAGATTTTTCAATTTGGCAACCCTCATGCAAACACATTTAAACAAATTAAATAAAGCATAAGATAAGACAAATAAAATCAAGCAAAAGCAGAAAAATAAACATATTGGGCACAAATTATCCAATTGTCATGGTTTGATTTTTCTTGGCTTGATCTTGAAGAAAACACGTCTCGAACTTCTCCCACTCGTTCGTCTCGAAAAAATACTTCATCTCGAACGCCACGCATTTCTGCTTGGTGGGATGCCTGCCGCATCCGATCCGGCCGCTTGGCCTAGCTGAACGCGACCTCGGCACCTTGCCGGATTACCCGATGTGCCTCCCGACTGCGCCTCGGCGGAATGTCGGCCGATCTCGGCCCAGATCTCGCGGTCGCCTTCGCCCGCCTCGCCTCGCCCGCGACCTAAACCGCCCGTCTCTCCGTATCGCGCCCGCGGCGT
This sequence comes from Stenogyne calaminthoides, assembly GCA_037126765.1. Taxonomy (NCBI): domain Eukaryota; kingdom Viridiplantae; phylum Streptophyta; class Magnoliopsida; order Lamiales; family Lamiaceae; genus Stenogyne; species Stenogyne calaminthoides. Next base: position 2,012,288 of record JBBCBC010000026.1, on the reverse strand, counting down.
CCCCCGTCGCTTTCGGCTTTGGGCCGTCGCGCCGCCCCGATTTGCCGGCCTGCATCTCCCGGCGCTTCGGCCTCCGGCCTCGCCCCTGCCCAATGGCGTGCCGGTAGCAGCCAGCGCCCTCTACGCTGATTCCGGATTTCGTCGCTTTAATTCCCCGTCTCTTCGTTCCCGATCGGTTACAATTTATTTACAAAAATAAATAAACCTAGATCTGAACTAGTCTATTACATTGATCAAATCAAACAAATCTAGTCTACTCGTGGATTTTCTCGCGAGGCAAAACAAATCCGAGCGAATCGAATTAAAAAAAAACCACGGTTTATATGCATGCAAAATAAAACATTAAAATCCATGACAATTGGATACCAAAAACAGATCTAATGGTTCTACTATCAATTTCAAATTTAATGTCCACGAATTAAATTACAATTTAAAAATTGAGTCAAAAACAATTGGCTCGATACGCTTGTTGGGGAATTATTTTGCAGATCTATTCGGGGCGAATATTTAAATACAAATTTAATTCATTAATTATTACTAGCATGAATTAATCCTATAATAATTCAAATAATAATTGCAACAACATATCATGCATATAAAAAGCCACGTAAAACCTATAAATGCGGAATCTACGGGTTTCGTGGAACGCATTACCTTGACGGGATGGCGATGGCTTTTGGTCGGACGGACTAACCAAAAGGACTTCCCAAGTATTTCCTTAGCCCTTTCTCTCGACAATCCGGTGGAAGGATACTCGCGAACAATTAACAAAAGGAAAAAAATAAACTTTGTTGCACCAACGTGTGGATTTGCTAATATTTCAAAGACATGGAATTGTACTTGGGAATGAACTAATCATCCCCTATATATAGGAGGGAGGGTGAACGAAATTTGTGTGATTTTTCAATGTGGGAAAAAGACTTTTCTTGGTCACCAAGAAATCTTGAATATATCCCTTATATTTTTTTTCCCATAATTAAAATATTCACAAAAACTCCCACCTCCTCATATATATGTTAATTTTCGAAAATCAAGAGTGTGCAAGAATCCAAGATTTGGATCTTCTTGAATTTATGAGATATTCTTGTATTTCAAGAAATACATATCTTCCATAATATCTTTTCAAGAAAATCAAAAAAATCTTTCTTGCCCTCTATTTTTTCAAAAATTTCAAAATTTACTATATAGATAACCAAGTGGGAGATTTCTTGAATTTAATGAGATAATCTTGTATTCCAAGAATACATATCTTCATTCCATAACAAAATTCAAAGAAAATCTTTCTCCTCTTTTTATCCATAATTTTCGAAAAATTTAGAGGAATATTAAGCAACAATATTTATTTTATTTTAATCACCTTTTCGGTTATTGGACTATTTGTTGGGCTACTTTCGGGGGGCCTTTAGGAGAATTAAGATTGGACCTTCTAATGGATCTTGAATATCTAATATTGAGCCACAATATAATTCAAGCCCATAAATATTAATTAATCCCACTACATAATTAATATTGCACTATCCATCTTAACCCATATTATAGTCAATATGGCTCCGGTCATTATTTCCCCGTGTTTAAGATTATCTAGCTCATTAATTAATTCAAGCCCTTTGAAATGACTTTCCGTTAATTAATATCTTTTGTCCTTAATTAGAGAGCGGTTCAACATTATTATCCATAGGAAATTAATTCCACTTGCAAGATTTGGTATGATAAAACTTATGAACCTCCCAAAGGGGCAAATCAAACAAGCGTTGCACACACGATTCTTCGTATTAAATCTTAGCAATCACATGTGACCAATAATATTGCCCAAGATAAAAAGTATTGAATCTCTCTCGATTAGCTACCCATGATAAGTCAAAGCAATAGTTACCAATCCCACGTGATCCTATTTAAGGGGACGAAGGTTAAGAAACAACGAACCACTGAGATCTAATTCTTCCTTGTTTCCTCAAGAATTTATCCTCCCCAGAGGTCCTATTCAAACAAGATCGGTCATGCACTAGTGTAATCTCTTGGTCAAGACAAACCAATCCGAGCCTTACACCTCAACCTTTCGCGATGGTTGTTCATTTCCATCTAGGTCGTGAATGGCGTACTTTTAGTTACAAGGAATCATTAATTTAATCTTTCGTGATCGGTATCACTAAATTAACTACTGATGTAACACGTCATTTAATTATTGAGCAGGTTATGCAAAGAAATATATATAACATTCAATCATATTTAAAGCATCGTTGATAAACAATTTATTTCAATAAATAAGTCGAAAATTTAGTTTCGATTATACAAAGTAAAAGCATACTTTTCGATTATAATCCCAACAATACCATGCTCTGGTGCTTGTTTAAGACCATACAAGGCTTTTTCTCGAGCACGTAAACTTGGTCATTCTGTTTTGAAAAGGGAGGTTGTTCCACATAAACCTCTTTCTTTAAACACACTGCTTCAGAAATGCACTTTTCACTTCCATTTGATAGATCGTGAACTTCATGTGGGCAAGATATGCAAGAAACAATCGATGGCTTCTAGTCTTGCAATGTCGCAAAGGTTTCATCATAATCCATGCCTTCTTCTTGGGAATAACCTTGTGCGACTAGCCTTGCCTTGTTTCTCACAATGTTGTTGTTTTCATCTCTCTTGTTCTTGAAAACTCACTTGGTTCCAATGACATTGTGCCTTTCTGGTCTATCTACTAGCTCCCGTACTTCATTCATTGAGAATTGATTCATTTCATCTTGCATAAAGAAGAATCCAATAAGAATCTTGTAGAGCTTCACCAATCTCGGTGAGGTTCTTTCTCCGATAGGAAGCGGAGAATAGTGCACTCTCACCATGGAACCTTCTTGTCTTAACACTTTCAGTTAGATCACCCACAATCTGACTTGTAGGATGACTATCTAACCATTTCCTTCTTGATGTTCCTGTTTTAGTAGTATCCTCAACATTTAAAATGTTAGGTTCAGTTAATTCAGTGAATTCAGGAAACAACAGAAAAGGAGAAAGGGAATCATCTTCCTCAGGGAAATTTCTATTCAGAACATTGTCAGAGACATTTGTTCCCCTTCGGTTGATAGATTCAGAAATTGCCTCAACTGTGACCACATCTTCATTGGCATTACATACCCGAGTGCAGGCGGTTTCGTTCAGATTGGTCATCTTTGGAGTGTTGGTTTTCCTGAGTCTCACCATCCTGAGTTCCATCCTGAACTTCTTTATCTGAGTCTGAGTCACTCCAATCATAGGAAATGACTGACTTCTTCTTTTCAGGTTCAGTGGATGATTTATCCTTTTGTTTCAGGCTTAATCTGGTGATCCTCTTAGTCAGTTCATTTGCATCATGTTCCTGTTTCTTCTGAACACAAATAGATTCATCAAAGACAACATGAGGTGTTTCCTCCACAATAAGAGTCCTACGATTTGTAAACTCGAAAGTTTTATCGACTTGAGAATATCCTAAGAATATTCCTTCATCACTTTTACTATCAAATGTTTTCAATCGATCTTTACCATTATTGTGTATGAAACACTTGCAACAAAAAACACGAAAAGAAAGAAACAAGAGGATTCCTTTCATTCCAAAGCTCATAAGGCGTTTTGCCTTGATTCTTTGTCAAGATGGATCTATTCATGAAAGTAGCATGCGGTGTTGACACTTCAAATTTAAAACCTTTTAGGAATGTCGACAATTTATCATTGTCCTTGCGAAACTTCTTTTCGAGTCCCTGTTCCTTCTCTCAAAGAACACCATTTTGTTGAGGGGTCCTTACAGCTGATGTTTCATGTAAAATTCCATTTTCTACACAATAATCAGATATGATATGATTTATAAATTCAATTCCCTTGTCAGATCTGATTTTGACCACACTCATATTTTTCTCAATACTGAGCCTTTTCAGTAGCTCTGGCGACTTTTATTCGAAGTCTCTTTCTTCTTGAGTAAGAATATGACCCAAGTGTATCTCGAGTAGTCATCAACTACTACCAATGTGTATTTTCGCCATTAGTGCTCACGGTGTTATAGGACCAAAAAAGATCCATATCAATAATCAAGTATTCTTTCAGTAGAAACTTCAACTTTGCTTTTAAAAGATGCTTTAACTTGTTTTCCTTTCTGGCACGCATCACATATGTGTTCCTTACTGAACACTTCATTAGGCAACCCTCTTACAAGAGCTAATCTTGCAAGCTTGTTCAGGGTTTTAAAATTGGTGTGATTCATTCTTTTATGCCATAGCCAATTTGGTATCTGTGGAACTTTTAGCAACTAAACATGTATCTTTAGGAGTTGAACTCCAATCGGCAAGAAGATACACATTCCCTTTTCTTGTACCAAATCGGTAATACTTTCTCGTGATGTATCATCTTTCACAAAACATAAGTTCTTAGAGAACTCAACATTGAAACCCTTATCACAGAATTGGCTAATTCGACAAAGACAAGTTATGCTTCAATCCAGATACATATGAAACACCATGGATATATGAATCGAGTCGATTTCCAAAGTTCCATATCCTTGATCCGTCCTTTGGAGTTATCTCCAAAAAGTGATCGTGGGCCTCTTCGTTCAACATAGTCATCGAAAGCATCTTCTTGAATCTGTCATATGTCTTGAGCATCCTTTGTCAAGATACCATACATCGGGAGCTTTTTTCATCTCGATCATCGGTGCCATGTGATCTTTTATCGACTTAGTGCCCTTGTTTTCCTCTAAAAAAGCAGATCAATTCTTAGGTACCCAATTTGTGTAGGTCCTCGCGAGGTTATTTGTACCTTTCGGAAACCAGATCCGCTCGACAACTCTAATCACTTTAGAGTGGCTAATTTGTCTTCCATAAACATCAACATATACATTCACTACACTGGGTGCCTTAGTAGTTTTCTGTATATGAGTGCTAGCTTTAGCATGAACATGTGTCTTTGAATTCTTCTTTGGTTCAGGCCTTTTGTTCAGATGCTTAGGCTTTTGTGTAGCCGGTCTAAATCTTTGATGACTCGGGTTAAGATAACCTTTATCCTTAGGCAAGTAGGGCTTGGGTTATGCATCTTTGAAATCTGGTCTTTTCAAAGATATCGAAGACTTGGTCTCTTGAGTTGAGAATATCTCTATTTGAGTGTTTCTCATCCGAGGATTCCTCGATGATTCGGTGTGGAGCCTTTCGGGTTTTCATTCTTAGCCTGAGGCTTTGAAGTACTTGCCTGAAACTTTCCAACTGATTGCTCAGGTTTTCTAGCCTTTACCTTAGGTTTGGGCTTTCCAACCTGATCATTCAGTTTTACTGAGACCATAGGTCTTTTTCCTTATCTACAACCTTGGGCATTACTTGGTTTGAAGTGTGGGTGCCATTTGGTTTTACAAAGATTGTCTTCTTGCTACTTGATGCAAAGATTCGGATGACCTTGTGAGGTTCCCCCGGAATGTATCCCAAATCAGATTTTATAGTCACAGTCGTTTGGTAACTCTGAATTTCATCTATTACATTAGATGCGATGATTCAATAGAGTTAACTTCTTACATGCACTATCCTCACATTTCGTAGAGTTTTCATGCTTCTCGGAGAGGTCATTGAATTTGGTTACGATCATTTGAATCTCTTCAAATGGATTTCTCTAGCTTTTCGGTTAGGGTCACTATCAACTCCTCTTTCTCTGAGAGTTGTACTTTTAGAACATCCAGTTCATCAGTAACTCCCATTAATTGAGAAGTGATTTCAGTATTGCTATAGTCTTTCCACTTAAGATTTTCAGCCTTAAGTTTCTTTATTCGCTCTTGAGATCTATTCGGCCGAGTTCTTGTAAAAGGCAAAGATAGTCCTTCATTAGACTCTCAAAAGAATCCATCAGTCAAAATGATCGCCTCTGATGAGAACTTGACAACTCTTGTGCAAGTGTAGGAGCAACAACGAGAGAAAGAAGAGTTTACCTCCTCAATGGCCATCGACGGATGTCATCGCTTTCCTTTGTCGAGAATATCTCATCTGAAGAGCTAGATCCTCCTCGAGTGTTCTTCTTCGAAGAACCATGGCCTTTTTTGCTTTGAGAACTTCGGGTCTCTTTTTAGCTTGCCTTTCTCTTCTCTCCTTAGCACTTAACTCTGGACAATCCTTTGGATGTGACCTTTCTTTTGGCAATTATAGCATCTGTTGGCATCATCATCCTGATCAGTTTCTTCTTTGGTGTCCTTTCTCTTGGATGAAGATCCTTTTCCAGTCCTTCTTCTTCTCGGTTGATGATCGTCCTCGGGTTTTTTTCGGTACTGTGGTTCTGTAATAGTTTTTGTATTTTCCAAATCTACTATTAAGTCTGTCAAATCTCCTTGCCATCAGTGCTAGCTTTTACTCAAGCTCATCCTGATTTTTGGCATGAGAGTTTTCAGACTCTTTAGTTTTACAGGTTTTATCTTTGGCTTTCAAAGCCACATTCTTACTAGATGATGAATCATCTTTGCTGTCAGCCTTTTTGGATTTCTTATCAATTACAAATTCATAGGCTTTCAGCTCAGAGAAGACTTGTTGATACGACATTGAACTAATATTCTTGGTGTTTTCAATCACCACTGCATGAATATCCCATTTCTTAGAAAGACCTCTAAGAATTTTGATTGTAAACTTCTCTTTTGTGGATATTTCTTTCCAAGTGCATTTAGATCATTCATGATGCTAGTGAATCTGACTTCCAATTTGTCTATTGATTCACCATCATCCATTTCAAAACTGTCAAACTTTCCAATTGCCACTGAAAGTTTGTTCTCTTTTATATGATCTGTGCCTTGGCACATTATAGCTAGTGTATCCCAAATCTCTTTAGCAGTATTACAGTGAGAGATCATTCCCATCACACCATCATCAACTGTATTGTATAGTGTGTCTTTTGCAATGTAGTCTAGATTGACTAACTTTCTCTCCTCCGGAGTTAGTTGGTCATCAGACTTAGGAAATTCTGCTCTAGGATCAATTCTCTCATCTTCATTGTTACTCTCGGGATTCACCACAAGAAATTGGAATGGTCCTTGAGAGACCACTCTCCACATATGCTCATGTTTAGAATGAGATGAGCCCAAGATTCTCGGTCTCCATAGATCATAGTTCTCATCGAGAACATGGGAAGTTTTTAGAAGACATTTTTTATCGATCTTTTGAAAAGAAAATTTCAAACAAATAAGATCGATTCGGATAGACCACAAGTATTTTTGAAAATAAAACTTTGGTCAACAAAAGCCAGTGGTCAAGTTGAACCACCGCTCGATACCACTTGTTGGTCGGTGCAAACGAGTCTTACGTGTATGGGGGAATACACGTGTTCGGTGTTTCTAAAACTTTTTTTTTCATCGAGGTCACTTGGGTCGATAATCCGATGATTAGGTTTCGAGAAGCACATATCGCCTCGAGTCAAAGTCCATCGAGGCGGTGATCCGAAGTCGCTTTCTTGATACCTCGAGATAATCCCAACCGAGTCCCGAGTAATAGAGATCCCGAGTTGCTTGGATCGGATAACTAACTTATGAACCCTCGTAAGAATACGTTCGGTTTGGTAACTATCCGTTTCTAGCTACTTTCGGATGTCTTGGAATGGTTGGCCCTTAGTTTATACTCATTTTAAGCTTTTTTAAAAAAAACCTTCCCTTTATGAAATAGTGATTAGGCCGTGATTCACTTATGCAACTTGGTGGATTGATTCCAATCGAATATCGATTGAAAAGTATGCTTTCAAAATCGGTCAATGAAACAGTTAAGCCACGATAAGGAAAGCAATAAAGAACACAAAGAATTATAGTGGTTCGAGAGACTCAAGCTCCTACGTCCACTCTCCCTGACTCTTCAGAGAAATTCACTATCAACTTCTGAGCTTTCTGACTACCTCGTAGTTTACTTACTCAACTCGGCCCTGAGTTTTCTGACTACTCCACGTAGTTTACTTACTCAACCCGACCTTGAGCTTTCTGACTACCTCCGTAGTTTACTTACTCAAACACAAACAAGCTTTCAGACTACCCCTGTAGCTTACTAACTTCTCCTCTAGAGTTTTCTGACTACTCCGCGTAGTTTACTAACTCTTTACAACTCTTTCTCACCAACAAACACACTCCAACTACCTTCACAAGGGTTTGGGGTTTCTTGGTTGGTTTCCAACTAGGATGAGATATCCTTTACAATGAAGCACAATGCAAAGGGTTAGGATATCTCGACTAAGCTTTGGATATTTCTTATCAAGCTAGGCTTAGTATAGTGAGCTCTCTTCAATATAGAAGCACTTGGGAAATTCAAGGTTTTTCGAGTGCTTTCACTTTTGCAAGAATAAGCTTGAACTCTTAAGTTGCGTATAAATTTCCCGCAACCTTACAATGTAGATGGTCACTAGTATTTATAGGCATACACCAAGGTCACTTTTGAAAACTATCCGTTGGAGAGATAGCTTCGTAAGTTCCCTCTTATGGTGTGTGAGGAACGGCTATATTTAGGGTTTGAACCTCCCTAACACGTTTTAGAGTATTTTTTCATGTATGGGTCTTCACTTTTTGCGATCTGGAACTTTTGTACATCCGACATCTTTTTTATGCGACATGTCCTTTGTCGAAGATGGTATGGTACAGTGTTGTCCTTCTCTTTTTGACTTTTGTCTCTAGTTGAAGGTAGACACCTTCAACGGCTCTTTTGGTTACAAACTCTGAGTTTGATATAACCTTAACAACACTTCTGACTTAGTTCCTTTTATGCGCATTTTGAATGTCTTGGGCAGATATCTATTCTTCAAAGGAATCTTAATCTTCTCGATTGCATCCTTGAGATAGATATATTCAATTGCCTTTGGAACATTCGGGTTTATATTGAGCATTGAAGACCTTCTCGAGTCTTTGAATATCGTGCCTTCAAGATTCTTGATCTTCAATCTTGATCTTCTTGATCTTTTCGTCTTGAGTCTTCGAGTCTTGTGGTCTTTCGAGTCTTCGTGGTCTTCGAGACATCTTGACCGATCCATCGATTCTTCATCTTTGAGTCTTGATTTACTTGATTTCATCTTTGAAACTTCAGTTTCTTCAGAAACATACTGAGTTCTTCAGAGTCTTCAGAACCTATCCTGAACTATATCTGCTAACTATACATTTTGCAGATAACATCCTGAATCCTCTAAAACTGAATCCTGACTCAACTACCAAGATCATTCTGAACATGTCATACTCAGGGGTTTTGAGATCTTAATCAAAATCATATATTTATTAAATTCATCTCCCAACAGAATTATCACGACTAATATTCTTTTAATATTATCAAGTTCGTCATATCTTCATGTTTGGCTCAAAAATTAAGTTTGATCGAACAAAAGTCCACATCAAGCTCCGAATTATCACGACTAATATCTTTTCAATACTATGGTATGTTTGTTTCGAGTCTCACCCAAAAGATTTAAAACTTTGCGAACCACGTTTTATTATAGTTTGAAATTTAAAATAAGATTTCAAAATTCATTCTTATAAAAGACACATATAAATCTATTTTTAAAAAAATTTAATAAAACGGCATCACTATTTTCTTCACTCTCAATACAATTTAATAATATAACACCAATTACTATTAAATATTAATTTGACATAAAGCAAACTCTCACTCTACTAAAATCTCAAAACAAACACAAATTTTATATTATTTACTAAAACTTTCAAATTCATAGAATTTTAAAATCACGACATTCTCGAATTTTTCTTTTAAACTCGACTCTTTTAGACCCTTTAGTGCCAATTCAATGATATGGCCAAAGAATGTATTCTTCAGAAAATTGATGACAATAAAAGTAATTCAATTTGGCAGCTGACCAAGTTAATTGAATTACAGTTGGATGAAAATTTGTTGGTAGCCCCCTACACACAAAATACTTTTTCTTTTTTTTTTTTATCATTAATAGTGCTCAATCATTACCAATTTGATTTCTTTATTGGGATTTCTGACATTTATGCGATTGAAAAGATATAACGTAGGGGAAATGGTAGCACTGTGATACAATACAAGAGATGTTTTTATCTCATTGCATTATTTGAACCCTATTTTTCAGGCAATTTGTTTGTGATAGGGCATGCAAGGCCACTAACTAACTATAGCAAAAACTTTTGAATGATGGATATATAACTAATGATGCATCATTCTGTGTTTTATTTGCTCCATCGTGTATGGTACGTGTGCATCATTTCTTTTATGTGCAAAACTAATCATATCTAATTACCATAATGTGTTGTATAAAATAAATGTGTTACAATAAAATGTTACATATGATCAATTATGTTGTAGTGTTTTTACAAATATGGTTATATCACCCATTCTTATTTTCAGATGGCTAGAAAAGAAATATATCGATTGTGGCATACTGGCATTAATTTGTATTTAATTGGAAACTTTTTGAATACAAATTTAACAAAAGTTTTCTTTCGGCGGTAGACATGTTCTCGGAAGTCTTATATTTTTAGCATAGAAAGTAATATTCTTTCAGTATTTACAAAAAAACTAAAATTAAGTCTTATATGTATTCAGGTGCACTGTGTGGTTATAGTTCATTTTAGAACAGTGCAATTTATTATATTAAAAAGAGTTGATATGCTGTGAAGCTTGTTCACCGTGAAATTGATTTTTTTTTTTTACAGACATACTCTTTAGTAATATAAGTCACACCCTTTAATTATCACTACGACGCTCTTTGCTATAATATAAGTCACATCCTTCATTTTTTTTGAGTAATACTATTTACAGTAAAAAATCACACTTTTTGTAGTAAAGTCATACTCCTTAACCTGTTTCACCGTGAAACTTGTTCACACTATACTTTGCCTATTAAAAAATATAATTTCACATCTTTCTATAAGTTCAGACTTTTATATGAGACGGATTAATTCTTTGATTGAGTCATATGTCTAACTAAATGTGATTGAATTAAAAGTGACATATTCTTTCGTTTCGAACTAAATGTTATAACCCCTCTTTCGAAGGTAATGGATGAATTCATAGCTCGAATGTGATCATATGGATGTCAGTTAATTACCTAGTGTTAGAACATACTCTTTTGCAGTTTGGCTTAATAATCTTATGAAGTGTTGTGGTGTTGATTTTTATTCAAGCTAGATAGGTGATAAGTTTTGATTCTCAGGTTAGGTGTTATTTATTCTATTAACATTATAAGTGCAATATATGATGTATGGGTTGGAGTACCCCTGTACTCCAATTAATATCTCCAATTAATACGAATTTTTTTATGATTAAAAAAAAAGTGCCATATTCTTTTACACGTGATTGGAAATCAATAATTTGTATTTTTCTAAATATCAGTTGAGTTCATGTGGATAAAATGGAAAAACAATGTATAGAAGTTGTAATGTGGTCAAAACACTACAAAATAAATCATGTTTAGTGAAAAAAAAAATAGTGACAAATGAATATTTGTCACTAAAAGCAGTCATATAATGACAACAATTTGTTATGTAATAAAATAACATAATTAGTGACAATTTTCTATATTGTCAATATTTAATAGAATATTTGTCACTAAAAAAACACATAGAGTGACAACAATTTGTTATGTTACAGAATATCATAACTAGTAACAATTTTATATATTGTCACTAATTAACTGAATATTTGTCACTAAAAACACACATATAGTGACAATAATTTGCTATGTTACAAAATAATATAACTAGTGACAATTTTATATATTTTCACTATTTAATTGAATATTTGTCACTAAAAACACACACATATAGTGATAATAATTTGCTATGTTACAAAATAACATAATTAGTGACAATTATATATATTGTCACTATTTAACTAAATAATTGTGACTAAAACTCGCACATATAGTGACAACAATTTGTTATGTTACAGAATAACATAACTAGTGATAATTTTATATATTGTCACTATTTACCTGAACACTTGTCATTAAAAGCACGCACAATGTGACAACGATTTTTTTCTTTACAAAATAACAAAAAATATAATTAATAGTGACAACTTATATATATATATATATAGTCAATTTTTAATTGAGTATTTTCCATTGTCACTAAAAACACACATAATTTTTTTTAAAAAAAAAATTAATATCCCATGATGTTTAAAGAATTCATAAAATTTATATCTAGAAAAATATGAAATTATCTTTCAATTTATTAATTAATTTAAAAATAACCATAAATTATGCACATTTTAAAATTTCTAAATTGAAATAAATTAGAGAAAAATGTCAAATAATACTAAAATAATTAAAATATTTAAAATAAATTTTTTTCCAAAGGATGTATAATAATTGTCTAATCACAAAAAAATTAAACAAATATAAATTATATATCAATTAAGTTAAATCAATTGTTTTATGAAGATTATCTTAAGTGAACTTGAGAATGATTTAAAATATTTAATTAATTTAAAAGTTAGCAAAAGAAGTGTGAAGTTATTTATATATTAAATTTATTTTGAGAACATTATTAATAATTACGTTTAATAAATAAAATCGGTATTAGTTCTATTATATTGAAATTAAATAAAAAATTCAGAAATTATTTTATATACAAACATATATGTATATGTATATGTATATATATATTCAAGACACACAAAAAATATAAAAATTTAAAACAAAAAATAATTAAAATATAATTTTATTTGATTAACTGATAAATGCCAAAAGAACATGGAATATGTTTCACTTTTAAGTTTTAGGATGTGTTTATCAATTTTCACATCTTCAAGGTAAAATATAGATTCATCAAGTAAATTTAGTTAACATTTAAGGTTTTCAGTAGTTTTGAAAATATTAAATCTATTTAATATTTGAATTCTAATATAACACTGAATTTATATTCTTATAATTTTGAATTTATATTCTAATATATATATATATATATATTAATACCGATTAAGCTTCTTAACATATTTGATCTTAATTCGAATTCTAATCTGAAACAAATATTGGTATTCAAATTTTAATATAAAATCGATTCTTACATACTCAAATCAAACAGAGTATTACTATTTAAACTCTAATATAATATATTTTTTAATATTTGAACTCAACATAAAAAAAATTCGAATACATTGGTTCTTAATATTTGAATCGTAATCCCCGGATACATTCTTATTATTTAAGTTCAAATATCAAATCAAATCGAATTAAAATCGAAGACAAAAACTCATATGAGCGGTGCTCTGATGCATGAGGCGAAAGTACAACCAAGAACAAATCACATTCACCCCTCTGTTTGGGTTATCTTTGAAAAAGTATGCTTTTTTTTCAGATAACCAAATGAAGTTTCTTATTTATTTAATGAAATAAATTATTTAATCATTCATTGCATTAAATATGAATGAATGTTATATATGTTTATTGCAAACTCGTTCAATAAGATAAAGACGTATTACGTTGTAGTTAATTTGGTGATACCCGATCATCGAAGATCAAATTAACCCCTCGTAATTAAGTACAAATTCACAACTTGAGATGGAAATGAAGCGAACCATCATGAGCGGTTGAAGTGTGAGACCCAGATTGGTCTGTCTTGACCAAGGGATCACACTAGAGCATTTAGGTGCGCTGAATGAGGACCTACAGGAGGACAAATTCTTCGGTATTGAATATACAAGAATTAGACCTCAGTGGTGAGTTGTTTCTTAATCTCCGTCCCTTAAATAGGATCGTGTGAAATTAATAACTATTGCTTTGACTTATGATGGGAAGAGAGTCAATGCGATTCGATACCTTGTATCTTGGGCAATATTATTAATTACATGACGATTGCTGACATTTAAAACGGAGAATCGATTGCAAGTACGTCTTGCTTGATTTGTCCCATGGGTGGACTCATATCCTTTATCATGCAAAATCTAGCAAATGGAAATTTATTTTAAGATGGATAATAATGTTGAAAATGTTTTTACTCTAATGACAAAGATATTAATTAATATAAAGCTTGTTCAGTGGCTTAATTAATTAATGGACTAAGATAATCTAAAACGCGGGAAATAATGACCGGGAGCCATGATATATGTGAAATCGTAATATGGGTTAAGATGGATAGTTCAATATTAATTTTATAGTGGAGTAAATTAATATTAATGGACTTGAATAATATTTGGCCCAAAATATTATAGCTTCATAGTCCATTGGAGGTCCAACCTTAATTCTCCTAAAGGCCCCCCAAAATAGCCCAAAATAAAGTCCAATTAATAAGAGAGAGAAGAAAATATTCTTGCTATATTTTCAAGAGATATTTTCGAAAATTTGTGGCCAAAAAGGAAGAAAAGATTATCTTGATTTTTTCTTGTAGATATTTTATGGAAAAAGATAATTATTGTAGGAATACATAATTATCCCATAAATTCAAGAAGTCAAATCTTGACTCCTTTTTAGGCTTGTAATTTTCGAAAATTATGAGGTAGAAGAGAGGGAAGAGATTTTTATGGAAAATTTAATTAAGGAGAAAAAAATATAGAAGATATATTCAAGATTTCTTGGAGACCAAGAAAAGATTTTCTTCCTTATATTTTTTACCTAAAATTTCGACCACCTCCTCCCTATTTATAGGGGATGAACTCTTCATTAAAGTCAATTCTATGTGTTGGAAATATTAGAAATCCACAAAGGTGGTAGCAAAATATTTAATTTCTCTCCCATTAAAATCGATTCGATTTGAAATCTTTCCACCGGATAGCGTTAAGTGGACTTTGGTGATATATTTGGGAAGGCTCTTGGGTTGATTCATCCGTTTGATTCTTCAAAAGGTTAGTAATTAAAGAACTCCTAGTTACGCATGTTTGGATTTATATGAATTATATGTACGCATGTTGTTTATTATTATGTTGAATTGATTTATGATTAATTCATGTTAGTAATTAACTTTTTTAATTTAAATATGTATTTAAATAATCACCTCAAATATATCCGGGCACCCCGATTTTTCCCAACACACTGGTATCGAGCTCTGGTTTTGAGCTCGATTTTTTAAATTGTTATTTAAATTATTGGACATTAAATTGAAATTGGATAGTAGAATTTTAGATACATTTTTTGCAGTATCCAATTGTCACAGTATTTAATGTGTTTTATTTTCATGCGTATGAATGAATGGTTTTTGATTCGACTCGTTCGGATTTGTTTTTCTCGTGAGAAAATCCACGAGTAGATTAGACTATTTGATTTGTTCAATGTAATAGACTAGTCTAGATTTAAGGTATTTATTTTTGTTAAATAAATTGTAACTTCGATCGAAAGACGAAGACGGGTGAAGCGGAATTAAAACGGATCCGGGCACGTAGGGCGACGTGAGTCGTCTGAAACATACCAAGGAGGCACGCGTCTTGTATGTGAATGGCTTTTGACGAACTGGCGCCCGGCTCGCGTGAGATCTTGGCAGGCGTGCGACGGGGAGACGGCTTGCGACTTCTGTAGAGGATAGGCGAGTGGTCGAGGGGAAAGGGGCGCTTAGCGTCGCTGCCGAGCCTCCAAGCTCCTCAAGGAGGCGATCTTGTGCTGCGCCCTAGGGCGATGGGCGCTGGCGAATAATGAGCGGCGGCCGGATGCGCGGGCGTGCATCCCATTGCGAAATGCGCTTGGCGTGGCGTTTCAAAGACGGAGTTCTTTTTCGAGATTTAACGAGTGGGAGAAATTCAAGACGATGTTTCTTCAAGATCAAACCAAAGAAAATCAAACCATGACGGTTGGATAATTTGTGCATAATTTAATACCCACCCTTCTCAAAGTGTTATAAAACTTTACGTCCAAATTACGCCTCATTTCAATAGATAGAATGCCTCATACAAGTGTGCCTCATTTATTTTTTGTATCAATTTTTTTTTCATTTGAAACGAATTGTCATTGGTATCTATTAATTTTACAGCATCCATTATATTTTTGATATTATTGTTACTTAGGTATTAGTAATTCATTTATAGATATGATTTATTTTTCGCATCAGTTCTTTTTTTTATGCTAATTATAATTGGTATCGAAAATTAAATATCAGACCTGAGTATTTACTTTTGGTATCGGAAAACTCCTTGTCAATAAACACCTCAAGCTTCCTCATACCACACATATACTTGATTTTCTTTTCACACTTAATATTTGGCTTCGTCGATTCCATATGCGAACAATCAATCTTTTTTAAACCGTTCAATTTCACAATCCCTAATTTCAGTCTCATTTTCCAAAACAGGCAAAATCACCACAGATTCCTTCATCAATGTCTGCTCCGTCTTCAACCGCGACTGTCGCTCACGCAACTCCTCCATCAGGTGGAGGAGCTCCGCCACGTCCAGCTGCTGCGGCTTCACCTGCGATGACGACAACGGAAAATAACGGCGGAAGGCCTCTCCGCCTTTTCCCGGCGGCGGTTTGGGAGAGGCTTCGGGCAATTTCGTCTTCGAGATCCAAAGTTGATAGCTCTGTTAGTAGCATCAGTACTCATGGTAATGCACTCGTTTGAGTTGTTAATCTTAATTAATGAATATTTATCCTCTGTTGTTGCTCAGATTAATTCTTAGTTTGGTTTAGTGTGAACTTAAAATTGCTCTCTATGGTTTTGTGTTAGTCTGCGGGTGTTGAAGTTGTTTGCAGTTGCCAAATTTGCTAATTGTATTGATTCTCTTATATGTTACTGTTGATTATTTGAGGTAAACTGATTGTTGAGTAGCTGAGATGGAAAGACTGTAAGCTAAACTAGATAGTTTTTGGATTAATGAAATTTGAGTTGGCATCTAATAGAATCAAACAAGCATGTGAACAATTAATCAAATGACTGTTCTGGAAGCAAAGATAGGGTCCACAGGAGAAGCAGCAATGGGAGGTCTGTTAGTTGAAACCTTTGTTGAGTTTTTTTTACCTCTGATTTGATGTATGAACCACCATAAGCATCAATTGGAGATTATTTGGTACTTAAAAGCAATGTATCATAGAAGAAGTATATATCTTTTCTCATCCATTATTTCATTTTAAATTTATCAGAGATTAAATCAACAAATGATACAAGCAGAGACCAACCAGTTGCCACTGTGATACCATCCACCACCACAAGCAATGCTGAAAGTAATTTAAAATGTTCTACACTAATGAATTTGTGTGCTGCTATGGATAATTGATCTGATTTTGTGTGTCTCCACTACCTGGCTGGCTGTACTAGGTCTTACCTCAATGATGGCTCTTGTTGATAATGTGATCAAAATTATCTCTTAGTTTTATTTAATAGTCCATTCGATTTGATAATATGGAGAAATATTTTTTTATCAGCTGGAAACAACTTCAATTTTGTTGTGATAAGTTTCATTTTAGAGATGCAAGAGTTTATGAGCTAGTGCAGAGCATTTGGGGAATTTCTGTGTATTATTGATAAAATGGTAAAACGTATGTACAACTACCATCTATCCTCTATATATACAAATTTGATTAAGTAACTGCCTGTCTAATCTGGTGACAGGTGGCACTCCTTTTCGATGGTTGTCGGTGCTCTGTTCTGTGCAAGTTGGATCGTGAGTCGTCAAGGTATGTGAAGCTCCGCTCTCTGCTCTTGCCGCTTGTCTGATTAATTTAGCAGTATTCTCGATATTACCCTTCAATCCTCTTTAATAAGACAAGTTATTCAGTTATAAGCTTTGCAAGTTTATTGGAGAGGATATACTGATGAAGATGAGATTACATTTATTCAAGTGTTGTTTAACGACCCATTTACCACTTTTACTCGCCCCTTCCACTTTATATCCCCTTTATTCTATATATGTTCTTATATTAGATCATATAGTTCTTAATGTCTAAACCTTTGAATGACATATTCTTACACATGGTTTTGTATAATGGAGGTTGGTATTCTGGATGAGAGATATTATATAGCTGAAATTTGTTTCTTTATTCTACCTATGGTATTAGGCCATTAGCAATTTGCACTAATACCAAACACCTTGGTAAAATCTGGTCCATATAGTCGAACCAAGATAGTGGTGATGTGGGATGAAGATTTAGTTTCTTTTTGTTATTAACGCATGGTGCTACCTGATGATTTTATAATATATATTAGTCCTGAAATTTTCCATTCAAGAATTATTTTAAAGTTTTTCATATAATCTTTATGCTTTAATTTTTTATATTTGTCATAAATCTTGAGTCCTTAAATAACAGATTACTAGTTTACCTCCTAGAAGAACACCTGTGAAGATATATGTCATTGAAGGAAATGAAGATGGGGTTTGACAGGGCTTTCCAGGTAAATTTCTTTTAACACCAACAATTACATGAAAAGAAAACATTATAATTGACTATGGATGTGTTTGTGTGATGAGTTCATAATAAAGTCATTTCCTGATTTGGAGTCTATGTGGATCTTGGTTGGAAGTTCTGGATCTTTTTGGATCTAAGTTTTGTATTTTATATTCTGTTAATGTGGAAGCATTTTATGTTTATTAAGATTAACTTCTGCTTGGCTTTCGAATACATATACTGGATCAGTAGATGTTGATGGCATTTTGTGTATGTTGGGTTATAACATTGTAGATTATTGAACTCTTAAAGAACAATATCTGTTTGAGTGGTGAATTTAGATCCATTGCTTTTGAAAGCATATTCTAGATCAGTATATCTTCATTTGGTCGTGCTAATGCTTAATTGTGACATTATAGAATCTTGAATATTCACAGAAAAATCTGGTCTGCATGATTTTCTTTGTCTTAGCCCATATAGAGGAATTGAGCTTAGCTTTGAATTCAACTTGTAGACGTGGATATCACATTTTGTGTTTTGGCATTGGGTTAGATTATTTTACCTTAGCATTTTAAAAGGAAGATAATCCTTTTTGTTTTGTTGATTAAATTTTTTTACTGCCATTATGCAAGGAAATCAGAAGGTGCGGGATAATATCGTGATTGCTACAAAATTTGCTGCATATCCATGGCGCTTAACACCTAATCAACTTGTAGAGGCTTGCAAGTATGCCCCCTCTTGAATCTCTAGACTATTTTTTCGCCAGAAGTCTAAATTGCTTCAAAGCTTGTATAAGACCCATATTCGTATCTTCCATGCAACATGTCATTTAAATAGAAGATCTGAAATCAGGTTGCAATAAACTGGTGCATCAGCAAAGGAACCATGCGAATTCCTGGAGTTAAAACGATCAAACAAGCTGAGGATAACTTGGGTGCAATCGGCTGGCAACTCAGTTCAGATGAGTTGCTGCAGTTAGCATTTGCGGCTGAGAAATTGCCCCGCCAAATGGTACAAAACATCTTTCAAACAAGGTAAAACGTAAGATAACACCCTTACTGTTCTCTTTGAGGACTTCAGTGGTAAAATGTATGATAACGCCTCTACTCTCTGTTTACTTAGGCAACAGATAAATCGTAGAGAACTGAAGCAACAATCAAACTTGGATTTTGCCATGTATGACAAACAAGATTCATGCCCAGCTAGTCATAATCATGCATATTGCCCAGAGAACTTGCAGGTTTGTTATTCCATGTGCTTTGATCTTCACAACTTGAAAACCAGGATTCACAGAAGACTTGCTCTCTGAATTAAAGCTATACAAGAATTCTTCAAGCTTGAAAGGATTTGTGACCAATATGGCTCATTTGAAACCTCTAATTGTAAAATTACTCGCAAGCTACTCAAAATTGATTTAGCAAAATGAAAGAAAATCAGGCATTAATTTGATTCGATTGGCTTTATTATTCTACTGCTGATATATTAAATTTGCATTGCCTCTTTTTTTGCAGAATCTCTTGAGGCGTGAACCACTTAAGCTTGCCGATGGTGGTAATCACTGAGGACATTTTTTGTATTAAGGATGCTACTGAGGTTGTTCTTTCGATGATTGTAGATTCAATGTTTAATCCTGTGATATTCATCTTCCCCATCATTCTGTTGAACTGTGCTCATACTAAGTGTTGTATGATTTTATGCAGGAAAATTCATCCAGGGCTAATGGTCATATATTCAATATGGGCAACCCCCATAATGAAGTTACAATTAGGCAGCTTGCTGAAATTTAGCATCTGTAATTTGTCCAAACGTCCTTCATTTACTAGACTACTATTCACTGTTAAATTTTAATCTCTCATTAATGCAGGTTTATAAGACGGTTAGTGAGAAACTGTAGTAGAATCATCAACCATTGATATAAGCTCGAAAGAGTTTTATGGTGAATGATATGACAATGACAATGATAAGAGAATCTCAGACATGACCATTATTAACAGGCAACTGGGTAATGAATATTTCTTGTGTCTATATTTCTTGTGTCTAACCATGTTTTTTTTTTCTATTTGTGTTATTATCATCTTTTTAACTGTAAAATTCAGGAAGGAATCTAAAGACATCGCTTTGGGATCTACTCGAATCCAGTCATACTTGCCAACAAAAGACTTATGTTGAAGCTATCAAGGCTGCAATTTCAAATCCATTGCAAGTTAAACGAAACAAGTTGATGTTTGGTTCTTTGCTTCCATATACAATATGTTTCTCACTAATATCAAATTGAACCAGGTTCTGAAGATTGCCAATTTCCTGTGGTATGGCACCTGCATAATAAATGATATATATCATCAGGAAAAATGGTACCTTCAAGATTAATTCGAAAGAAGATGATTCAATTCTAGATAGATTTAGGAATTGAAACAATTGAATCAGCTATTCATTATATTCCAAATATATGCCTCGCAAGGCGGATATGTTGAATATAGTTGGTATCATCATCATCATTATCTAATATAGTTGGTATCATCATCATCATCATTATCTAATAGCATGAACGTCCTAATAATTAATTAACATTATACTCACTTTTTTCAGAAATATTTTTATAAGGCCATAACACTTTTCTCATTGGGGTCGAATCGCCACGGCCTAATCATTTGACTATTACATGCTTAAAATAGCCAACGGGTGTTGTAATCTTTCCTAAAAGAATAACAACTTTGTAGGCAACAAACACTTTTTTTTTTGTTTATTTGATGAATTTATTTATTTATTTATTTCCAATGTGCATTTCCAGCAGCAGATTTCCAGTTATTCGTTTAGGCTAATTAAATTAGTTTAATCCACTAAAGTTTTAAAGTGTTAGATGACAAAAAGAACACGAAGGCGATAAGCTAGTGATCACTGAAACTTCTGAGATTTAATTGGATCACTAATACTCATTTGGGCGGGCAAATTTGTGAAAAATGACTTTGAGAAGCGGTTAAAGATCACCGTCTAAAGAAACAAATGACGATTTTTAACCGCTTTTGAAGTTTTATATTGGAATGTTATCAATCGCATTGTCCAAGATGATATATTTTTTTTATTTGTTTTTTATTTTACATAGGCAATGGTTGAAAACCGTCCAAATTTTTTTTTTTAATTATTAATTTACATTTTAAAAATCCTATAATAAAAACTATATACGCCCAATACCATATAATAAAACTTATATATACGCCCAATACCATATAATAAAACTTATATATACGCCCAATACCATATAACATAAACTAAAAATCCTATAATAAAACCATAAACCACATATATATACCAAAACATCGAAATATATAAACATACAATCATAAACATCGTCCAATACACCAAAAACATGAAATATATATCATCACAAATATATAATTTAATTACATGCTACCAATATTTCAAACAACATTCTCTCAATATTGATCAGATGAATATAAAAACGATTGTAAAGGTACATTCTCGGTCAATCGTTTTTCCATTTCTCCGATCTTTTCTTAGAGTAAGACTTGAGCTCACGTTCATAGACAAACCGCAAACAACTAATCATTCAATATAGTATGAATTTTTATTCAATCAATAATAATTTAAATAAATCAATAATTGACTAACATTGGGAGAAATGTTCGTTATAGAAGAAGCAGATTATATCTTCTATAAAGCAACAAACAAAATGTCCACAATGGTCATTATCTCGTTGCCTCGGAACCTCGTTGATTAACAATATAATAACGTATTACAATTATGATTTCTTTTCTATTAATTAGTTTGATAATTTACTAAATTAAATTTACCTTAATGTTAATCCGAGTTCACTTTATTTAACCCGGATCTTGAGCTCCTCGACTCGAAGGTGACTCGATACATCGTCATCACACTATTATTATTATAATTAAAAAATAAAAATAGATTAAATATGCATAATTTTAAAAGTAAAACAAATCATTGTATAGAATATTAAAATGAACTTACGCTTCCATATATGAAACGAGATCGTATGATTAGAATAAACTCCATCACGAAGTCGGGTCCATAAAATACACACTTAATGTATTCATGTGTATGGCGACCAAAGACCCAATGGTTCCTATATTATATTGAGAGTATTAAAATTAGCGCAAATTTAGCATATATATGTGCAAATATTATAAACATGAAAATACAAATTTTAACTAAATGTTTATCACTCACCCCACATTTGTTGGCAAAAAAAATGAGATGATCGCTCCTAGTTAGATTCAAAGATGTGATTAACTAACCCATCCATGGTCTCATGCACCTATCACCCATTATGCAAGACACTTGGGGGAGACGAAGGAGTACATTCCACTTGCTTCGGTTATCTCCGGAGAGATATAACTCACCCAAATATCTTTAACCAACATATATACGCTAATTAATATTTAAAAAGAAAATTAAACTATACAGAAAGTGAATATTGAGAATTAGTAAACACATACCTGAGGTAAAGGGCTATGGTGGTTGCACTCAACCACTCGTCATTCAAGACTTCGCGCACATGTTCCTCACTGATGAATTCTTGGAAAGTATTCTAATGAAAGTGAGCAAGCATGGGAACCGTGGACGATATCGAAAGCATTAGACGATACCATCCGGTGCACCCTAGACTGTAAATGATCATCGTGATCTAAGTCTCCAGTCATGGGATAACCAAGTCTTAGCGCAATGGAGTCCCTCGATTTAGCCTCATGTGGGGTCGGCAGATTCTACAATTAATTTACAATATTATTTAGAACCACAAATAAGATAATGAACTTTAATAACAAATATTTTACCCTCATGGTGCTAGAGACCAAGTTGCTCGGCCATTCGATGAAGTGCCCGACCGCTGTTCCGACTGTGGACGACTTCATCGATTGGTTTTGGCACCCTGAACCCTCCTCTCCGATTACGGGTACATCGAGTGTGACCCTCACGAAACCAGGAGTGATGGGATGACCATGAATCATTCCATGGGAGCTGTGCAACGAGCCTGTGGCCACCAACCGATCGGGATCCTCCAGATACAGGTAGCAAAAGGTCGTTGGCTGTTCGAATAAGATATTTAGTTAGAAAATTTTGATACACTAGTCTTTAATTAAAACAAATGTGAGACATGCATATCTGATACCTGTGAGACGTTTTGAAGTGCCTCAATAAAGTCGTCCCTAGGGTTAGCTGAAAAACATAACATTAGCGACACTATGTTCACGTTTTTGCTCCACTCGACGACATTCCGTGGCTCGATCTTTTCTCGGACCTCAAAGCGTTCCACATCTTTAGCCAACTTGGCAACCTCGTTAAGTTAGTATACCCACCATATTCATGGCTTGAAGACCGGTGCCATTGCTAAAGATGTCTTCGCCACGCCATATCCGACACTCAAGTAGCGGTAGGGATGCTCTGGTGACCCATAGCCCGGCCCAAACAGATCATCGGGCCGATCATGCGAATGTCGCCAGCGTCATGGTGCGAGATAGACGCTTCCTGAATCACAAAAACAAAAGATTATTATTTAATTATTTGTTTATAAATAATAGTTTGTAATTGAAAGATAAATTAATGGATATATTACCACTTCTTCGATGATGCGTTGTGCATTGGGATCGTGAATATTCCCGTCTCGACCCTTTACGGTAGTCCGAAATAAGTCTAAACGGGTAACAATAAACTCACTCTCTCCAAATTTTTCTTTTCTTTTCCTCTTTCACGATAGTGATGAACGTGTCCCTTTATTAGATATATTAAAAGTGAATATATAAAAAAAAAAATTAAAAGTTAGGATTTTGATCTCACCATATTTTCTCTTATTCGTGCATAACCTTTGTTGAATCCACGATATCGCTCCTCTATCGACTTGGCTTGAACAGCGATTTTTTTTTTGCTTCGATCCTACAAAGATAATAGAAATATGATAAACACTTTGAAAAACTTAGGGCATTAGGAATTGAGGAAATGACATTGATCAATTTTACCTCGAAATCATCCTCCATAGCTCTGCTCACAAACTCCTCCCAGTATGGAGCCACCATAGGGTTATTCTGATACGCAGGGAGGAGGACTAGCCGAGTAAAGACCGGTTCAGGATCTCGTGTGTTACTTCTCAACCAAGTCCGGAAATTCTTGGCCATTAGTCCAAATTTTGCGACAATATTTGGTTCTTCTTTTGTGAGGTCAAGACCTCTCAAGGTAGTCTATACGCGATATAACATAACAATTTAGTAAATTTAAGGGTCATACTACAACTTTCAATAAATATATAATTAACATACCGTAAGCTCGTCCCATAATCTTTCCTTCAAAGGAGTCGATTGGGGTTACGCTATCGTTGGTCGGGCAAAGACGATAGGGATCACGCTCCGACAAAGCAGCCCAATGTAGAAGGACAACGACTCACTCTCTTTTCCTATTACTGTCAAACTCATTGAACGATAAATCGCAATAACATAGTATTTAATTAGGTTCAACGATCAATCAATATATTTATCGATTTCAAACTGCTCAATTGTAATAAAATTACTCAAGTGTTTTTCCTTGCTACGAGCTCTCTCTTAATAGATGACATTGTAACTATACCTCGAAAAGCGCTTCTCCCTAGTGAGTCGCTAGTGGTGGTGGGAGCATCGGTGTCACACTCTCTCAAGTCATCATATGCACCATGATCATATGCGCCATGATCTCCATCGTAATCTCCATCATCTCAGGGATATGGCAAACGAGACATGATCCCGTAAAAGAGAAAACAACATTTAATAAACAAAAAACAAACAATATTCACAACCGGATGTTTCATACATGATAAGAACTATCTATGCAAGATACATGATACATCTACTTATAAGTTACATCCTGATCATCTACTTATAAATTAAAATTTAGGTTGATAGCATACTCTTTATACTATGAACACATGTGTATTGAGACATGATCCCAGAAAGCGTAAAAAACAACATTTAATAAACAAAAACAAACAATATTCACAACCAGGATGTTTCATACATGATAAGAACTATCTATGCAAAAGATACATGATACATCTACTTATAAGTTACATCTCAAGATCATCTACTTATAAATTAAAATTTAGCTTGTTGATAGCATACTCTTATACTATGAACACATGTGTATTAGGCTTGAATGACATTGTCTTTTCAAGTAGACCAAAGAATATAAACAACAAGAGCAACTAAGTGTTATGGAGCAAAAAAAATATAATATTTCAAATTTAAAAAAAAACAAGAGCAACATATATAATATAAACAAAATTAACTAAGTGTTATAAACAACAAGATTAGTTAGGTTCAAAAAACAACAAGAGCAACATATATAATATGAATAAAGCTAAAGCTTGAAAAAATTCAATGGAAATACGACTTGAGTTGAGGCCCCATTTTATATTTATATTTATATTGTGCCCCACTTTTCTTATAATCAAGTAGATATTGCATATAAAATATTTCATGGAAGACCTATGCATTTGATTTTTTTTTTTTTAACACACGTTATATTGACTTACTCATATATTAATGTTCAATTCAACCAGTATAATCATATTTATAATGTTCAATACTTAATAAAGCTAAAGCTTGAAAAAAGTAAAATTAAAGATTGCACAATCCACTTTACCAACTAAGTGTTATGGAGGCGAGGGGCGGGTAGGGAGGATGATGACGGGCGGCGACGGGCGGGGGAGGGATGGAGGGACAAATGGCATAGTAGGAGAGGGAGTATGCCATGATGATTTGGGGGGGAGATATAAGTTTAACGACGGCACGCTAAAAAGTCAACGGCGACGGGGGCGATTTGTTGAAGGGAAACCGACGACGGGCGGGCGATTTGGTCTTCGTTTTTGGCGGGCGATTTTGGGGGGGAGAAGAAATTGAGAGAAAGAAATGAAGTCCGAAAGCTAGGTCTCGGTTCATATATATATATTAAAAGGCAAATGTTATTAACCGCCGTCTAAGAAAGCGATTTAGACAATGTTAGTAAATCCGCCAAGTAGAGAGATAGCCAGCGGTTTGAAACAAATGGCCAAGTGTTTATTTTGGACAAATGGTTTCAAACCGCCGTTTTTGTTTTTTTTTTTTTATAAAACCGCTTCTCCAAGTTGTTACTTGGGAGTCTTTTGAAAAAAAGATCGCCCAAGTGCAAAATGCTACAGTTTCAAATGCTGTAGTAGTGGATAACGTTTAAAGCAGATAAAAACTTTTGTAAATTTGAATTCACATGATTTTTTTAAAAGATCACCATTATGTATATATAATTTTTTTATTGTACATGCGATTATCAATCTTATAGATGAAATGTTATTGTTAAAAAAATCAAATATTTCTAACAATAAAATTTTCAGATGCATAAAAGTGTAGTATTTTTACGTGATACTGAAAAAAAAAACAGTTCACTTGAACCCGTAATTAATTCGTGTAGCATACGTTGAATATTTAATTGATGCATTACGCATGTGAGTCGCCCCACCAATTTACTAGGTGCGCTTCAGTGTAGGACCGCACAGGACGGCCACCAATTTTTACACAATGATAAGAACTTGATGCCAAATTTAGTTGGTATTATTAGGGAACAAATCAGCATTTCCTTGATTTATTCCACCATATATCTTTGAAAATAAATTAAATTAATTATTCTGTTGTATTTTTCATATATATCTTATGTAATTTGTGAATATATAATGGAATTTGTTGATAATACCAATTCTCCAAGTATCATCATCATCATCACCATTATTATCATCATTATCTAAGTAGTCTGAACCATGGACGGATGCACACTTAGGCAATTGCTCCACCTCAATTTTTTTCGCTAGAAATACAATATATACTCCTTAAAATTTTTAAAATTTCATAAATAATTTTAACACTACAAAAAAAAAGAGAAAATTGCCTACATAATTTTTCAACATGCCTACAAAATTTTCAACAATAACAATTTAATTGTTAAATAGTGAGGATTGCCTACAACTTATCTACAAAATTTTCTAATCATCATATAGCTACCTACAAACAATTTGCCTACTTTAAAATATAATTCATATGTAAATGACAAAGTATAGGGTGAACAAGTTTCACTTTGTGAACCTGGTTAAAAGAGTGTGACTTATATTACTAAAGAGTGTGACATTTTACTATGAAGAGTGTGACTTTTTTTATTATAAAGGGTATTACTCGGAAAAAATGAAGGGTGTGACTTTTTACTATAAAGGGTATTACTCAGAAAAGTGAAGGGTGTGACTAATATTATAGCAGAGTGTATCGTATTGATAACTGAAGAGTAGTAAAGGGTGTGACTTATTTTACTAAAGAGTATGCCTCTAAAAAAAAAATTCAATTTCACGGTGAACAAGTTTCACAGTATACCAACTCTATGTAAATTTATTTATATGTAGTTCCAAGTTACTCCAAATTACAAACATAATTAATGCCCACGAAATGTTAATTGTCTATGAAATTATTTGTGTAGGTAATTTATTTGCCTACAAAAATTACAAATGTATAAGTAATTTGTTTGCTTTAAAAATCCATAAGAAATTCGTAAACAATACTTTTGCCTACTAGAATGTTAAGAAATCGCAGGTAATGCTCACTATTTTATGGACGAAATATTTTATTGGAAGATTCAGAACCATATTAGAAATTTCGTAGTCAATTCTCTATTTTCTTTGTAATGTAAAAAATTAAGTTCCAAGACATTGAGCATTGTGAGATTTGCAATATTTCTCGAGAGGCTCCCACCCAAGTTATTGCGCCATAGCAGTAAAACTTGCAACGAAGACAAATTGAAAATGTTGAGGGCAGCGTCCCACTAATACTACTCTTTCCAATATTAAGTTCAACCGAATTCTGAAGATTGCCAATCTCCATTGGTATAACACCTGTTAAAAAGATTAATAATGAAAAGTAAAAGTGTCATTATTATGGCACCGATATTATTAAAAGACATGAAGGATTTCACCTCAACTAAAAGTTCTAACTTTTATATTATTTCCCTAACATTCCCACTCACTTTTTTCGAGAGGCCGAAGTTCTTAACCTTTATCTCTGAAGGAAGGAGGGTCCAACGAGTGAACAATTTAATATACATGGTTGGAGTTGCTTTCACGAGAATCGAATACTAAATTGTTCACTCATTGGACCCACTCGCCCTAATGGAGCGAGGATTTAAACTCACAAATCCATACCTCTCACAAATCCGAACTTTTAGATGAGATGAAATTCTTTCAAGAGCCATGAAAACAGAAGCATACCATTTAATTTGTTATCACTAAGATATAAACTATTGAGAGATTTCAACTTCCAAATTTCTGCGGGTATCTCCCCACTGAAACTATTGGAAGATAGATATAGGATTTGAAGTTGTGTACAGTTTGATAGATTTGATGGAATTTCGCCACTCAGCCGGTTGAGAGAAAGGCCAATCCATTCAACAAAGGGAAGATTATGACACATGTTCATGGGAAGAGTGCCACTCAATTCATTTGATCCCAAATCTATAGTTTGTAAGGTGGATATGTTAAATATGGAGGATGGTATAGCACCTGAAAGATGATTGGAGTTCATGCCTAGAAATCTCAGATTACGAAGCCTCCCCAACTCTTGTGGAATTTCTCCCCAGAGAGAATTGTCAGAAAAATCAAGAACATCTAGATTTGATAGGGACTTTGGAATGAAATTGTTGAATTTGTTATTTCTTAGGGACAAGTACTCGAGTTTAGGTAGATGGCCGAACCATGGCGGAATCTCTCCCGTGAAGTTGTTGTCTTTGAGAGATATGAACTAGTAATAAGGTAATAAGGTTACTAGTAAGACTGCAAATGGATAAAAGTAATAGCAAGTATTCTCCATGGCTGCAAATATTAATGTAATACTAATCCTGGTGATCAGATGCTCATAATTGCAAATATATATAGAGAATAACCATATGACTTGTTTCACTAAATTGTGTTATTAATTTTAACTAAACATTATTACCTGTTTCATCGAATTGTATTAGTTATTTTCATAGTACGAAATTAATGTGAAAACAGAGAATATTGTTCACTGAAAATAAGTAATACTACAGTTTAGTAAAAATAAATGATAATATTCGGTGACAACAAGTAGTATGGTTAAGTTAAACAAATGATATGGTAAAATAAAAAAATTAGTTTCACCGTAGATACTTTTCCATGAATAAAATGTATCATAAACGCGTTTCCATCCAGGTTTCAATTTCGCATTCATTTCAATAATATAAAGCTCCATTTGGATAGAGATAATTTAAAATGAATGGATTTAAAAAATTAATACATGTAAGAATACATATATTTTAAATTATGAATTATCAAGAGATGAGAGAGATAGGAAGAGGAGGGGGGGGGAAGGAATAGGTAGAGGGAGAAATTTTAAATGACATGATTTTGGAGAGGATTTGAAATCCCTCAATTTTAAACTAGACTCTCAAATTTAAGTATTTATAAATCCATTATAAAGTGATAATTTATGTGTAAAATTCATGAATTTTAAATACTAAGGTGATTTATGTTTGCTTGGGAGGTGTACGGTTAATATATATGCCATCTGGCGAGCCCCCGCTAATCTAATTAATACATATAAATAAATTGGAAACTGTAGTCCTGACATGTATTGGCCAGATATCTATTTCTTTAGAGTCAATGGATATAACATTAAATTAACATCTTTTCGTTAAATAGGAGTAGATAAGATGCATATTTTAGTGTAAAAAGAATTAGATAAATTAACTTGGTGTACAAGTTGAACATTTCAAGATATAAACAAAGTTGAATATTAAAAAAAAAAAAATTATACGCTTTTAAAAATGTACTTGAATTTCATAGTGTACTTGATGCATACAAAATTTTGTCCTTGTTTATATATAAATTTGTTCTCTTATTTCTTATTATAAAGGAAATATATTTCTTTAATGTGAGAGCTTTTTTTTTTTTTTTTCTTCTAATTGAAAGGGCTCTTTTTTGTCTACTCGATTGTCCGCTTGTTTTGTCTAATCGCTACCAACGAATTTTTTTTTTTTTTTTTTTTTTTTTAATCGAAAGGGCTATTTCTTCTACTCTGTTTGTCTACAAACTACCTTATTTTTAAACCATTTATAATTCAAAGATTTTCCTATTTTTTTCTTTTACTTTATAATTTTAAGGGTAATTATTGAGTACACTTTTTTAAAAAAAACTAGCAATTTGAACAAAGCGGTATATATATGTAGATACAATTGCACTTACATATGCAATTTTACTCAGATATGCAATTTCATTTGTACCTAATTCTTATTTACCTAAAAAAAGTGTATTCGGGTTGTTAATTTCCTAATTTTAAGGGAAACTTGATCCGTGTTCACACTAAGGGAAAATTAAACCGAGATACTGATGAGGGTCGTAATTGCTTATTTTATGGTCATTTTGTGTCTTATTTGATTTCATTTGCAATGAAAAGTGCTATTAATCCAGGTTTGTTTGAGAATATATTGATTTTTTTCAGAAATGGAAGCAAGAAACGATGCAAAACCTGTTGATTTAGAAGTACATCGGAGAAGAGGGGTGAACCATTAGAAGCTTCTTGAAAAGAGGATTGCATCATTAAAAAAATCAACTCAATCGTAGTTCGGAGCTCAAGTTATGAAATAAACAAAATTCCAAGGAAGAAGAAACAAAAGTCATCATTTTGGATTCAGAAAAACTCAAAATGGAGGCCCAAGAACCCATCATTCAGCCATTTAATAGGCCCAAATTTTTGGCCCAACATCACAGGCCCATGCCCTCCATTTTCATTGCCCAATTGCAAATAAGAGAAACAGCGGACAAATAGAATTGATATGAAATCAAAGTCAAAATTCTTTTCTTTGGTCAGCCCAGGATCCTAGTTACCTTTGCAACCATTGTGCAGCCTTCTTTCTCTATTTAATCTGATTGGCCCACGCTCGACGAAAGCAGGACAATGTGGATTTCTAAGCTTGGGAGCACGTTGTTACCAAGAGTTGGTCTCGACTTAAAAAAAAGAAAAAAAAAGAAAAAGAGATTTGCCTACTTAAAATATTCAAACGACTACTTAAATTTGCTTACAAAAAATAATTTAGTCCCTAAAGTGAGGATTTCCTACTATTTGCCTACCAATTTTTAGAATAATCTTTGAAAAAAATATCTAAAAAACAATTTCCTAGACAAACAAGTTATCTACGAAAGAACCCATTCACACATTTGTAATTTTCAGAAAGCAAACTTACCTACACAAATAATTTTCTAGGCAATTTACATTTTCAGAGGTAATTATATTTGTAGTTTAAAAATAACCTATATAATTAAAAAAAATTGTAGCAAAAAGTCGTGAGGCAAGTCTTACTAATTAAGGACTAAATTATATTAGTTGAAAATTTCAGAGGCATGTTGAAAAAATATTGAAAGATTTCTAGGCAATGCACTATTTTCTTGTAGTGCTCCATGTCTTTATGAACTTGAATTATTTGATCTATTTCATCTATTTCAACATATTTTTTAATTCACTAAACTTGACCCGTGATCATAACCTGGATTCTTTTTTAAATGTCCACAAATTAAAAACAAGGTTCATAGTATGAACAGGATCTATACAAATTTTTGTCTTTTTACAAAAAGCTAGACCATAAGTGAGCGACAACTCTTATTTTTTTTTTTTTTAAAAGGGGGCAATCACGATTTTCTAGGGCAAAGTTCGGGAGGGCCCCTCCCACATCTCTTCACACCACGCTTTTCTCTACACCATTGAGGATTATTTCTTAGCTTAGAATAGTTTAGTTTTAATATAGATTTAAGTTTTTTCTTCAAGTTTCTTGTTAGATTTCATTGGGTATTTCATTATCTTGCAAGATTGAAGCTATTCAAAACTCTAGAGGTGATATCCATCTTTTATTTCAAGTTTATGTTGGTTAACTTCTTGATTTTTTGCTTTATTTATTTTATCTAGCCATGAGTTTTGTTTCTAGTTCTATATGCTAATACTTGTTGTGCTTTGGATGATTGAAGGTATGTGAGAATTGAGTTTACTTTTGATTTATACCATATTTTTGTTGATTATTGGGTGATTGCTCTTATTGTTGGGTATTTATTGTGCTTTGTAGTTGAGCTTCGATCTTTAATCTATATTTTGAAGCATATAGTGTAGACGAGGTTACATTAGCATGATTAAATTTTATTGTGTGAGTTGTGAATGTGCAAAAGTATTAGTTATGTTTTAATTTCGAGAGAGAGTTAAATACATTAATATCAACACGATATAGTGTAGTTACATTGTGATACGCACTTAGTAGAATACGAGAGATTGCAAGGTCTTACCATTGCATTTTAAGTGTTCTTGAAGAATCGACGTTTGATTTTTCAGTAGCTCGCTAGAACTTCTTTTATGTTTATCCTCTCCAGGGGATCTCGTTGAGCACTTTAAGGCCAACGCTAATATGGGATGATACACACCGTAAAATCTTGTGCCGTTTTTTCATCATCAAGATTCATGAATAAGTTCGGATCTACAACTCGATCCGGTGAATGTGGAAGCAAGTTTGCAACCCAACTCATCAAAGTAAAATTTCCACAGAACATATCATCACTTGGCCTTTTTCTTGTAAAGGTTTCCATCAAGATCACACCATAACTATATACATCACATCTTGTTGAAACTAGCCCTTCCAAACCGTGATCAGAAGAGTGAGAATTGCAATACATCAATAAATTACGTGATTAAAATTGACTGAAATTTAATATGATATATGAAAATAGAATAAATGTTCACCGAGCGATGTACCCGAGTGTGGCGAGGGTGTTGGTTAACACCATGCTCTCCTCGTCCCTAAAAAAGTTTAGATATCCCAAAATCAAGAATATGGGCAATCATATCCTCATCTAACAACACATTACTAGGCTTCAAGTCGCAGTGAACAATGGGTGTTGAATAACCGTGGTTAAGCCTTGAAATCTTGAAATCAGGATTGAAAGGGCTAACGACCTTTTTTTAATGCGAGAGCTAACGACCTTTTTTTCTTCTAATTGAAAGGGCTCTTTTGTCTACTCTGATTGTCCAAGTTGTTTTGTCTAACCGCTACCAACCCTTTTTTTTTTTTTTTTTTTTCTTTTTAATCGAAAAGGGCTATTTCTTCTACTCTATTTGTCTACAAACTACCTTATTTTTAAACCATTTATAATTCAGCATTTTCCTAATTTATCTCTTTTACTTTATAATTTTAAGGGTAAATTACTGAGTACACTTTTTTTTAAAAACTAGCAACAAGGTACAAAATGGTTGTATATATGTAGATACAATTGCACTTACATATCTTTATTTACCAGATATGCAATTTCATTTGTACCTAGTTGCTATTTACCTAAAAAAAAGTGTACTGGGTTGCTAATTTCCCTAATTTTAGGGAAACTTGATCCGTGTTCACACTAAGGGAAAATTAAACCAGAGATACCTGATGAGGGTCGTAATTGCTTAATTTATGGTCATTTTGTGTCTTATTTGATTTCATTTGCAATGAAAAGTGCTATTAATCCTGTTTGTTTGAGAATATATTGATTTTTCAGGAAATGGAAGCAAGAAACGTGTCACAGACATTAATCTCACACCAAAAGATGATGTTGCAACGAAGGAGGAAGGAGTGGTGTTAGGGTTTTCTGAAGATACTAAAAAGGGAAAGTACGATTTGTTGGTATATGAAGAGTATTTGTCCAAGTTTGAAGAGGGGATAAAAGGAATCGCGCCTGAGAGGTTTTCGCCCGAGCCCCGAGGTGTTTTGTATCGAGCCTCGGTGGGGATAAAAAGGAATCGCGCCGAGAGGTTTTCGCCCCGAGCTCGAGGTGTTTTTGTCTGAGCCTCAGGTGGGGATAAAGGGAATCGCGCCTGAGAGGTTTTCGTCTGAGCTTGAGGTGTTTTCGTCTGAGCCTCGGGTGGGGATAAAGGGAAATGGGCCTGAAGAGTTTGCCAACAAATGGGCCTGGAAATAATTAACGTTCATGAGGCTGCAGCCCAGTATTTCATTTAATTATTTTTTAGTATCTTTATTTTCCTAAAATTGTGATAAGCCCCTGTGGTCCCCACTCCTCTGATTTAGGGGACGGTTTGTTGCAGAGTTTGTTATGCAGAAAATATTCTAACTTCTCTCCTATTTTCTCTCTCTTCTCTCATATTTCTCTCATCATTCTTATCTTATTCATATTGTCCTTGTTCTTCATACTTTACCCAGAAAATCATACAAAAATATTACAATTTACATTCCTTATATATCAGTACATAACATTTGGTATCCAGAGACAGGTTTCTTCTCATCACCATGGCTGAAAGCACTCGTTTCAAAACCCTGCAGGAGACACAAACGAAATTAGAGCAACTTCTTACTGCTGAATCCCTGAAATGGAAAGCTACTGATGATAAAATGCAGGATGCTATAAATACTCTTTCTACAGAGGTTGATAACAAGTTTACTGGTATGCGTGGAGAACTATCCATGTTGGGCGATAAGTTTGACAATGTTATCAAGTAGATTTTGGTCGGGCCTACATCTTGGGGCCAGAATTTTGATAGAGGAAAAGGTCTTAAGAAGGGTTCTTCTATTCTGGGAAGCCCTAGTTTTGGTTTTTCAGGGGCTCCCTCAGCCTTTCATGGTTCTGACTCTTCAAATGGAAGGTTAATTCCCAATCCTACTCCTATTTCCATTCACAGCCCTATTCCTAAAGTTGAGTTTCCTAAATTTGATGGATCTAACCCTGGGGTTGGATTTTGAAATGCAACAATTATTTTCAATTAATCCTCAATGTTCTCGATCCTAAGAAGATTAACCTTGCTTTCTATTCACTTTGAGGGTAGAGTTGTCTCATGGTTTTGAATTTTGCTTTGAAACCCATCGATGTTACTTGGGATCGGTTTGTGGAGATAATTTCGTGAGATTTGAAGAGATAAGGGATATTTATTATTATTGCCGAAGTTTAATAAGCTCAAGCAAACCGGGGCTTATATGGATTATGTGGAAAAGTTTGAGGAACTCAGAGCTAGTTTGATTCTTAAATTGGGTGATCATTTTTTACGAATACTATTTTGTGGAGAGCTTCATTAGTGGGTCGATACCCGAGTTGTAATCTGTCTGCTCTAAATATGTTTGCACCCACTTTTTTACGTAAAGCTATTGTTCCGGGCAAGAAACAGAATACGCATTATTGATACTCTAACTAGAAAGTTCAAGCCTCCTTATAGGGGCTCTAACTCTAATCCTAACCCTAACCCTAACCTTAACCTTAACTTTGTTCCTTGGAAGAAATGATTTGTCAATCCCACCTCAATGTAAAACCACCTTTAAACTCTCTCAAACCTCCCATTAAACTCCTTACTCCTACCCGAAATGGTCGCTAGAAGGGAGAAAGGGTTGTGTTATAATTGTGATGAGCAGTTTACAAGGGGCCATAAGTGTAAACAAAAGATTACTTACATGATTTTGCCTAAGGACATTTCATATGAATCTTTTGACTATGTTCCTACTGAGGTCACACAAAGAGGTCGACCTGAACCAAAGGTTTATGGAAGAGGTTCAGATGACCCGATCTTTATGTCACCACTTCGATGTCACTACAATGAGGATTATTGGGGATTGTGGGGGTCATACACTTCATATATTGATTAATACAAGCAGCACAATCAGCTTTATTAAGGCAGCTACTGTAAAAAAGTTAATTTGCCCCCTTTCTCCTACCACACCTATTCTGGTTAAGGTGGCAAATGGGCAAAAGATGGTCAGCTCACAACTGGTGGATTCTTTTTGTTGGTCTATGCAATTCACTGATTTTCAATATCCTTTGAGATTATTGGATACTGAAAGTTGTGATTTGATTTTGGGAGGTGATTGGCTGAAATCTTGCACTCCAATTGAATTGGACTACAAGCACATGACAATCACAGTGTCATTACTTGGCAAGAGGGTTAAACTACAGGCACTTACTTCCATCGAGAATTTCCAACTCATTTTCGAAGTTCTCTCTTTTCCAATGTTACATTTGGACAACCCTCTTCGGGCCCAAGATTTCTATGTGGTCTACTTGGCTACTCCTACTGGGGAGAGTGATTCCAGATTATCTGCAATCCTAGATGATTATGCTGACATTTTTGAAGAGCCTACAGGATTACCTCCATCAAGGGGTGTTGAACATCAAATCATCTTGAAACCAGATAGTGTTCCTAAACAACAGTTTCCCTACAGGACTTCCCACTCCCACAAGGAAGAAATTGAGAAGATAGTGCAAGAGTTGTTACACTCTGGTACTATACAGCATAGCAGGAGCCCTTTTGCTTCACCAGTCATTTTGGTCAAGAAAAAGGACAACAGTTGGAGGATGTGTGTTGATTATAGATACTTAAATGATCTTACAATCAAACACAACTACCCCATTCCTATAATTGAGGAATTGTTGGATGAATTACAAGGTGCAAGGGTTTTTTCTAAGATTGACTTAAGATTTGGTTATTTTCGGATCTTAATGAAACCAGAGCACATGTTTTTACTGAAGATTTAGAACTCATAATGGCCATTATGAGTTCTTAGTCATGCCTTTTGGGCTTTGCAATGCCCCTGCTACCTTCCAGTCCTTAATGAATCAAATTTTCAATGATTTTCTAAGGAAATTTGTTCTGGTCTTTTTTGATGATATTTTGGTCTATAGCTCCACTTGGGAAGAGCATTTACACCATTTATCTATTATTTTGGGTATCCTAAGGGCTAATCAACTGTATGCAAAGAGGAGTAAATGTAATTTTGGCCAACTTGAAATTGAATATCCGGGCCATATTATTTCTCATGTGGGTGTGCTCTGAGACTCGAAAAAGATTGCTTGCATGGTTAATTGGCCAACTCCAAAAACTCTCAAACAGTTAAGGGGTTTTTTGGGTTTGACTGACTACTATAGAAAATTCATCAAGGGCTATGGCCTTATTAGCAGACCAATCACCACCTTGTTGAAGAAAGATGGATTTCATTTGGAATTAGAGGTCGATTTAGCTTTTTCTGAATTGAAGAAGACTATGGTTTCTGGCCCTGTTCTTGCCCTACCATATTTTACGAAGCCTTTTGTTGTGGAAACTAATGCAAGTGGAACAGGGGATTGAGCTGTGTTGATGCAAGAGGGTAAGCCTCGACATTCATGAGTAAGGTTTTGTGTCCCAGAAGCCAGGCTCTATCCATCTATGAAAGGGAATTTTTGGCTGTCATAATGGCTGTCCAAAAGTGGACACATTATCTACAAGGTCACATGTTCATTATTACGAGTGATCAACAGTCTTTAAGATACCTATTGGATCAGAAGATCATGACTCCTCTCCAACAGAAGTGGATCACAAAGCTTTTGGGTTTGGATTATGATATCCAAGATAAAGAAAGGTTCGACAATGATGTAGCCGATGCTATATCTAGAAGATCGATAATGAGGTTCTTTTCAGACTCTCTTTACTATTGTTGTACCTAAGTGGATTGATCGGGGTTTTATCTACTTATAAATCAGATGGTTTCATTACTAAGGTCATTGCTGCTAAAGCAATTGACTCTTCTAGTTATCCTCAGTTTACAGTTGTTAATGGGTTGGTGAGGTATAAAGGCAGAGTTGTTATTGGAGATGTTCCTGATTTTTGAAACTAATTGTTACGAGATGCACCATTCTCGCTTATGGTGGCCATTCGCATCTTAGGTACCTATATGAGGTTGAAGAGGGTTTTCTATCGCCTAAGATGAAGGTTGATGTTATTCAATGGATTCAAGGGTGTGATGTGTGTGAAAGAGCCAAACCGATCAAGGTCCTTACCATGGACTACTACAACCTTTACATGTTCCTCTCAAGCTTGGACTCATATATCAATGGATTTTTGTGGAAAGGGCTCCCTAAGTCTTGGGGAAAAGATGTTATTTTGGTAATTGTGGGACGGGTTCACTAAATATTCACAATTTATTGCTCTCTCTCACCCTTTTACTGCACAAACAGTGGCTAAGTTTTTTTTTGATGTGATTTACAAGTCAGCATGGGCTACCTATCAAGATTCTAACCGATAGGGACAAAATCTTTACAAGTTCTTTTTGGAAAGAATTGTTTCATCTCATGGGCACTAAACTAGCCATGAGTTCAGCTTTTATCATCCACAACGATGGCCAAACCGGAGAGATTGAACTAATGCTTAGAACACTATCTTAGGTGTATGGTTCAAGATACACCTAAGCAAAATGGTCAAGTGGTTACCCCGGGTGAATTTTGGTATAATACCAACTACCATACAAGCTTGAAAACAACACCCTTTTCAAGCTTTGTATGGATATCCTCCTCCTTCTCTCGACTATGGGATCCTATTTGGACTCTACCAATCTAGATGCTTCGCTCGGGTTCAACAACGTCAAGCAGTTTTTCGAGTTGATTCGAGATAATCTCATCAAAGCTCAAGATAGGATGAAAGGGTTTTTTCGATAGACATAAAAGCAGAACGCACTTACGGAAGTGGGTGACTTTGTTTATCTTAAGCTACAACCTTTTAGGCAAAATTCACTACATCTCGAAGAAGGAATCTCAAACTTTCTTCAAAGTACTTTGGTCCATACCAAGTGCTTGAGAAAATTGGTCAGGTAGCCTACAAACTAGATCTACCTCCTAATTTCCGAATTCATCCGGTTTTACACGTCTCTCTGTTAAAAAAGAAATTAGATGAAAAAATTGTACCTTCTACAACCTTGCCTCCGGTGGACTTGAATGGTCTGCATTCCACATTTTAGGTGGTCGTCGTTCCAAAATCCACAGATCCGCCTTGCGATCGCAAAACAAGTTCCTGTGTTAGTGTTTTGTAGGTCTGTGAAGAATGGGATATTCATTCGGTGGAAGATACAGTCTTCCTTCGAGCTTGTTTTCCGACGCTCTATCCTTGGGGACAAGGATTCTCCACCCCCGGGAGTACTGTCACAGACATTAATCTCACACCACCAGACGATGTTGCAAACGGCGATGGGAAGGAGTGGTGTTAGGGTTTTCAAGATACTAAAAAAGGGAAAATACGATTTGTTGGTATCTGAAGAGTTTTTGTCTGAAGCTGAAGAGGGATAAAAGGAATCACGCCTGAGAGTTTTTCGTTTGAGCCTAAGGTGTTTTTGTCTGAGCCTCAGGTGGGGATAAAGGGAATCGCTACCGAGAGTTTTTTGGCCCCGAACCGAGGTGTTTTTGTCCGAGCCTCGGTGGGGATAAAAGGAATCGCGCTTTTGAGAGGTTTTTCCCCGAGCTCGAGGTGTTTTCGCCTCGAGCCTCGGTGGGGATAAAGTGGAAATGTTTGCCAACAAATGGGCCTGGAAATAATTAACGTTCATGAGGCTGCAGCCCAGTATTTCATTTAATTATTTTTTAGTATCTTTATTTCTCTAAAATTGTGATAAGCCCCTGTGGTCCCCACTCCTCTGATTTAGGGGACGATTTGTTGCAGAGTTTGTTATGCAGAAAATATTCTAACTTCTCTCCTGTTTTCTCAAAACTGTTCAGATTTAGAAGTACATCGGAGAAGAGGGATGAACCATTAGAAGCTTCTTGAAAAGAGGATTGCATCAAAAAAAAAAAAAATCAACTCAATCAGTAGTTCGGGAGCTCAAGTTATGAAATAAACAAAATCGTGGAAGAAGAACAAAGTGTCTTTGTATCGCCCAGTTCGCGAAACTCAAAAAGGAGGCCCAGTAACCCATCATTCAGCCATTTAATAGGCCCAAATTTTTGGCCCAACATCACAGGCCCATGCCCTCCATTTTCATTACCCAATTGCAAATAAGAGAAACAGGGGACAAATAGAATTGAAAAATGAAATCAAAGTCAAAATTCTTTCTTTGGTCAGCCCAGGATCCTAGTTACCTTTGCAACCATTGTGCAGCCTTCTTTCTCTATTTAATTTGATTGGCCAACGCTCGACGAAAGCAGGACAATGTGGATTTCTAAGCTTGGGAGCACGTTTTTACTAAGAGTTGGTCTCGACTTAAAAAAAAAAAAAAAAAGAATTGCCCTACTTAAAAATATTCAAATGACTACTTAAATTTACCTACAAAAATAATTTAGTCCCTAAAGTGAGGATTTCCTACGATTTTTGCCTACCAATTTTTAAAATAATCTTTGAAAAAATATCTAAAAAACAATTTCCTAGACAAACAAGTTACCTACTGAAAGCAATCTACCTACACATTTGTAATTTCGTGAGAGGCAAACTTACCCACACAAAAATAATTTTCTTGGCAATTTACATTTCCGAGGTAATTATATTTGTAGTTTAAAAATAACCTATATAATTAAAAAAAAAATTGTAACAAAGTCGTAGGCAAGTCTTACTAATTAAGGATTTAAATTATATTAGTTGAAAATTTCAGTAGGCATGTTGAAAAAAATATTAAAAGATTTCCTAGGCAATGCACTATTTTCTTGTAGTCTCCCCTGTCTTATGAACTTGAATTATTTGATCTATGTCATCTATTTCAACATATTTTTTAATTCACTAAACTTGACCAGATCATACCCTGGGATTGCTTTTAAATGTCCACAAATTAAAAACAAGGTTCATAGTATGAACAGGATCTATACAAATTTTTGTCTTTTACAAAAGCTAGACCATAAGTGAACGACAACTCTTATTTTTAAAAAAAAAAAAAAAGGGCATCCACGATTTTCTAGGGCAAAAAGTTCGGGGAGGGCCCTCCCACATCTCTTCACACACCGCTTTCTCTCTACACCATTGAGGATTATTTCTTAGCTTAGAATAGTTTAGTTTTAATATAGATTTAAGTTTTTTCTTCAAGTTTCTTGTTAGATTTCATTGGGTATTTCATTATCTTGCAAGATTGAAGCTATTCAAGACTCTAGAGGTGATATCCATCTTTTATTTCAAGTTTATGTTGGTTAACTTCTTGATTTTTTGCTTTATTTATTTTATCTAGCCATGAGTTTTGTTTCTAGTTCTATATGCTAATACTTGTTGTGCTTTGGATGATTGAAGGTATGTGAGAATTGAGTTTACTTTTTTGATTTATACCATATTTTTGTTGATTATTGGGTGATTGCTCTTATTGTTGGGTATTTATTGTGCTTTGTAGTTGAGCTTGATCTTTAATCTATATTTTGAAGCATATAGTGTGTAGCGAGGTTACATTAGCATGATTAAATTTACGGTGTGAGTTGTGAATGTGCAAAAGTATTAGTTATGTTTTAATTGCCGAGAGAGAGTTAAATACATTAATATCAACACGATATAGTGTAGTTACATTGTGATACGTACTTAGTAGAATATGAGAGATTGCAAGGTCTTACCATTGCATTTTAAGTGTTCTTGAAGAATCGACGTTTGATTTTCTCGTAGCTCGCTAGAACTTCTTTCATGTTTATCCTCTCTCTCCAGGGATTCATTTGAGCACTTCAAGGCCAACGCTAATATGGATGATACAATCGTAAAATCTTGTCGCCGTTTTTCATCATCAAGATTCATGAATAAGTTGGGATCTACAACTCGATCCGGTGAATGTGGAAGCAAGTTTGCAACCCAACTCATCAAAGTCAAATCTCCACCGAACATATCATCACTTGGCCTTTTTCTTGTAAAGGTTTCCATTAGCATCACACCATAACTATATACATCACATCTTGTTGAAACTAGCCCTTCCAAACCGTATCAGAAAGAGTGAGAATTGCAATACATCAATAAAATACATTGATTAAATTGACCAAATTTAATATGATATATGAAAATAGAATAAATGTTCACCGGAGCTATGTACCCGAAAGTGTGGCGAGGGTGTTGGTTAGCACCATGCTCTCCTCGTCCCCTAAAAGTTTAGATATCCCAAAATCAGTAACATGGGCAATCATATCCTCATCTAACAACACATTACTAGGCTTCAAGTCGCAGTGAACAATGGGTGTTGAATAACCGTGGTGAAGATATTCCAATGCAGATGCTACGTCGATCATTATGTCCAATCTTTGCCTCACATCCAAGAAATAGTTATGAGAATATAACCATTTCTCAAGATTTCCGTTGGGCATGTACTCGAGTACTAAAGCCTTGAAATCTTCGTTAGAGCAACTGCTGATGACTTTGGTAAGATTCCTATGGCGGATGTTACGTAATACTTCACATTCGACATCAAAGCTCTTTAAAGCGACTTTCGAAAGTGTCAAGCTAAACACCTTCACAAATAACCACATTTCCATCTCTAAGAGTTCCTTTGTAAACCGAACCGTAACTTCCAACACCTAGTAAATTACTCTCATTGAATCGTTTCATTTGCCCACAAGATTTCGTAATAGGAAATTCTTTGTGGTCATCAGAGACACCAATTCAACAATTCCATTCATCGTCTTAACTTTCTTTTTTTGCATCTTACACGAGATAAACGCCAATGTTACTATAGTGATGCTTAATAACCCCAATAAGAACAAATAGTGAAAATGCAACCTTCTTCCCTTTGATTTATGATTTGGAAACAACAGACAAATTGGGATGCTATGGAAGCTTGAATTAGTTTGGCACAATGCAAAATTACCCTTGAAAGACTCTATAGTGAAGTGTCCGAAAGGGCCACCACTCTGGAATCTCTCCATTCAAACTGTTGAAAGACACATTAAAATAGTCGAGGTATTGAAGTTTCTCCAAAGGCTTTGGGATTGAACCAGAGAGATTGTTGTTGGACAAGTCTAGTGTTACCAAACTGACCATGCTCCCCATGGACACAGGAATAGAACCTTCCAATCTATTATTAAACGCAACCAGATTAAACAATCTCGTAAATTACCAATCGTTTTTTGGGATGGACTCGATAAAGTTATTCATTGACAGATTGATAGAGTTTCTTTGCCACTAAATTGCCCATCTCGGAGGTAAGAACCCACTTAGGGAATTTGAGGACAGATCAAGACTCAACAAATCCTTGAGGCTCCACAAACTTGATGGTATGCTTGAAGTGAGATTGTTAGAATCTAGGGAAAGATATCCTAAAGATATGAGGTTCCCTATACATTCAGGAATGAGACCAGAAAGTTGGTTATGACCTAAATCAATTTTATACAGGTTGCGTAGGTCACACAGACCCTCTGGAATGGGACCCCCCAGATTGTTGTTATGTAGATCTAATCCTTGAATCTTATTTAAATATCTGAAAGTAGATGGAATAATACCAGACAACTCATTGTTGCTAAGATCAAGTGACGTCAAGTTCCATAAATTATGGATATCATCAGG
The DNA here is from genome assembly GCA_037126765.1 of Stenogyne calaminthoides. NCBI lineage: Eukaryota > Viridiplantae > Streptophyta > Magnoliopsida > Lamiales > Lamiaceae > Stenogyne > Stenogyne calaminthoides. Next base: position 1,968,798 of record JBBCBC010000026.1, on the reverse strand, counting down.
AATGCTTCCCTTAATTTTGCAATTGGAGGCAGAGAATAATTGGAGAGTGGAAGATAAATTCCCAATGGAAGGTGGAATGATACCGTCTAGAGGATTATCAGTAATCAACAAATACTTTAAAGATGTGCAATTTGTTAAGGAAGTTATGAAGCTCAATTCTGAAGAAGTTGACTCAATTCTTAGATTATTGTCTTCCAGGCTTAGGAATTCAAGCATAGTTAGGTTGCTAAGAAAGTGAGGTACAACACCCATTAATCTGTTGGATCCGAGATCGAGATTTTTGAGATAAGCACAATTAGAAATTGAGTGGGGTATTTCTCCAGTAATAGAGTTATTTTCAAGTGTAATCCATTCAAGAATGGGTGAACCGGTGCAAAGATGGGCTGGAAGAGTGCCAGATAAATCATTGAAATCTAGTTGAAGATATTGAAGAGTTGAGATGTTAAAGATCTGCGGTGGAATTGAACCGGTGAAAGCATTGGAGCTTAATGTAAGTGCCTCAAGTTGGTGAAGTCGGCCAATTTCAGTGGGTATAACACCTGCCATGATTAGAAATAATCAACTAGCATCTAATTCCTAAGGGAATAATAATAATGACTGAGAAAACGGACCTGTGAAGCCATTTTCCAAGAGTTCTAGTTGTTTTAGCATTGTAAGATTTCCAATATCTCTTGGGAGCTTCCCACTTAGTTTATTCCGCCCTATAGATAATATCTCCAAGGAAGCGATATTAAACATGCTCAGTGGCAGTTCACCTGTAATATGATTCTCACTAATACCAAATTGAACCAGGTTCTGAAGATTGCCAATTTCATGTGGTATGGCACCTGCATAATAAATGATATATATCATCAGGAATATTGGTACCTTCAAGATTAATTCGAAAGAAGATGATTCAATTCTAGATAGATTTAGGAATTGAAACAATTGAATCAGCTATTAGTTTCTCCACAAACAAACATTTTTTTTATTACAGAGAAACAGACCTGTGAAGTTGTTTTTCGAGAGATCCAAGTAATTTAGCATTGCAAGATTTCCAATATCTCCTGAGAGTTCCCCACTCAGTTTATTGCTCCACAAACTTAAAACCTGCAAGGAAGACATATTGCTCCATATATCTCTTGGTAGTGCACCAGTAATTTGATTTCCTTCGATAGCAAGCTCAACCAAGTTGTGAAGATTGCCCAACTCCTTTGGTATAACACCTGCAGTATACAAAATGTTAATTTTTTTATGAAGTTTGTCGTCACATGACTAATATTAAATGAAGCTCGAAAGGATAGTAAACTCTACCATTTAAATAGTTTCCCCCGAGATATAAAATTTGAAGAGATGTTAATCTCCCAAATGCAGCGGGTATCTGCCCACTGAAAGAATTGTAAGACAAGGACACCACTTGAAGTTGCTGACACTGAGATAGATTTGATGGAATTTCGCCGCTCAGCTGATTTTTAGCTAGGCCAATCGCTCGAAGAAATGGGAGATTGCGGCACATGTCAGTTGGTAGACTACCATTCAGTTCATTGAACGCCAAAGACAGTGTTCGCAAGGTGGATATGTTAAATATAGCAGATGGTACAGCACCTCTGAAGCTGTTATTTCTTAGAGAAATGAACTTCAAGCGGTGCAGGAGAGATAACTCTCGAGGCAAAGTGCCACTAAAAAAGTTGTATCCGAGATCAAGAGAAACTAGGAAGGAGAGATTTCCTATTTGCGGTGGAATTGCGCCTGTAAGATCCATGTTGGAAATATTCAAAGCCGTGACTCTGTGGTGACGCAAACCGCAAGTGACGCCAATCCAAGTGCAAACAGAGCTTGAATTGGTCCAATTTGTCGCAAGTATTTGATAAGGGTCTGAAGTGAGGAGAGATTTTAGAGAGAGAAGAGCATATTTATCAGCGGTGAGGCTGGTAGATGTACTTTTGGCTAGACAAGCTGGGATTTGGAAGGATATTAGTAGTAGCAGGAGTAGTGCATATGCAAAAACGAAATAGCAAGTTTTGGCCATGGATAGCTGCAAATGCTGTGATGCTATTATATTATAGTAGGGTGAGTATCTAATAATATGTAGAGGAATATATATATATATATATATATCAAAAGGCATGCTTGAATCATTTTTGATGCCACGTAGAATAGGATAAGTCATGATTGTAAAGTTTGTGGCTATTTTCTTCAATTAATATTCATATCATTGATTTCAAATACTTTTTGAACAATTAAACTATATTTTTGAAGAATAAGAATGTAGGGCCGCTCCCCGCTGTAAAAGTTTGTGTAGCTAGCGGAGACCAACGTGACTTGTTTGTTTACAGCTTTGAAAGTGGCTTTCAGAATTTCAAATCTCAAATCCCCGTTTATTTATCAGATTTTGGTATAAAATTTTAAATCCTCCAAAATTCTACTCTATAATACCTATAATACACCTATTTTACCTTTTTCAAACACAATTTTCAATACAATATCAATCATTTATCACACACTTTCCAATTATTATTATATATTCAACTCAATACTTCATCTCCTTCTTTTTTACTTTATTATCATCATATATATATAATCAATCATTACACAATCATTCAATCATTTCTACATTACCTTTTACAATATAACATTCTTTCTATCATCTACTTTTTCAAAATCCTACTTTATCAAATCCTACAAAATCCACACTCCCAAATATATACAAAATACAAATACATTTTTTACTTTATACCAAATTCTTTCAAATCCTCTCAATAGAATTTCAAATCCCCTCAAAGCCGTAAATAAACAGAGCCTCAAGTGTTCTACAAAATATTCCACAAGTAAATAAAAGAAACAAAAAAAGGCACATCATATCATATATAGGAAAATAATTGCATATACATATGTATATTTGAATTTTAGCATGCAACTTTGATATTTTAGTGTGCATCGTATCAGCCTCTTCCCAGGTCCCCTCATGACTCGAACTCATGATCATTAGGGCTTACCCCTAAAAAACGCGTCGTTTTAGAGGCGTGGAGATACACGCCGCCTTAATTTAGGTTGGGAATTTTTCATAAAACTACATCGATTTTTTGGGTAGTTTGACGGTCTCCCGCTATTTGGGACTAAATCGACACAAATTGAAAACACACGGGACTAAATTGAAACATGTGATATATCTGAGATCTTTTTCAATAAAGGTCTGAAAGCATTTTTTAATTCATTTCAATTTAAATCTCTAAATTTTTAAATATTTTGAATTGTTCGTTAACCTCACGCAAAGAGCAGGTTACCAAACTAGTAACAACCACTTGTGTAAAATAGTTTTCTCTTTGATTTCGAAGCATCAATTTAACTTTTTTTACTCTAATAATCTTTGTCGGGTTTTGGAACACATTTAAAACAATATGTATATAAAAAATTAAAAGTGAATCGGTCGGTTTATTGGGTCTAAAGTGATCAAAAAATCAATCATGACCCCAAATTATTTTGATTAAAAAGGCTTGGATGACATTTCGAAATTAAGAAATAAAATAAAATAATTATACGCCAGTAGTGGTTACGTGTTGCAACAGATTAAAGATCAATCTCAAATAAAATTATAATTTATAGGACCAAATAAAAATAATGGGGACCAATTTCAAAAACGAAAAGAAAATTAATTGACTAAAAAAATTTAATTCCTTATTTTTATCGTTCTCGAAATACGAATCATTTACGCATGTTCAAACCTTTCAACGCTACTTTAAACTCTAAATTTCAAATATATTTGGAGTTTAGCAACGATTGCATGTTTTCTGTTGACACGGCAAGACTTTGTTATCAAAGAAGACTCAATGTGGTTAAAATTTTAACAAATTTATTTGTAATTTCCGTCAATCAACCATAATTTTATCAAAGGCCACCACCACAAAAACACAAATTCGTATGGTTGTGGTATACAATATACTCTCTATGTCCCCACCATTTCGCAGACATTTTCTATTTTGATCTATCCCTTACCATTTTCAGACACCCTAAATATGGAAAAAATCTCATAATCTCCACCCTCCATCCCTTTTGGACACAGAGGGAGTATCATGTATGGTTAGACCCTTGAATCGCCAGAAATCAATTGAAATTTGGCCTTAAAGAGATTGGATCGCGAGTGAGTACTAAGTAATGACCAGACACAAATTTATAGTTATGATGTTGTAAAGTGAAAAATCTACAATATAGGCCAAAATTAATTTTTTGCTAATTTTAACATTATATTATTGATTTCAGTTACAAAAGCTAAATAATATGTAATTACCATTCAATATGTAATTTATTGTTCTATTTTGAAGACAACGTAACAACCACGTCAATAATAAGACCGAAGCTGTACAACTTTGTATTTTAGAGGAGACTCTCAAGTCTTCTCCAAAATATTTCCACAAATCAAATTACAAATCAAGAAATTAATGGCACATCATAAGAGAAGAAGTTGAGAGTTGTTTATTGTCCTTACTTTACAACTGACTGACAAAATCATATGGACCAGAGTAATCCCTGCCCTACGTTTGGAATAACAACAATTTAACCGTGCAATGGTTTGCATTTAGAATAAACAACATCAATTTGATATATAATATTAGTTAATGCATAATCCACTGTATGAAATTTGTAACCATTTACATAATATCCTTGGTACGTGTTGACCACACGTAGTGGTCCTCTACTGAGATCCCGCATGAATGGGTTCACAATTCCACCATTATAGCCCTGTGACGCGATGATTTGAGGTTAAATATATAATTGTAAATATTTAATATGAATTTATTAATAAACAACAGTTTAGAACCACTCACATAGTTTTGGAACCACTCTGCAAAACCACGGGTAATATATTCACCTACTTGTGCATCTGAGATGTTTGGATCTATATCGTGTAGCTCTTTAGTAAAGATCCTAATTGAAATCAATATATTATATTAATCAACTATTATATAATATATTAATATTCTAATTATGTAAATGATACGTAAATGAAATACTTACTCAATGTACGGTTGGACTTCCTCACAATTGAATAACACATATTTATGTGCAGCTTCAATCTCTTGTCGGTTCAACCATGGCCGTTCATTTGTCTTACCCAAACATCGACCTGGAAACTTAAACACGGACAACATACCCTCAATATCATCAGCAACATTGTCTGTGCCTCTACCGTCGTAATTACGAGGCTCGTTTCTCAACGTTGTTCTAACATGATCCTCGAAATAGTAAGAACAAAATGTTGTAACGTCCTCACACAAGTAGGCATTAGTAATTGAAGCTTCAACTTTTGCCTTTTGTTTAGCATTGAGCTTCAATTTATGTAGATACCTATAGATATATAATAAAAAAATAATTATAAGATCAAAACATAAATATATTAATATTTGTATAAATAGTTGTGAAGTGAAGGTTTACCTCTCAAATAGATACATCCACCTGTATTGCACCGGACCGACAATTTTGGCTTCATATGCTAAGTGCACCGGCAAGAATGCTCCATCGAATCAAAGAAGCTTGGAGGAAAGTGCGCTCCAACTTGCATAAAATAACTGAAATGTCTTTCTCCAAACGGACCATGTCGTCCCACATAATCATTGTAGACGTTAAATCTTTGAAGAATAAACTCAACTCAGTTACAACCCTCCAGGATATTGTTCGGTAGGAATTTTTAATGCGAGGGGCAGCGGGCCGTTGCATAAACACGTGACAATCGCGGACTTTTCATCCCGGACACCTTTCCGTTTGATGTGTTTACACAACGACTCAGATTGAGACATAGTCATCTCGAAATTCAGATCTTCAATCCATTACACAAAGTCACTTTTTCATCTCTTATCAAGTGTGTAATTGGCTTGGGGATACCTTCCCAAGACGTTCATCCTCTTCAAGTGATCACGACAGATATCTCGTTCATTTCATCACGCGACTTTTGCGGTGTCTTTTTGTCTTGCCCTCTTTGTTCATGATTGTGTGGAATAAGTTATCGAACACATTCTTTTCGATGTGCATAACATCTAAGTTGTGTCGAATCAAAAGTGAGCTCCAGTAGGGCAAGTCCCAGAAAATTTTCTTCTTCTTCCAATCACCCGGTACCATTTTATTATGCTCCTCCGCATGTTCTTTTTGTTGTTTTCCTCAATCCTTTCGATTAATTTGATTTAACAACGCTTTTTACGCGATGTATGCAAAGAGTTATAAGTTAATTAATTTATCATATATAGATAGAAATATATTAATTAATTTAAAACAACTAATATAAAAAAATACCGATCTCTTTTTTTCAAACCCTTTTTTTTAACGATATTTGTGTTCTTGATAAAATCCTTTTTATTCTTTCGAAAAGGATGATCTTCTGGTAAAGATGGTTATCAAACCATGAAACTTTTCTGCTAAGCGGTTGACTGAAAGCGTCAGAATCCTCCATGCAGTAAGGACATGATTGTTTTCTCACCGTCCTCCATCAGGACAACATGGAGTACGCAGGATAGTCGCCGATCGTCCGTCGAGCAACAAGAACCTCATCGTGAAGTTTTGCTTTCTCGATACATCGTATGTCAAGACTCCATTATCCCCGGATGTATTAAGTCTCTTATCGTGGGGTCAAGAAAAACATCTAGTTTGTCCTTTCGATTCTTTGGACCGGTACCAATACCATGAGAAACATCGTTTGGGGCTTCATGCACATCCACGGAGGTAGATTATTAGGAGTCAATATAATCGGTCATAGTAAAAACTGCTCACCGTGCATTCCAAATGGAAAAAAACCATCAGTGCTGAGACCTAACCGAACGTTCCTAGGTTCGTCAAAAAAAATAGGAAATACCTCGTCAAGATGTTTCCAGGCCATCGAGTCGTGAGGTGTCTCATCTCTAAGGTATGAGGATCAGTCTACGTATGATGTCATGTCATATCTTTGGTTGTGGCACTAGATTGATCTGATCTCTCGAAGACGAGGAATGATCGGGAGGTAATACATTATTTTATTTGCCACTTTCTTCTTTTTCTCGCCTCGACCGTCATCCGATTCCGTCGCGGTACTTTGTACTGCACTTATCTAGATTCGCGTCTTCTTCGTTACCCCAGAATAACATGCAGTTATTGATACAACAATCAATACTCTCTACTGGTAGACCCATACTCTTCAACAAATTTTTGGCTTGATATTCCAGAATAGGCACCTTATTAAGGGAGGACATATCTCATTGATCAACTTACTAATCGGTTATAGCTCTTTGAGAAAGCTTGTTCTCAATTTTGATAGCCATGAGTCGAGCATTGAATGACAACAGAGAGTGAATTTGACATCCATCATACGAGATCTTCGTCACCGCTTTGAGTATTCTCAGAAAAATTAGTTGCTTCCTCATTTAGTTCCTCCTCCATAGCCTCATCTTGAATCCCACCGGCTTTCCCCGATCATCGTGATGATACATATCCGTGTATCCACTTTGGTGGCTCGAATCGCATTTCTAGGATCATCGAATCCATGATCATCGCGTGTATTATAATACACTTCAAGGTCATTGAAATCAACATTCCACCGCTTCTTCTTCACCATGACGTGTCCAATTGTAGTAATATGGAACAAAACCATTCATGATGATATGTGTCCGAACATCCACATTCTCTCTATATGACTTGTTTTGACATTTTTTGCACTACACGGACATCTTATACTGACCTTCCTCAATTTGTTGCACCATGATTAATTGCAAATTGAATGAAGTTATTAACTTCATTCAAGAACTTCATATTTATACTTCCGTTGATAAGTCGAGGAGTCGAATACATCCACCGATAAGTTGTATTAGTGGCATATATACCGATTAGGTGAAAGCTTCCGACTCCAAATGTCGCTTTTTGTCTTGAGAAATATCAATCATGTTAATATAATTCAACAACTCATTAGCCATAGACTCATCTCTCCCCTCAACTCACGACACCACTTCAACTCCCATACCCACCCGTTTGGACCCCCAACTCCGTGACTCACTAACACACAACCCCCTCTCTGCTCACTAACTCTAAATAACCTATTGAACTTGGTTTTAAAAGAATCTTCCCCAACCCACACATCCGACCAAAAAATTTGTGTTCTCCCATTACCTATAATTCTAGAGAACTCATTTTTCAAACCCTCTCGGAACCCCAATAAAGCTTCCAAATTTGAGATCGCATAAGCTTTGGCGTGTTTTTTGTTTTTCTCTGCGTTGGTTTTCCGCCGACGTGATTTATCCACCTTCATCGGCGTTGATCCGCCTACCTTCTCAAGATTGGCTTTTCCGCGGCATGACTTGTCCGCTTTCATAAGCATCGACCGCCGCCTTTATCAACAGAGGGCTTTTTCGAAAGCAAAGATCCTACCAAGCTCTCTTCGACGAAGCTCCCTGAAGACCGCTCATCCCGGCTATTGATCTCAATCTCGCATGAACCCATTAAATTTCTTGTACCATCGTAATGGAGCTTGTTTCAACCCATACAAGTTCTTCTTCAATTTGCAAACAAGCTCACTATTCCCTTTGGCAAGTACCCTTCCGGTTGCTTCATGTAGATGTCCTCATCTAAATCACCATGAAGAAAGGTTGTTTTCACATCCATCCGTTTCTAACACCAAATTTTTTCGCGAGCCACCCGGACTCGAGAACTAACGAATGGTAGTTAGCTTCACCATTGGAGTAAAAATATCAAGATAATCAATACCATGTTTCTCTTTGAAACCCCTTCACAACTTGGGTCTTGCCTTGTAACGCTTGCTTCCATCAGCCTCCTCTTTGATTCTGCAAACCCACTTATTATGCAATGCCTTCTTGCCCTTTAGGAAACTCAACTAGTTCCCAGGTTCCGTTGGTCATCAACGAATTCATCTCATCATCCATTGCAAGTTTCCACTTGCTCACCTGTTCACTATGTGTAGCCTCTGCATAACATTCAGGTTCACCACCATCAGTCAACAATAAATAATGAAGAGAAGGTGAATACCTATAAGGAGATATATGCTCTCTCATGGATCTCCGTTGCGGAATTGGTGTTGGTGGTGTACGTGGCTCTTCCTCAACAATCTCCTCATCGTCTTGAACCTCCTTGCTCCCACCCGAGTTTGAAATGTCTAACTCTACAACCTGAGTCTCAGAACCACCCTTTTTGGATATCCCCAACTTTGTCCTTGTACAAAAACATGCTCATTGAATACAACATCTCGACTACGGATTATCTTTTCGATTTTCCTCATCCCAAAACCGATAGCCAAATTCATCACCCGCCATATCCAACAAACGACACTTAATGGACTTAGAATCCAATTTACTCCTACTAGCAAAGATCAATGTGAACATATGAAACACACCCAAATATACGAAGAAAAGATGGATTTACCTCCTTACCAGACCAGGCCTCCTCTGGTATGCCATATTCCAAGGGAGTTGAGGGTCCTCTGTTTATCAAGTAGGCCACAGTGTTAACTGCTTCTACCCAAAACATCTTTGGCAGCCCACACTTCAATCTCATACTTCTAGCACATTCACATAACGTCATGTTCATACGTTCTGCCACACCGTTCTGCTGGAGGGTTCCTCTCACGGTTTTCTCCATTCGAATTCCGTTTGTCTCACAGAATCCTTTGAACTCACGGAGCTCGTACTCTCCACCATTATCCGATCTCAGACACTTCACTCTGAGACCTGTCTCAGTTTCTACAAGGGTCTTCCACTTCCTGAAAGCATTAAAGGCATCAGACTTATTTTTCAGAAAATAAACTCATACTTTCCTCGTAGAGTCGTCAATGAAAGTCATGTAATATGACGCTCCTCCAAGAGATATCCTTTGGTCTTTGGACCCCACAAGGACTAACTCCACTTTTTGTTTCTTCAAGGTTACGCCTCCCTCCCAAAAAACTCACCATTTTTTTTTTTGAATACATACGGTCCTCACAGAACCCGATGTCAATTGTCTTGAGGTCTGGCAGTTTACCCTTCGAACACATAACCTTCATCCCATTCTCACTAATGTGGCCAAGACGACAATGCCACAAATCTGCATTCCTCTTTTCACCTGCAAGAGCAATGTTATCCGGGTGTTATTGTCGTCATGTACAACGTTCCCTCCTTTTTGCCTCGTGCCACCACCATGGCACCTTTGGATATCTTCCACGTGTTGCATCCGAAGATCACACTATATCCCTCGTCATCAAGCTGCCCCACTAAGAGTAAATTCCTCTTCAATCCAGGAATATGTCTTACATCTTTCAACTGCAAAACAGTCTCATTCGGTGTCTTGATCTGAACATCCCCCTTCCCTTTGATTTCCAGAGGCTCATCATCAGCTAGATAAACCTTTTCCAAAAGTTCCGGAAGTGTACTTCTCCATTACGTCAGCACTGCTGCACGAATGAAATGATGCTCCAGAATCTAACACCCATGACTCTAATGGACTGCTTACGCTCAAGATTAATGCATCTGAGCCCTCATCAGTAGCGGCGTTCGCTGAGTTGTCATCCTTCTTTGGTGCATTAGCTTGTGCCTTAGCTGGTGCCTTGCACTCCCTCTTGTAATGACCAAGTTCATGACAATTGTAGCACTCGACTTGACTATTGTCCTTCTTGGGCTTATCTTTGCCCCTTGACTTTGATCTACCCCGATTTGGCTTCCCTTTGGATTCAGATCTGCCTCTGTTTCCCGCACTCAAGGTTGATCCTGTGGCCACACTCAATTCCTTCCTGCGAATCTCTTCGCTCATGATTAGATCTCTCACCTCATCAAATTTCAGTTTCACTTTACCTGCTGAAGAACTAACAGTCGTTACCGTCCCACTCCAACTCTCTGGTAAAGAAGACAACAAAATTAGGGCTTGAATCTCATCATCAAAATCAATCTCAATCGAACTCAATTGGGCTATCGTCATATTGAATTCGTTGAGATGTTTGGCTACCACAGTATCCTCCGCCATACTCAGGTTGAATAACCTCCGCATCAGATGAACCTTGTTCGCTGCAGACGGTTTTTCATACATCTCCGTCAAAATCTCAAGCATCTCCTTTGTGGTTTTTGCTTTCACCGTATGTAGGGCGACGTTCCTGGATAACGACAGATGAACCACACTCATTGCCTTCATGTCCAGCAACATCCACTTGTCGTCCTTCATACCTTCAGGTTTAGAGCTTAAAGGTTGGTACAGATCTTTACCGTATAAGTAATCCTCGATCTGCAACTTCCAGAATCCAAAATCTGTTCCATCAAACTTCTCTACAGGCGATTTCCCTTCAGCCATCATAATTGCTCCCACTAGATCCCTTTAACCCGATGCTCTAGATACCAGTTGTTAGGATTAAAGCAGCAATTATGGAGAAAATAATAGAAACACGAATTAAGGAACACACAATTTGGTTACCCAGTTCGTCAGGAATGACTACGTCTGGGGGCACTACCAAGCCAGGAGATCTACTAAATTTTCGAGTGATGTGGTGATGATACAATTACAATGAGTCAAAAGTGTTTAAATATGAGAATGGGCCAAAAAACCCTAAATCCGCGCAGGCTTCTGGACCCGCTCGACCACATCACTTGGTCGAGCGGATCTGCACGACCATGCCTCTGGTCAAGCTCCTCTGGTATTTGAAAAGGGAATTTCGACCGAGCGAAGTGCTTTCGACCTCGAGCACCTGGTCGGCGTCTCCGGCGCTTATACTCCTGATTCCGATCAGGCTCCATCAATCCCAACAAAAAGGGTATATAGTAAAGAGTATTATTATATGCTTGTTTTCAATTTCAAGAGAACAGTAGTTAAGTGTTTTTTTTAAGTAGGTGTGACCCAGCTTTTTAAAAAAAAAAAGCACTTCTATTCTATCATTTCAAAACACCCACAATGTCTTGGCAAACGGCAAAAATTTTATTAATAAAAATCGAAATACAAGGGGTATATATTAATTCACTGGAAATTCAGAAGAGAAAATTGCATATTACATATCAAATTATTTTTCGGTGTAAATTGAGAAAAACAAGGTTGTTTAACAACAAATAAAGTATCATCGTCATCAAGATCATCGAGGCGGTCCTGGCGAGGATCGTCCGATCCGCCACCTCCGATGCCCAGTGCCACCTCTTTTTTTTCGGATTGCCATGAGTACCATGTCTCGCCGCCGCCTCGAGAACCGCTTCCTTTACCTTTACCTTTACCCCCGACCCCTCCTACGCCAACTTGTCCACGAGCTCCGAGAATTTCGACGCTCGAATTCAAAACCAGAATCATCAATAATGCCAATGCACACACCCATTTATGAGACAAACCACCCATTGCTAATTTGCTACCTCAAACTTGCTTCCCATCATTCCTTCAAATGGATATCAATTTATAGGGCTAATGTGTAAATAAATAATTAATACTATATATGTTCACATGGCAAGTGGATAGTAATATGAAATGGAAGTTGAATGGCAGCTTCCATGTTATCTTGTGTCAAGTGGCTGGTCAATATTTCAGATCAAGAAATTTCAAGGAAACAGATTTGTCCATACGTAAGAACACGGATCGATGTATCTTACATTAAGTGGATATGTATTGGAATTTGGAAGCTATTCAGTATATCAATTCTTGATTGCCTTAGATTAGTAAAAATAAAAACTAAGTAAAAAAATTAGTTAATTTTTTTTTTTATCGGAAAAGGAATCTTATGTATTAGAATCGGTAAAATAATTAGCTAATTTAGTGTAAAATTTTTTTTTAATCAAATAAAAAAAGGAATCTTATGTATTAGAATCTTCCAAAAAATAATTAGCTAATTTGTGTGTAAAATATTCTATCAAATTAAGCAAATAATTCAAAACAGGGCAAACACAACTCTTTTTTTGTCCTTTTTGAGGTCGGACCTTGTTTTATGGTGGAATTGCAACCCTAAACAAGAAAAAACTCACAATTCAAGATTGAATTAAGGGAGAGGTATAGAATGGTCACAAAAATATTCATGAGTTGAAAAAAGTTAATGGAGCGAGAAAAGATAAATGCAAGTTGACAATGGCAAAATATTATGCTAATAAAAGAAGAAAAGCGTGGATAGCTCAACTGGTTTTGTAGGACCATGAGGTCCTAGTCCAAGAGGGAAAATTTACTCTCAATGGTCATCCTTTTAATCAGGGTAATGTTCCCCATTCCATCACATATTCCAACTTCCATGATTATGAGTTGTAGTCTCGGATGATCCTCCTCCGGTGGGTTCCCCTAGGCGAAAAAAATGTTGTCAAACCGGTGGTAAGGAACTATTGTAATTGATTATCTTAGGAAACTATTATAATTGATTACCTTTTAAAATAATAATAATAATAATAATAATAGTGGGCGATGGTTTCTGGTCCCCCATATTAGTCGGTCCTTAGATCGAATACCGAGTTATATTATATATATATAAGTCTTTTAGAATTACTTTATATAAGTCATTAAATACATTCTTTTAGTAAAATAATTGGTGGGGCCATGCATGTTTTGCCTGAATATGTCTCGAGTTCAGGAATAATGTATTTCAGGACAGTAAATATGGAGGTTTGCAATTAAAGGATAGTTATTTTCAGTTTGGTAAATGTAGATCATATAAAAATTGTCAATTTAAAGCCTAGAAAAAATTAATTTTTGCACATTTAGACTCTTGAAATTTTAGTTTTCACACATTTATGTCCGTATGTGCGGGAATAATGGTCTAAATGATTTTAATACAAAACAGAGCTACTTAGTATTTTAAAAACTATAAATATAAAAATCATAAACACAGATCCCATTGTGATCCTTACATATATATTAATAAAGCATATTTATATGAAAGTGAATTACATTATTATAAATGAGACAATGAAACCCAGAACATTCAAATAGAATTTCCTAGTGAGCTGGTAATTAAGTATATTCAATTAGGTCTTCATTCATATCCACCTTGTTGGTCAATTTCTTCTGCGCTGAAAGGTGTTCAATTACAAAGGTGATCAGGTTGTTAAAGAACTGAATAATGCGCGTATGTGATGTAGTGACAAAATAATTGGTACCTTAACTAAATATAGGTTTATATTTTGGGTTTATATACAAAAAAATTAGAATAACTTTAACCATTTTAATTTTAGCGAAATTGTTTTCACGTTTTGAAATTGGTCATGTAAATTTACTATATGCAACTTCTTTGTCCAACGACAACTACTGCCAGAAACTGGACAAAAAAGTCGAATATGGTAAACTTACAAAAAAGTGATAAAAAAAAATTACGGTAAATTTTCAGGACCATCAAAGAAGTGACGCGATGAGCGACTGGGTTACTCTCTATAATCGGCCGCTTGACAAAACAGTCAAATATGTAAAACTTACATGACCGACATCAAAAAGTGAAAATGGTCAGGACCAAAGAAAAAAGGGTAAAGTTAATGACCTAGGAAATATGTATGAGAGATTATACATTTCTAAGGACAATAATTTTACACATTTTTTTATTTTGGCTAGCTTATTTCTATTTCTTTGAATTTGTCTTGTAAGTTTACCATATATATTTGAATTTTTCGTCCAGCGATTGGATATTAGATGTTACACAGCCGTTCACTAGAGGTAACACAGCTGATCACCACATCACTTTTTTTTTTTTTTTAAATCTCCAACAATAAAAAAAATATCCCTAGCAATTTTAAAGAATTGGTTTTATAAAATTATTATTTAATTTACTTTTTTTTAAAATAAAAAATAGTTTAATGGTCTTTCGAAATAAAAGTTGATAGTTTCGTAAAAGATTTTTTAAAATAAAAAATAATTTAGGGTTTTGGAAATAAAAAAAAAAATGGTTAAATCTTTTGGATGAAAAAAAATATAAAAAAATAGAGAATATCCCCTAAGAAATTTTTTTTTGACATGCCTATAGAAATTTTCAACGAAAATAGTAACCATTTCTAAATTATGAAATGATTGTCTTATAAGTTTATCATATTCATTTTTTTTCCTAATTTTATAGACATCTTCAATCCTCAAATTAACTATTAAATAATTTGCCTACAAAATGTAATTTATAGGTAAATTTATTTATAGACAATTCATAATTAAGTTTTAAATTACAAATATAATTGTCAATTATGATAATGTCAATTAAATTTAGTGAATGGAATACTTTGTGTATATAATTTGGTTGTTCTACGAAAATTTTTAATGTGTAGGAAATTTTTTTGCCTTTGTTTTTTAAGGCAAAATGATAAAAATATATTTGCCTACTAGAATGTTAAATTTTCTACCTCATTATTTAATGCGATATTATTTTGTTAAAATTATTTTATCATTTCAAAGGTCAATAAAAAAAATTTGAAAAATAAAAACTCATCAAAATGAATTAAAAAGCCGCGTTTTTTTGTTCAGTTTTAAAAGGTAAAAACTTATTTATAATATACATGTCGAATATATGTAACTAATTTTTCATACCAATTAGTTGATCCTCTCTTTGTGAAAATCAACATTTGCATTTTCAAAGCTAACCAGTTGCTTTTAAAATGCATTATAAGTGTCTAGTGCATTTGGATGCATACAAAAAAAGCCATTGTAACCATGTCAATAAAAATTGCAAGTCTTTTCTCTAATTTCTTATAGTATAAAAGTATTAGATACAATGGTGAATTGATGAATGATAATTTAATTGTAATTTAAAATATTAATTAATTAATTATAAAATTTTTACATTTTTATATATTTTATTAGTTCTTTTTTTCCCCACTGAACTACATTCATGCGTCCCTCCTAGTGTACAAGTATATACGGACTTATTAAAATGGTGGTTCGGACTAAACTTTGCTTAAAATTAAAGGTATATTTATTTGCTTGGAAACCTCCAAATTTTATTGGTAGAAATGGAGTAGAATGGGTTCATTCAAATTCTTTGTTTTAATTACATTCTATATTTGCATATTTTAAAATATATTGTACGTCTTATATTTATAGATTTTAAATCATATTTTTGTTCCAAGAAAATTATTTATTCTTAAATACAATCTTAAATTCCAAAAAAATACATTATTCCCTAAAATTGAATTGTATATCATATTCATGCTAAAAAAATAAGACACATATATTTGAATATTGAAAGCAATTTGTAGATCAATTCACGTGATTTTTTTTAAATTTAGAATTTAAAATAGAGCTTAGATAAATCAATCGGAGTTAAGATAGCCTGGTGTTGCTAAAGATTTTGTCGTGAGCACAGTACTCTCCCTCTCACCCAAAAGTTTGAAATCCCAAATTTTTAACTTTTAATATTTATTTTAATGTTAATTTTTTTTTTATTTTTATTCAATTTTTAATTGTATTTTAATTATTTCTTTTTCCAAATATTTTTTAACAATTCAATATTATTTTAAATATAGTATCAAGTTAATAATAAATAACATCTATAAAATTTTTAGGTTTCCGATTTGAATATATTCGAGTACATCATTCTTATTAATTATAGAACAAAAATTAATTATTTATTAGAATTTTTTTTTTGAACCACTAAATAAAATACAACTTTTATTTTTTATTAATTGTCTCATTTTATTCTGAAATAGCATTTTTATTTAGGCAATAAATTTATCCATTTTTATTTAATAGTAACCATAATAAATTTGATGATAAAAACAGCCAAAGCTATCATTTCCTATGCAAATTGTATAATTTCAACACAAATTAGTTGCATACCCTTTTCAAAATATAAAATTCTTTGTGGTCATTGAAAACCAACTCATCAGTCTCACTTGTTTTCTTCGCTTTCCTTATATATCTTAATACTATTAAAATAAAAATTAATTGAAAGTTACACAATATGCCTTAAAATAGAATTATAAAATAAAAGAGATTATTTAAATCCTAATCCGTGATTAAAAAAAGTTGAAAACAAAAAATGAAATCGAAAAAAACAAACTCAAATTTTGCCTCATTAAATTTAAAACAACTCAAAAACAAAAATTAAAGTAAGTTTTACCCATGGGAATTTCCCCGTGAAAAGGCATTGAAAGAGACATTAAAGTAATCGAGGAAAGATTTTTTTCTCCATGGACTTTGGGATCACGGACGAAAGATAGAAAATTATCAATCACAAGAGAAAAGTCTAAAGATCACCAAACTGATCAATTTAAGGACTTGGAATGGAACCTTTAAATCTATTTTGGCAACACTAAAACCCTAAAACCCCGAACATTAAACCCTAAATGATGAAGTACAACCTTGAACCATGAAAAATTATAAACCCCTACTAAATTGCAATTTAATTTAAAATTTAAAAAAAAAAAAATAAAAATCACTTTAACCATCTTTTATAAATTGAGTTCACGGACTGAATACCTTTTGAATTTAAAATATGGTGTTTTTAGATTGATTTATCTTTCAGTGTCTATTGTTTTAAATATTTTTTTACAATTCTTCTCATATCTCACAAGCTCACTTCAAAACTTTTGATAGAAATTCATAATGGATAATTATCATTTAAATCAGTGAATTCTGAGGTTTACGTGAATTTTTGACAATTTTCAAAATTAAAATAAATGTTAAAAGAAATGATGGGACACATGTGAAAAAAAAAAACCTGTTTGGGACCACTGTTTAGTGATTTAAAAAAAAAAAAACGGCATGAAATTTTACATTTTTAAAATGTGACATTTCACTTATGTACGTAAATTTTGAATATGAAAGTTCACTGAACCAGAGTTTTGAGTTTTTGAATTATGCGTTAAAAATGGGACAATGATCTGATCTAATAGGCATACAAAAAATAATACCTATAGTTTGTCCCAGAAAATGTGGACAGACGGTCCTAATTGCATCAAATCTGAATTTCAAACTGCATTCATGCACTAAGATATATACTTAATTTTCAACCTTTTATGAATAAAATATAACCCTTATATGCACAGAGTGATTTAAATGTTAATTTTGCAAAATAAAACCTCACTTTAATGATTTTAAAAATGCAGACGGACTGAACATACAATCTCTGAATAAAGTTTTTTTCATTGTTCATTCTTGGATGATGAGATTTGTTTAGTGATCACTCAAAAAAATTACACGTGAAATGTTACATTTTTTAAACATATACATCTCATATTAGCAGATAATATTTTTGAATATGAAATGGAAGCAAAAACCAGAGTTCATAAAAGTTTTAATTATGAACGTTAAAAAGCGGATTGTTAAATAGGCATATTCTGAACAATAACACCAACAGTTCCACCACCCAAAAAAGTCCCAAATCACGGTCCTAATTGCATCAAATCCCAGATCTCTAGTAACTGCATTCATGAAAATAAGATATATGCTTAAAGATGACATCAGCATGAATAGCCATAGACATTATAATAAAAAAGCGATATCATGAAAGTGTTTCAACATTTGGAAATTTAGACAGATGCAAATATACAACTTCTGGAAACATACCTTTCCGACCACCGTAGTGTGGAGCAGTATCCCAGAACTCGAATCCACGCATCTTCATTAGTTGTGCTCTTGTTATAAGCCTCCGAATGCTTCCATGCCTTGGGTTTACGTATCTTTTTTGCATCTGGAAAAACAAGGAGAACCTGGAACTTTAGAATCACCTATCAGAAAACCAGCATCAAGGAATGTTCCAACAAAATTTAATGAAACTTGTTCTCCAAACCCAATAATCCCTTTTTCTCCAAATCCCAATAATCCCTTTTCTTTCATACATTAAAATCCTTGTAAACCCTAGTAGGCCACTGTTAGAGTCAAGGGTGCAAGGATATAAGTAAACTAGAACAATAATATTAAATTTTAAAATCCACAAGAACAAGCAGGATATTCTCCTGCCCAGCTTATATCCAAAAAATCACAATGATCCCTCTAGTTGCCTTAACTAAAAAAAAAAAAAGCAATATAAATACTATCAAACCTAAACCCACGTGAGGTTTATTAAAGTGCTTAAATTAGAAAGGCCCAACTATAATAATAATAAGGTAAGAAGGTCTTTTTTAGTCCTTAAGTTTGTCCACTTTTGCTTTCCGGACACTTCACTTTCCCAAATAGAATTTCGTCCGGTTAACTCTCAAATTTAACATTTTAGTCCTTTGACTAGTTACAGCCGATTAAGAACTGACAAATAAAGTTTTTTTTATTTCGTCCTGTTAACTTTCAGAACCGGTTACTAACCCGTTGTAGCCGGTCAAAGGACTAAAAGGTTGCATTTTGAAAGTTCAAGACAAAATCCAATTCGGGAAAGTTAAGTGTCCTGAAAGCAAAAATGAGCAAACTTACAGGAATAATCATAATAATAAAGACACAACGAAAGTTATCAGCCACGACAAGAAATATGATTGTATGATAGAAAGGGAAGGCAACATATGTGCTAGTAGTGAAGCTCTTATATGTCCAGCACTAACTCAGGAAGTACAGGTCATTATGTGGTTGCAATGCTACGTAATCAAGGGTGAAAAACAAGAATTTAACTGGCAATACAAAGTTTTCAATGATTTTAGTAGATGGGCTATTGCCAAAAAAGATATTGAGTTGGCCAATGTTAACTAATTCCACTAAAAAAGATTGACTAGCTATTTTTTCTCCACTGTAAACAGGTAAAACCATGCCCTTACATACAGCCTCAATCTTGATAACTGGCAATTTACCTGGCAGACATTTCTTCAAAAAGAAAAAAGGGAAAAAGACAAATCTTTATCTGTTGATCCTTAAAAGGAAAGACAATAAACTTTACCACCGACAATGCAATACAAGTTAGATCAACTTTATTCTGAATGTCAAGAAACAAGGTGAAGAAAAACTAATTCCACATTGCTTTCCTTCATCCCCATGTATAAATGCTAAAGACAAAACCTCAGATAGAACAGTTCAGGC
Source organism: Stenogyne calaminthoides (assembly GCA_037126765.1). Taxonomy (NCBI): domain Eukaryota; kingdom Viridiplantae; phylum Streptophyta; class Magnoliopsida; order Lamiales; family Lamiaceae; genus Stenogyne; species Stenogyne calaminthoides. Next base: position 1,948,974 of record JBBCBC010000026.1, on the reverse strand, counting down.
AGATTTCAAATTTCAAGTACAAAGCCAACTAATACATGATATAAATTATACACGATCTCTCTTGCATTCTGTTTCCAAATATAAATCCAACTTACTCAACATATATAGAGTGTGTTTGCAAAACACAAAAACGGCTTACGGAATCACTTATTTTCAAAAGTTGTGAGAAGAGGCTTTTCGAAAATAAGTAATTCTACCCCTTTTCATATAGTTTGCAAACACCCCTACAGTTAAAGAAGGAAGAAGATGTACGAAAAAGCCATTGGCATCACCTAAACTTAGTCCCATCTGCCTATCTTGAATAATATATTCTCAGCATCAAACTCCTTAAATTCTTCCCTTAATTTGATACTCAAAACCAACCTAGAAACTTGCAGTAAGTAAAATTGGCAGAGGCTTTTAAGAATTTCTAATTCAGCTTCACAGGATTGGTAATCAAAACTCAAAACATAATGGTTGGAAGAATTTGTTGAATCACTACCAGACCCAGGATTCATGATTATGGATAAGGTCATTTATCACGTCAATGGAACCCAATCTACTAAGATAATGTTGAGTTCTGCAAATTTACCCCAAAAAACAAAAAGGAAATATCACACGTTTACAGAAAATCCAGATTGATAAGCATTAGATATCGAAAAATAGCCTGCAAATTCATGAAGACATAATTATATAAATCAAAAGCAAGCAAAGGAAACAGAAATCACTCAATTCTCCAGTCCACTGAATATACTGTTAAATTGAGCAAATCTAACCCCAAAAATGAACGGAAAAGACCACAAGTCTATGAAACATACACATGATAATAATAATTAGGCATTGGTTAAAAACTTGAACATTCATGAATACATCAAAATTAAGCAGGGGAAACAGATAATCACACAACTCTAGCTACATCATAAAGAAGTAATAATCTAATCCGACAACTAAAAAAAAACACTAATTGCATAATAATCAAATTGATGCAGGAAAACAAGTCCAATTGAGTCAAAAATTACCATTTCCTTTTTCTCGCGATCCAGCGCAGCCCATCGATTGAACTCAAACACGCAGTCAACAATATTGGTTCTACAGTTGGAAGATTGAATTGCAAACAAAATTGAGTATATTAATCTTAATGCTTAAATGTGTGTGGGTTTAATCTCGTGCCTCTTTCTGGGGATTTTGGGGAAGGAGAAAAATGGGAGTCCATTATTTTTCAACGCGACTGTAAATTTGGTCGTGGTTGAAGAGATTTCACAGCTTTTGGGGCTACATATGCAAATTACGATAGTTAATAAAGGGTAATTATTTTGACAAAATAGCAATTTCATCCTACATTAGTAAAGTCATGAGCTAAATTGTAACAATTCATATTTTTTAACATTTGATAATTATGATAAATATTAAAAAAAAAAATAGTAGTTTTACTTATTTAATTGATGAAATTATAAATTTTAATAATTTTTAGAAATATATAATTTTATTTTATAACGAATTGATAAATTATTTAATTTAAGATTAATTTTTTAAAATATATAATTTTACTTTGTAATTAATTGATAAGTTATTTAATTTAAAATTAATATTATTAGGCACTAAAAAATTTAATTGGAGAGGTTCGAAAATGAATAAATCAAGCTCAAACAGCTAATATGTATGACGTACAATTCATTCGTCCAACCTTTTAACTTCGCTTATAATGAAAAATAGAGATATTCCCACATTCACATAAGGACTTGAACACTAAAAATGACCGATAAATCAAGTAAAATGAATTTTAGTGGGTTTGAGTGAAATAAAAAGGGTGTTGTGAGTGTATAAATATTATATTTGTTTCCATTTTTGGAATATTTAAGTAATGTTGGGACGTTCAAATAAGACAAGTGTTTAAGTAATATTGAACACTGAAAATAGCACGCAAATCAAGTAAAGTAGGTTTAGTGGGTTTGAGTGGAATAAAATAAGGATGTTGTGAGTGTATTAATATTATATTTGTTTTCATTTTGGGAATATTCAAGTAATGTTGGGACGTTCAAATAAGGCTAATGTTCAAGTAATATTGGGACGGGGGGAGTAATAGTTATTCTCTTTGTTTTGATGAAGAAAAAAATTTGACCCCCAAAGAATTAGTTTTGCTTTTTAAATTGACAAAGTCTCATGTGCAATTGGTGCACAGATTTAAAATCCGTTCGTGCACTCGTCTCAACTCTATTCATGTATCCACAGAACATATTTAATATATTCAATGAGTCTTTTTTTTTAAATGGGTCATTATGTTGCATGAGTACACGGTACACTTGGGTGCACAAAAGACCTACTCTTTTTAATAATATTTCAAAAAAAAAATCTCATTTAAAAGTCTGAATTTATAAAAAAAAAATACGAAATTAATTTATTTATATAGTTTTCTAATATTCTCATTCACCTCTAGGTTGTCCTCTGATCTAACAACTCTTGAGGGGTTGAAGAAGTTCAATATATAAATATACAAAATACAGGATATGGGCATAATCATTGTTTTCAGAACCGGGTTGAATCAGTCTGTTCAACCTATTGAATCAGGAACCGGCCATGAAACTTGTCCAATTACCCTCAAAAAATTATTTTTACGGTTGAACCGAAAAAAAGGGGCAAGAACCGAAAAGAACTGGTCAAAATCGGGAATCCGGTAAAATCGGTTGAACTGATTTTTTATTATTTTTTAAACTTTTTAAACTTTTAATTAATTTAATACTTAATCCTTGTTTTTATCATCTTTATTTTAAATTGTGTTTTGCTGCCTATGATTCTATTGTGTTTATTTTCAAATGAAACTTACAATAAATAATTTAAAATTTTATAAGTGCACATATATTTTAAATTTAATGTAAGATAAAGAATATTTTAAAAACATTGATAATGATCTTTTTAACGGTTGGATCGTCGGTCGGACCCAACCGGTTGAACCATCGACTAATACCCAAATCGGTTTGATCGCCGGTTCGGTTAGGAAAACATTGGGCATAATCCAAAAGCTCTGATATTATAAAAGAATTTTATCTTATTTAAAAGTCCGAACTTATAGTCAAGTGTGGATAGCTCAAGTGATTAGAGTTCCACCACTTGAGACCTTGAGGTCCCGGGTTCGATTGGGTTGCGGTTTCGATTGCGGTGCGGTTGCGGTTTCGAGTTGCAGTTTCGGGTGGTCCCCCTCTTGTGGTGATTGTGGTTCCGGTCTACAGCGAGATGAAATGATGTTGTCATGTGTTCGGTGGTAGAAGAAATTATTGTAATTGATTTCGAGACACTGAGAGGGAATATTTATTCCCTCTTGTGGTGGTCCCCCTCTTATGGGGTGGTGGTCCCCCTATTGTTGGGTTGCGGTTCTGGTTGCGGTGCGGTTGCGGTTTCGAGTTGCAGTTTCGGGTGGTCCCCCTCTTGTGGTGATTGTGGTTCCGATCTACAGCGAGATGAAAGAATGTTGTCATGTGTCCGGTGGTAGAAGGAATTATTGTAATTGATTATGTTAGGAAACTATTGTAATTGATTGTCTTTTAAAAAAAAAAAAAAGTCCAAACTTATATAAAAATGTGTGAAATTAATTAATTTATATAATTTTTTAATATATATATTCGATTAATTTTAATTTTTTTTTTTTTTTTTTTGTGTCTCAAAATCATGATCATATAAATAAATGGACACGTATTTTTTTTCAGTAAAATATTCATGATTAATTATTATACCGATATATACTTTTTTAGTGTTCGACAACCTGAAAGTTAATAATTAAGAACATCAATTGGCATCAATGCCTTAGTTTTGTTCTCTTTCTGTCTTTCCAAAAAAAAAAAATTAAAAATTGACCAAGTTGTTAATGTAATACTCCCTCCATCCCACATCAATTTTCACACCTCCATCCCACATCAATTTTCACACTTTCTTTTTTGGTTTGTCACATATCAATTTTCACACCCCAAAATGGACATCATTTACACAAATCTCACTCATAAAAAAATACACTTATTTATAGAAAGTTAATTGAGAATATATTTTTTGGCCTCAAATCTCTTTATTTTGTTTTCCCTTCGGCTTTTCCCAAAAAAAAAAAAAAAAAAAAAAAAAGACTAGTTGCTATTCCATATATACTGTTTTATTGACAGTAGCCTTTCAGAGCATTTCTCTAAGCCACTTTTCTCATGCAATTTGAGATTATTATAAATAGCTTGCATGCTTGTTAGTTTACTAGCTGGTACATTCTAATTTATTAATTATTGACGTGTCTAATTTTTAAAATTTTATTAAAATGCTCAAAATCTCTCTCTCTCTCTTGGCATGCAAAAAATCTTAATACTATATATTGGTAAACCTGATTCAGCTTATGTGGCGAAACCACGTCAGTTTACGTAAAGTCCAATTAAACCAGATTATTTCGTTTCAAAATCGTGGACTCTCATTAAAACTTATCATTAAAAAATATTTAAGTTAAAATTTTAATCTATCTAATTAAATTAAATCTTTTATTTTATTTTTATCATATCTATATATAAAGATCCTCACACCCAATATAAAGATCCACACCCCCACACCTCTCATTAAAAGTTATCATTAAAAAATATTTAAGTTAAAATTTTAATATATCTAATTAAATTAAATCTTTTATTTTATTTTTATCATATCTATATGTAAAGATCCTCACACCCAATATAAAGATCCACACCCCCACACGTAGAATTACATAGCACGAATTTTGATGCTTCGGCTTAGTTGCAATTTATTGTGATTTTTGGGCGCAATTTGGTGGAAAAATAATCCAGAGTTCTTTCAATATGATTTGGGTGTGTAATTTTTTATTGAATGATGTTTTTTTTTTAATTCAAGATTGTGGATCTACGTGGTACAGAAGCTTACTTATGTTCCTATGAGACCTTTTCTCCAGGATTTTTTTCTAATTTGAAGAATTTATTAATATAATGTTGTTCTGATTTTGTTTTGTAATGCAGATTTTTCAATTTAATTTGATGAATTTGACAATTTAATTTTATTTTGTATATTGCAGAGAGTATTGAGGTATTGAGGTATTGAAGTAAGTAATTTGAGTTAATTTTTTATTTTGTTTATCATATCTAATTTAAAAATACACATTTTATATTTAATTTGATGGATTTGTTAATCTTATTTTGTTTTATGTATTGCATGGAGTATTGAGGTAAATATTTGAGTTTTAGACGTAAATTGTAATATAATTTTATTAATTTACAATGAGTTATTCTTATTCGATTATGTAGATCACTTAATTAATCTGTTTAGTTTTGTTCAAATTTTTGCAGATGTGCGAAATTGTAATTGCATGTTTAATTGGAACTCACAATAGTCTTCAAATCTTCTTCTGGAGGCAAATTTGTTTATTTAATCATGTATTGTTGGGGTTCTTTTGTTGTTTCCTGCTTTTTTTAGAGATATATATACACACACATACATAGATTTTGATTTAATGACTTTATTTTCTTGATTTATAATTAATTATTTTGTTCAATAGAATGTTTGATTTTAACCAAATTTTTAAAGAGTTATAGCTAATTATATCTATGCAAGATTTGCTATATAAATATTTTTCAAAATTTTATGAAGGATTTTAAAGAGTTATAGCTAATTATATCTAAACAAGATTTGTTTTTTCCAAAATTCTTATTTACTATATATCTATTTAAAAAAAAAGAAATTTACTATATATCTATTAATTATCATAATATTCTTTTCGAATTACGAATTTTTTTATAATAAATAAATCAAAATATTAGAAATTTTTTTATAACATCAAAATTATTTCAACCCACGACACAGATATCTTAACTAGTCATATATATATATATATATATATATATATATATATATATATATATATATATATATATATATATTGCTAATATATACTACTTCAATCCCATGATAATTTGCACATCTATTTTTTGAAAAAACATTTTAAAATAGTTTGCATACGTCTAAAATAAGCCATCCATAGAGCTACCCTCACAATATCCATAATTATATATAAAGTGTCATTATTTTTGAGCTCATACATACACACAATCTAAATCACATCTTTATTTTATACATAAAGTTACCCCTCAAAAGTATATTCATTACTCAACTTTCTTAATTTATATGTGCACCAAAAGATGCAAGTTAATTTGGGACATAAAAAAAATGTACAAAGACCATAGTTTAGTCATGATTGAAATTTTGAATTATCACGACTAATATTCTTTTAATATTATCAAGTTTGTCATATCTTCATGTCAGGCTCAAAAATTAAGTTTGACCGAACAAAAGTCCACATCAAGCTCCGAATTATCACGACTAATATCTTTTCAATACTATGGTATGTTTGTTTCGAGTCTCACCCAAAAGATTTAAAACTTTGCGAACCACGTTTTATTATAGTTTGAAATTTAAAATTAGATTTCAAAATTCATTCCTATAAAATACACATATAAATCTTTTTTTTTTTAAATTTAATAAAACGGCATCACTATTTTCTTCACTCTCAATACAATTTAATAATATAACATCAATCACTGTTAAATATTAATTTGACATAAAACAAACTCTCACTCTACTAAAATCTCAAAACAAACACAAATTTTATATTATTCACCAAAACTTTTAAATTCATAGAATTTTAAAATCATGACTTTCTCGAATTTTTCTTTTAAACTCGACTCTTTTAGACCCTTTAGTGCCAATTCAATGATATGGCCATGGAATGTATTCTTCAGAAAATTGATGACAATAAAAGTAATTCAATTTGGCAGCTGACCAAGTTAATTGAATTACAGTTGGATGAAAATTTGTTGGTAGCCCCCTACACACAAAATACTTTTTCTTTTTTTTTTTTTTTTTATCATTAATAGTGCTCAATCATTACCAATTTGATTTCTTTTATTGGGATTTCTGACATTTATGCGATTGAAAAGATATAATGTAGGGGAAATGGTAGCACTGTGATACAATACAAGAGATGTTTTTATCTCATTGCATTATTTGAACCCTATTTTTCAGGCAATTTGTTTGTGATAGGGCATGCAAGGCCACTAACTAACTACAGCAAAAAAATTTGAATGATGGATATATAACTAATGATGCATCATTCTGTGTTTTATTTGCTCCATCGTGTATGGTACGTGTGCATCATTCTTTTATGTGCAAAACTAATCATATCTAATTACCATAATGTGTTGCATAAAATAAATGTGTTACAATAAAATGTTACATATGATCAATTATGTTGTAGTGTTTTTACAAATATGGTTATATCACCCATTCTTATTTTCAGATGGCTAGAAAAGAAATATATCGATTGTGGCATACTGGCATTAATTTGTATTTAATTGGAAACTTCTTGAATACAAATTTAACAAAAGTTTTCTTTCGGCGGTAGACATGTTCTCGGAAGTCTTATATTTTTAGCATAGAAAGTAATATTCTTTCAGTATTTACAAAAAAAATAAAATTAAGTCTTATATGTATTCAGGTGCACTGTGTGGTTATAGTTCATTTTAGAATCGTGCAATTTATTATATTAAAAAGAGTTGGTATGCTGTGAAGCTTGTTCACCGTGAAACTGATTTTTTTTTTACAGACATACTCTTTAGTAATATAAGTCACACCCTTTAATTATCACTACGACACTCTTTGCTATAATATAAGTCACATCCTTCATTTTTTTTGAGTAATACTATTTACAGTAAAAAGTCACACTCTTTGCAGTAAAGCCATACTCCTTAACCTGTTTCACCGTGAAACTTGTTCACACTATACTTTGCCTATTAAAAAATATAATTTCACATCTTTCTATAAGTTCAGACTTTTATACTGAGACGGATTAATTCTTTGATTGAGTCATATATCTAACTAAATGTGATTGAATTAAAAGTGACATATTCTTTCGTTTCGAACTAAATGTTATAACCCCTCTTTCGAAGGTAATGGATGAATTCATAGCTCGAATGTGATCATATGGATGTCAGTTAATTACCTAGTGTTAGAACATACTCTTTTGCAGTTTGGCTTAATAATCTTATGAAGTGTTGTGGTGTTGATTTTTATTCAAGCTAGATAGGTGATAAGTTTTGATTCTCAGGTTAGGTGTTATTTATTCTATTAACATTGTAAGTGCACAATATGATGTATGGGTTGGAGTACCCTGTACTCCAATTAATATCTCCAATTAATAAATTTTTTTCTGATTAAAAAAAAAAAAAGTGCCATATTCTTTGACACGTGATTGGAAATCAATAATTTGTATTTTTCTAAATACCAGTTGAGTTCATGTGGATAAAATGGAAAAACAATGTATAGAAGTTGTAATGTGGTCAAAACACTACAAAATAAATCATGTTTAGTGACAAAAAAATTAGTGACAAATGAATATTTGTCACTAAAAGCAGTCATATAGTGACAACAATTTGTTATGTAACAAAATAATATAATTAGTGACAATTTTCTATATTGTCAATATTTAATAGAATTTTTGTCACTAAAAAAACACATAGAGTGACAACAATTTGTTATGTTACAGAATATCATAACTAGTAACAATTTTATATATTGTCACTAATTAACTGAATATTTGTCACTAAAAACACACATATAGTGACAATAATTTGCTATGTTACAAAATAATATAACTAGTGACAATTTTATATATTTTCACTATTTAATTGAATATTTGTCACTAAAAACAAACACATATAGTGATAATAATTTGCTATGTTACAAAATAACATAATTAGTGACAATTATATATATTGTCACTATTTAACTAAATAATTGTGACTAAAACTCGCACATATAGTGACAACAATTTGTTATGTTACAGAATAACATAACTAGTGATAATTTTATATATTGTCACTATTTACCTTAACACTTGTCATTAAAAGCACGCACAATGTGACAACGATTTTTTTCTTTACAAACTAACAAAAAATATAATTAATAGTGACAACTTATATATATATATATAGTCAATATTTAATTGAGTATTTTCCATTGTCACTAAAAACACACATAATTTTAAAAAAAAAAAAATTAATATCCCATGATGTTTAAAGAATTCATAAAATTTATATCTAGAAAAATATGAAATTATCTTTCAATTTATTAATTAATTTAAAAATATCCATAAATTATGCACATTTTAAAATTTCTAAATTGAAATAAATTAGAGAAAAATGTCAAATAATACTAAAATAATTAAAATATTTAAAATAAAATATTTTTTCCAAAGGATGTATAATAATTGTCTAATCACAAAAAAATTAAACAAAATATAAATTATATATCAATTAAGTTAAATCAATTGTTTTATGAAGATTATCTTAAGTGAACTTGAGAATGATTTAAAATATTTAATTAATTTAAAAGTTAGCAAAAGAAGTGTGAAGTTATTTATATATTAAATTTATTTTGAGAACATTATTAATAATTACGTTTAATAAATAAAATCGGTATTAGTTCTATTATATTGAAATTAAATAAAAAATTCAGAAATTATTTTATATACAAACATATATGTATATGTATATATATTCAAGACACACAAAAAATATAAAAATTTAAAAGAAAAAATAATTAAAATATAATTTTATTTGATTAACTGATAAATGCCAAAAGAACATGGAATATGTTTCACTTTTAAGTTTTAGGATGTGTTTATCAATTTTCACATCTTCAAGGTAAAATATAGATTCATCAAGTAAATTTAGTTAACATTTAAGGTTTTCAGTAGTTTTGAAAATATTAAATCTATTTAATATTTGAATTCTAATATAACACTGAATTTATATTCTTATAATTTTGAATTTATATTCTAATATATATATATATATATATATATATATTAATACCGATTAAGCTTCTTAACATATTTGATCTTAATTCGAATTCTAATCTGAAACAAATATTGATATTCAAATTTTAATATAAAATCGATTCTTACATACTCAAATCAAACAGAGTATTACTATTTAAACTCTAATATAATATATTTTTTAATATTTGAACTCAACATAAAAAAATCGAATACATTGGTTCTTAATATTTGAATTGTAATCCCGGATACATTCTTATTATTTAAGTTCAAATATCAAATCAAATCTAATTAAAATCGAAGACAAAAACTCATATGAGAAGGTCTCATGCAGGAGACGAGTACAATCAAGAACAAATCACATTCACCCCTCTGTTGGGGTTATACTGAAAAATATGTTTTTACTTTGTATAACCAAACTGAAGTTTCTTATTTATTTACTGAAATAAATTATTTAATCACTATTGCATTAAATATGAATGAATGTTATATATGTTTATTGCAAACCGTTCAATAAGATAAAGACGTATTACGTTGTAGTTAATTTGGTGATACCCGATCTTTGAAGATCAAATTAATGACCCTCGTAATTAAGTACAAATTCACAACCCAGATGGAAATGAAGCGAACCATCATGAACGGTTGAAGTGTGAGAGACCAGATTGATCTGTCTTGACCAAGGGATCACACTAAGCGCATTTAGGTCTTGTTGAATGAGGACCTCTGAGGAGGACAAATTCTTGGTATTGAATATACAAGAATTAGACCTCGATTGGTGCGTTGTTTCTTAATCTCCGTCCCTTAAATAGGATCGTGTGAAATTAATAACTATTGTTTTGACTTATGATGGGAAGAGAGTCAATGCGATTCGATACCTTTGTATCTTGGGCAATATTATTAATTACATGATGACGAATTGTCGACATTTAAAATGGAGAATCGCGTGCAAAACGTCTTGCTTGATTTGTCCCTTGGTGGGCTCATATCCTTTATCATGCAAAATCTTGCAAGTGGAAATTTATTTTCGGCATGGATAATAATGTTGAGTTGTCTTTACTCCAAGAACAAAGATATTAATTAATAAAAAGCTTGTTCAGTGGCTTAATTAATTAATGGACTAAGATAATCTTAAACGCGGGAAATAATTACCGGGAGCCATGTTATATGTGAAATCGTAATATGGGTTAAGATGGATAGTTCAATATTAATTTTATAGTGGAGTAAATTAATATTAATGGACTTGAATAATATTTGGCCCAAAATATTATAGCTTCATAGTCCATTGGAGGTCCAATCTTAATTCTTCTAAAGGCCCCCCAAATAGCCCAAAATAAAGTCCAATTAATGAGAGAGAAAAGAAAATATTCTTGTTATATTTTCAAAAAAATTTGGCCAAAAAGGAAGAAAAGATTTTCTTGATTTTTTTGTAGATATTTTATGGAAAGAGATAATTATTGTAGGAATACATAATTATCCCATAAATTCAAGAAGTCAAATCTTGACTCCTTTAGGCTTGTAATTTTCGGAAATTATGAGGTAGAAGAGGGGAAGAGATTTTTATGGAAATTTTAATTAAGGAGAAAAGAATATAGAAGATATATTCAAGATTTCTTGGAGACCAAGAAAAGATTTTCTTCCTTATATTTTTTACCTAAAATTTCGACCACCTCCTCCCTATTTATAGGGGATGAGCTCTTCATTCCCAAGTGCAATTCCATGTGTTGGAAATATTAGAAATCCACAAAGGTGGTAGCAAAATATTTAATTTCTCTCCCATTAAAATCGTTAGATTTGAAATCTTTCCCACGGATAAGCGTTAGTGGACTTTGGGGATATATTTGGGAAGGTTCTTGGGTTGATTCATCCGTTTGATTCTTCAAGAGGTTAGTAATTAAGTAACTCCTAGTTACGCATGTTTAGGATTTTCGTGAATTATATATACGCATGTTGTTTATTATTATGTTGAATTGATTTAGGATTAATTCATGTTAGTAATTAAATGTTTAATTTAAATATGTATTTAAATAATCACCTCAAATAGATCCGGGCACCCCGATTTTTCCCAACAACTGGTATCAGAGCTCTGGTTTCGAGCTCTGATTTTTTAAATTGTTATTTAAATTGTTGGACATTAAATTGAAATTGGATAGTAGAATTGCTAGATCTGTTTTGCAGGTATCCAATTGTCATGGTATTTAATGTGTTTTATTTTCATGTGTATGAATGAATGGTTTTTAATTCGACTCGTTCGGATTTGTTTTTCTCGTGAGAAAATCCACAAGTAGATTAGGCTATTTGATTTGTTCAATGTAATAGACTAGTCTAGATTTAAGGTATTTATTTTTTGTTAAATAAATTGTAACCTGATCGAAGACGAAGATGGAGGCGAAGGGAATTAAAACGGATCCGGAACCATACATAGCGGCTACGTAAAACATACCAAGGGAGACACGGCTCGAACATGAATCGGCCGGACGGGTTTAGCGCCTGCTCAATGAGATGCGGGTCGGCACGCCACGGGCGCCTGCACCTTGCGAGAGGGATGGGGCGAGTGGCCGTAGGCAAAAAGGCGTAGCGCCGCCGCCGAGGCCGCTTAAGCTCCTCAGAGGAGGTGATCTTGTACGCGCCCTAGGTGCACGGGCGCGGCCTTGGACCAAGCGGCCGGTCGGATGCGGGCGTGCATCATTGCGAGGCCGCTTGGCGTGGCGTTTCAAGATGGAGTTCTTTTTCGAGAACGAACGAGTGAGAGAAATTCAAGACGACGTTTCTTCAAGATCAAGCCAAAGAAAATCAAACCATGACGGTTGGATAATTTGTGCCCAATGTGTTTATTTTTTCGCTTTGCTTGATTTATTCTTTATTGTATTTTATTGTGTTTTATTTAATTTGTTTAAATGTGTTTGCATGAGAATTGCTCAACGAAAAATCTCAAATTCAAAAATTACTAAGTATATTTTAATAATTAATTTGTTTTGACACAAATTAATTTTGACCTCCATGATTTATTTATTTGTGAAATCTTTTGGAGAAATTCCCCTACGGGACGGTCAAAAGATAGCTTTCACATGAATAAATTCCCAAAATGATGATTGTTAATTATTATTAGTGGCGACGATGACCCTCCATCGAGGTTCGATCAAAGCAAAGTAATAATTTTGTATTTAATCATGATTATTACTTAGGTATAAAATTGATATTTATATACTTATCCGAAGTCCCTGTCAATTTTATATTGGTCAAGTGGGAGACGACTATTAATTTTTTAATTAAAGGTTTGTAACTATTCTTGTTTGTAACCTGCTTGAATGTGATTTAAATGATGACCCTCCCACGAGGCTCATTTAAATCTATTTTGAGATGTTGGCTGATGCATATTCATATTCATATTTTTTTGAGATTTTAATATGAATCATGTGATCGAATTGTGTGATTTAATTTTGTGTTGATCTGAATATTGATACAAAATATATGTTTATTTCAGTTCATCATGTCGCAACCTTTTAATCCCTTTGTTCAATATCTTGAAAAAGAAACCAACTCCTTTGGTGAAAACTATGTCACTTGAAACGTAATATGACTTTTGTCCTCTCTCGCACAAAAAAATATTATTGGGTTCTTGGACATAAACCGATAGAATCATTGAAGGGTCATCTAGTTCGAAAAGATGTTTGTACGAAATCTGGGAGCAAGCCAATGAATCAATAAAATCGATAATCTTGACTTCATTGTCTGATGATTTGAGGCTCATTCATGAGGAAATTGATTCAGCTGCGGAGATTGTTCAAAGTCTTGAGGAAATGTTTTCCTCTGAGAACTGCATGATCAAAGAGTTTCATCAAAATGGAGTCGAAAAGGTGAAAATGATTGAGGAACACCGTAAGGGATCACATTCTCAAAATCGGGCGCCATTTTGAAAAACTTGCTTACCTTGGTGCCGCGATCACGATGATGAGGCTCAAATCGAATTCTTGTTCCTAACTCTTCCAAGGAGCTTTAATGAGTTCTATTGTAATTTTGTGATGAGTGATCACATGTTTACCATAGATACCCTACAAGAGATCTTGGAGACGGTAGACAAACACTTGGGACAAGAAGACGAAGCTTTGGTGACTAAGAAACTGCTCTCAAAATCTAGGCCAAAGGAAGGCAAGATTGAGAAGGAGATGAATAGTTTGATCCAAAGCAAGGCTACAAAAGAAAAGGGTAAGAAAACAAGTTGGTTGAAAGTCCAGAAGACACCAAAAGGAAAATGTTTTAACTGTGGAGAAAAGGACATTGGAAGTCGGCTTGTTCCAAACCCAAAAGGAATGGAAAGAAAGGTAACTTACACTCGCTAGTTGTTGAAACTTGTTTGGCGGAGTATGCTACCCATTCATGGGTATTGGATACGGGATCCACTGATCATGTATGTTTCACATTGCAGGGTTTCAAGCAGACACGGCGACTAAGTGAGAGTGAGATCCTCATCACGCTAGGCGATGCTATGAGAGTGGCAGCTGAAGCAGTGGGAGAAGTGCACCCGTCCTTTGGCGACAAGACGTTAATTTTAAGAGATGTTCTTTATGTTCCTATTTTTCAGAAAAACCTTATTTCTATTTCTAAACTGTTTATCGATGGATATTCTGTTCGTTTTAATAAAGATGTTACTGTTTTTTGTAACGATGTGATTATTTGTCGTGGAACTTGGAGGAACAATCTCTATATTATTAACTGTGCACATCACTCACAAAATGCATCCTATAACACATCTACTATTTCTTGTAAACGAAAAGTTGCCGACTGACGTGAACGAGACACTTCTTTGGCACCTAAGATTAGGTCACATTAACCCGAAAAGGATTCAAAGGTTGGTGAAAGATGGTTCTTTGGGGTCTCTCCAAATTGAGTCATTTTCGACTCGCGAATCGTGCTTGGAAGGTAAAATGTCCAAGAGGGCATTTGGGGCCAAGGGGCTTAGAGCTAAAGAAGTGCTAGAAATCGTTCACACCGATGTGTGTGGTCCAATGCAAATCAAAGCTATAGGTGGCTACGAGTATTTCGTTACTTTTTATCAATGATTACTCACGCCTACGGATACATTTTCCTAATGAAGCATAAACTGAGACCTTAGATAAATTCAAAGAATTTAAGGCTCAGCAGAGAATCATAAGGGAAAAAGTATCAAGTTTCTACGATCGATCTTGGAGGCGAATACCTCAACCGATGAATTTCTAAACTACATATCGGAAGTGGGGATTGCATCGATTGACTTCACGGTACCCTCAACAAAAAGCGGGGTTGCGAGCGAAGAATAGAACACTTTTAGAAATGGTAAGGTCAATGATGAGTTATGCTTGGATTTACCAAAATCGATTCGAGGTTACGCATTAGAAACAATGGTTTATATTCGAACCTAGTACCATCCAAATCGGGTACCTAAAACCCGAGAGAAGAGCGTCGGGATGTATGCAAGCCCAATTTCGGACACATCGGGATATGGGGTGTTTGGCATACGTGCTAGACAAGAAAGCCGGTAAATTGGATGCACGTTTGGAGTTAAGGATGTTCATAGGGTACCCCGAAGGAAATAAATGATGCATGTTCTATGGTCCAAAAGATCAAAAGGTGGTAATCAAGACTCACTTTATATTTTTGGAAGAAGACTATATAATAAATAAAGCCTAGAAGTGAAATTACCTTAGAAGAACTTGGGGGCCAACTCCATTGCCAATTGTCCAAAATGACATACCAAACGGCATGCACGCATTAACCGGAACCTCGTCAGAAGTGGGAGGGTTATCGATAACCCAAGAGATTATTGGGGATCGGAGAGTCTTCGGACTTGATCTCCGCAGAAGAATCAGATCCATGGTCCTACAACGAGGCGATCCAAGACAAATATGTTCAATCTTGGCAAACAACAATGGAAGCCGAGATGGGTTCAATGGATCACAATAAGGTGTGGGAGCTAGTCGAACCACTTGATGGCCCATCGGATGCAAGTGGGTATACAAGAGAAAAAGGGGACAGGACGGAAGGGTTGAAACCTTCAAAGCAAGACTTGTGGCGAAAGGGTACACTCAGAAAGAAGGGATTGATTATGAGGAAACCTTTTCGCCCGTAGCCATGCTCAAGTCCATCCACATTCTCTTGTCGATTGCTGCGCATCTAGATTTTGAGATCTGGTAAATGAACGTCAAGACAGCTTTCCTAAATGGAAATCTTGACGAAGAAATCTATATGCAACAACCCGAAGGCTTAATTGAAAAAGGCCAAGATCATTCGGTTTGCAAGCTCAGGAAGTCCATTTATGGACTGAAGCAAGCATCCCGAGCTTGGAATCAATGTTTTGATCAAGTTATAAAATCCTACGGATTCGATCAAAATGAATTTGAAAGTTGTGTCTATAAAAAGCGTGACGGGACTGCATTGGTATTTTTGGTACTATACGTGGACGACATTCTGCTCATCGGAAACGATGTAAAGGTATTATCAGACTTAAGGGCATGGCTGTTAAAACAGATCGATATGAAGGACTTAGGGAAAGCCGGTCACATCCTAGGGATCAAGA
Source organism: Stenogyne calaminthoides (assembly GCA_037126765.1). Classification (NCBI taxonomy): domain Eukaryota; kingdom Viridiplantae; phylum Streptophyta; class Magnoliopsida; order Lamiales; family Lamiaceae; genus Stenogyne; species Stenogyne calaminthoides. The sequence goes on along the minus strand of JBBCBC010000026.1, from coordinate 1,932,592 downwards.
TCACTCGAGATCACAGAAAAAGAATGATCGGGCTTTCGCAAGCCTCATACATAGATACTATTTTGAAGCGCTTCAATATGCAGGATTCTAAGAAAGGCTTTGTGCCCTACAGACACGGAATTCATCTATCCAAAGAGATGTGTCCCAAGACACAAAAAGAGATGGATGACGTGAAGGGCATCCCTTATGCTTTGGCTGTAGGAAGCCTCATGTATGCAATGCTGTGTACAAGACCGGATATCTGCTTTGCCGTAGGCATGGTGGCAAGATATCAAAGTAACCCTGGGAAAGAGCATTGGACTGCAGTAAAGAACATTCTGAAGTACCTGAAAAGGACACGGGACAGAATGTTGGTTTACAAGTCAAACAGTCTGATCCCCATCGGTTACACGGACTCGGATTTCCAATCAGACATTGACTCCAGAAAGTCTACCTCGAGTAGTGTGTTCTGCATGGGGGGAGGAGCCATGACATGGAGAAGCGTAAAGTAGAAATGCATCGCTGATTCTACCATGAAAGCCGAGTATGTCGCTACTTGTGAAGCAGCGAAGGAAGCGGTGTGGCTCAAGAACTTCCTGATGGACTTGGACGTGGTCCCGAATTTGCCCAGCAAAATCACGGTCTACTGTGATAACGTCGGAGCAGTTGCAAATTCAAGGGAACCGAGAGCCCACAAAGCCAGCAAACACATTGAAAGAAATTACCATCTCATACGAGAAATCGTTAAGAGAGGAGACATTGAGGTGGTTAAGATTGCATTGGAAGACAACCTAGCAGATCCATTCACAAAGGGTCTGTCTCATAGTACATTCGAGAGACATGTGGAAGGAATGAGTGTCAATGAAGTTGCCAATCTGCTTTGAGCATAAGTGGGAGAAATATTATTAGGTTCGTGTAGGGTGACATTAGATGTCACATAGAACACGAGACATGCTGTAGTATACTTAAAGCAGACTTTGAGTATAAGTGAGAGATTGTTGGGGTTATACTGAAAAATATGTTTTTACTTTGTATAACCAAACTGAAGTTTCTTATTTATTTACTGAAATAAATTATTTAATCATTGTTGCATTAAATATGAATGAATGTTATATATGTTTATTGCAAACCCGTTCAATAAGACAGTACGTATTACGTTGTAGTTAATTTGGTGATACCCGATCACTGAAGATCAAATTAACAGCCCTCGTAATTAAGTACAAATTCACAACCCAGATGGAAATGAACTAACCATCATGAACAGTTGAAGTGTGAGACCCAGATTGGTCTGTCTTGACCAAGGGATCACACTAGCGCATTTAGGTGCGCTGAATGAGGACCTACAGGAGGACAAATTCTTCGGTACTGAATATACAAGAATTAGACCTCAGTGGTGCGTTGTTTCTTAATCTTTGTCCCTTAAATAGGATCGTGTGAAATTAATAACTATTGCTTTGACTTATGATGGGAAGAGAGTCAATGCGATTCGATACCTTGTATCTTGGGCAATATTATTAATTACATGACGATTGCTGACATTTAAAACGGAGAATCGCATGCAAGTACGTCTTGCTTGATTTATCCCCTTGGTGGGCTCATATCTTTTATCATGCCAAATTTTGCAAGTGGAAATTTATTTCCGGCATGGATAATAATGTTGAGTTGTCTTTACTCCAAGGATAAAGATATTAATTAATATAAAGCTTGTTCAGTGGCTTAATTAATTAATGGACTAAGATAATCTTAAACGCGGGAAATAATGACCGGGAGCCATGTTATATGTGAAATCGTAATATGGGTTAAGATGGATTGTTCAATATTAATTTTATAGTGGAGTAAATTAATATTAATGGACTTGAATAATATTTGGCCCAAAATATTATACTTCATAGTCCATTGGAGGTCCAATCTTAATTCTCCTAAAGGCACCCCAAATAGCCCAAAATAAAGTCCAATTAATTAGAGAGAGAAGAAAATATTCTTGCTATATTTCCAAGAGATATTTACGAAAATTTGTGGCCAAAAAGGAAGAAAAGATTGTCTTGATTTTCTTGTAGATATTTTATGGAAAGAGATAATTATTGTAGGGATACATAATTATCCCATAAATTCAAAAAGTCAAATCTTGACTCCTTTAGGCTTGTAATTTTCGAAAATTATGAGGTAGAAGAGGGGAAGAGATTTTTATGGAAAATTTAATTAAGGAGAAAAGAATATAGAAGATATATTCAAGATTTCTTGGAGACCAAGAAAATATTTTCTTCCTTATATTTTTGACCTAAAATTTCGACCACCTCCTCCCTATTTATAGGGGATGAGCTCTTCATTCCCAAGTGCAATTCCATGTGTTGGAAATATTAGAAATCCACAAAGGTGGTAGCAAAATATTTAATTTCTCTCCCATTAAAATCATTCGTTGAAATCTTTCCACCGGATAGCTTTCGTGGACTTTGGGGATATATTTGGGAAGACTCTTGGGTTGATTCATCCGTTTGATTCTTAAAGAGGTTAGTAATTTCGTAACTCCTAGTTCCGCATGTTTAGGATTTACGTGAATTATGTGTACGCATGTTGTTTATTATTATGTTGAATTGATTTAGGATTAATTCATGTTAGTAATTAATTGTTTAATTTAAATATGTATTTAAATAATCACCTCGAATAGATCCGGACACCCCGATTTTTCCCAACACCCTCCCAAAGTGTTAAATCGTCAATGTCCAACTTATGCCCCATTTCACCGCGAGACGGTCTCATGCAAGTGTCCCTCAAAATCGAATATAGATTCTAAATATTTTATTTCGATATGGAAACAAACTAGGAAAAGTATAGAGTGAATAAGTTTCACGATGAAACTGGTTAAAGAGTGTGACTTATATTACTAAAGAGTGTGACTTTTTACTATAAAAGGTATTACTCATATAAGTGAAGGGTGTGATCTTAAAGGGTGTAACTTATATTACTAAAGAATATGCCTGTAAAAAAAAAACCAATTTCACGGTGAACAAATTTCACAGCATACCAACTCAACAAATTAATTTGAATATATATTTGATTCTTTATAAACACTCATATGAAATTTATTCATAGTATGAAATTGATATCGTTACACTTATAAATTGATAACATTACTCTTATAAATTAATATTCATAGTATTTAATACTATGATACTCCCTCTGTCCCCCAAAAGTATGCTCAGAGGGCTTAAATAGGTTTTATGGAATGATAGATTAAGTTAGTGTATGAACATATTTTTTTTTATCTTTATAGTCCAACAATCACTTAATTACTCAAGTTATTGTTATACTTTGGGGGTGTTTGCAAAGACTTATGGTTTTAAAGAAGTGATTAAAATTAGTGGTTATGAGAAAAATGATTAATAGTAGAATTGGTAGTGTTAGTAAGAAAATTAAAAAAAAAAAGTTGATAGTGTTTGTAAGAAAAGTTAAAAGTTTTTAAAAAAGACTAATAAGCTACTAAAAACACATTCTTTGAAGCTTATAATTTATAGCTTATGATGGTTTATTTAAGCTACTAAAAGAGAAATAAAACACTCTAAATTGTTTTTTTACACAATTCTAGGGGAGTATAATCACTTATAAATTTTTGAAAACACACTCTTTATTCACATTCAATTATTCTATTCATAAACGGACTTAATCTACCTTTACGTAAAACCTGTTTCAATTCTCTAGGCATACTTTTGGGGGACGGAGGTAGTATTAATTTATAAGTATAGTAATATTAGTTGATAAGTGATGTGGTATTAATTTATAAGTATAATGATATAAATTTCATATTATGAACAAGTTTTACCACAAACTTACTCCTAAATCTTAATTATTATTTGCGCTCAAAAAAAAAATCTTAATTATTTGAATTCCAATATTGTGTAGATTCTAATATTTAAATTCGAAACCACCGAAATCAAATCGAAACAAATGTATTATGTACATGATTCTTGATAATATTTGAGATTGAATATTGACTTGATTCTCATCTTTAAAGGCAAAATTTGGGTGATTATTTGTTTATAGTGAACTTTATTTGTTACAAATATTACTATTATATATACATATTATCACTGTTATATATACACACTATCACTAATATGTTTATACACTATTATTGTCTAAAAAGTGCTTTATTTTTAAATAATAATAGTAAATAAATATAATATTAATAATTTTTATACATAATAGTGATAAAGTTTAATGTGAACTCCGACTTACAACTTCTCTTTTTTGGAGTTTAGCTGCCTCGGATTATTTCACAGTAGGAAATCTTTCTAATGTACATGAATATGAATACAAAATCGGACAACATATAATTTACAATGTGTTATCTAAGAATATAGAAGAATAAAATATATTAGATTTGAATATTAAATAATCCAATTATTTTATACTTTTTTAGCTTTTGTTTTATAACAAGTTTTAAAAAATATTATTGTACTATGTTTAGGAAAATATACACGCATATAAAAGTACGTCGTCTTTAATGTATTGGCGCTTGAATAATATATATACAAGATTAAATCTAATCATATCTATGATTATGGAAAAAAAAAGAATAACATAAAATAATCATTCAATAGAAGTTGTAGATACCTTGAGGCAGTTGAGATATTTTCTCTTTTCTAAGATATTATTTGAGGCGGTTAAGATAAAAACTCATCTTATAATTAAATATTTAATGTTTGAGGTATTTAATTATAGTGACATCAATTTTTTGTAACTATACTACGAGATTTAGTGATAAAGAATAAGTGTGACTAAATCAATGAGAAATAGAGACAATAAATATTTGTCACTATAACTAATGATTTAGTAACAAAATAATAATGTGACTAAAGCATGATCTATAGTGACGATAACTTATTTTTGTTACTAATCTTTTAGTCACAGTATTTTTAGTGACAAGCTAGTGACAATTTCTTAAATTGTCACTAACTATTTTTAGTGACAAAATTGATTATATAGTGACAAAAAAATTCATCACTAAAAACGATTTTTTTTTGTAGTGAAACAACATTTTTATTACAGAGTGGCTGTATTCAGTATTCACCAATTCAAAGTTTAAATCCACTTCTATATTAATTTGATGTATATTGATTCTCTAAATAATTGAAGTTAATCATATTAAAATACAAGTAAAAAAAATAATGTGATTGTATTTTTTATTTTATTTTTTGATCGGATTAGGTGTTTAGTTGTTGTAAGTTAAGACACCAAACACCCAAATTTTTATTTTTAAATCGTCAATCCACCTTATAACTTTCATAACTCCAATTCATTCGAATAGAGAATTGTGGTACTTAACTATAATTAAACACATATGATACATACAAACATTTTTATTGTTCAAGATTTTTAATTTGATTGTATTTTATTGGATGTACATAAATATATGAAAAATAATTTAAAACAAATGTAATTAAATCGTTAATTAAGTTCATGGCAAGGATTCAATTATTATAATTTTTGCTTGCCGTAAAATTAAAATGCTCACCAAATCTACGAGAAATAGTGTTGTAGAAGCTGAAAAGATATACACGAATTTTAATTATATATTATCATTGCAGAAATTGATGGTAGACTTAATTCCCACGGTAAGTATAATCAAACTTTTACTACGGGATTTTTGTAAAGAATAAGGATTAAATCAATGTTGACAATAAATCTTTTCACAAGTGTGTCATTTGGGCATATCATTCGATTTACAACCTGTTATTTTCTAACACCGATTTGAGGGGCCAACGGCACGGGTGGGGGAGTTTTTCGTCTCTTCCTAAAAAAAAAAAAAAAATTTTTACTCTAATCAACAAATTGTAACGTAAAATTTATTAGACCATGGATTGACTAAGATGTCATGAAAAGATTTAGGAATATTTATGTTATTAATAAGAGAAAATGTGTTTAATAGATGAGGGGCAGACACAAAAAATTTGTACAATCAAAGTACAGACACTAAAAAAAAAAAAAAAAAATCAGTTCATGTCATATGAATTTAAAAATAATTTTAACAATTCTGAATGTAAAATAATTGTTTATTCAAGCTTAACGAATGAAAGATGCATATCATGATATGAACGTGAAAATCATATGAGTTAAATATAGTTTTGAGTGAATAGTGGTAGACAGTAGCATCATATTAAAATTATTTTGGTCAGATATGATCTATCACCACTACTAAATTAAAACTAAATCCAAATTTATATAACAACTACTAAACTTAAGATTTTTTTATTCGGACGAGCTTTATCCGATATATGAACAGACAAATCATGAGTCTACACAAATAATTTAATGATCTTGATAATAATAGCAGCAGGAGCATATATTTGTTAAATTGAAACAAAATATTCTATCTTAATATTAATTGATATTTACTAATTTTAAAGAATATATTTAAAATTTAAAAATGTAAAAATACATATAATGCATTATTTAAAAAATTGAAGCAATGCATTTGTAATCTCTTGTCTCTAAATAAATCCGTCTCTGATTAATAATTATATACAGTAATCAGAAAAAAACAAAGACATAAATTTATATTCCATCCGTCCTAAATATATAGGTTTATTTGCATCGCGTAATTAATTGTGTATTTTTAAAATTAATCAATTAAAAATTGTTATTTAGTTTATTAAAAATATTTTTTGAGTAAATTTTGATAGCTATGTATAGGCGAATCTTCTATTGATGAAACAAAAATTCTATCTTAATATTAATTGATATTTACTAATTTTAAAAATATATTTAAAATTTAAAATGTAAAATATATATAATGCATTATTTAAAAATTGAAGCAATGCATTTGTAATCTCTTGTCTCACAATTTTTTAATCTTTATAATACAGTAACAGAAAAAAACTTAATTCCTCTTTCAAACAAATCATTATAGGTTTATTTCACATTTAATTATGTTATTTTAAAATTAACATTTAGTTTATTAAAAAAATTTGAAAACCTATATCTTCTATTCATAAATGGTAGTCAATAAACAAAAATATTTTATGACATAATTTCTATCCACTATATATCCACTAGTTCACGACAAATTTTAATTTGGCTAAAATGCGGGAAACAAAATTATCCGCCGAACCCGCGTGACAATGACTTCGTATAGAAACTCCTTTATAATATTACATCACTAACACATTATTTTAATGCCCTAATATCCAAATCCCAAGTAGACATCTTTTAACTTGTAATTTGGTCCAATCGGTATAATATAAGTTCTTTATCATGTATGCTCTATTCATTTTAAGTATCTTAGTAGTTAAAGAAAATTAGTTAGCTTTAAATTTAATTGTTATCATGTAATCATCTCTATAAATTAAATGACAAATTTCAACTTTACTCCTATGAATGATTTTCACTCTTCCTGACGACAAAAAATTAATAGGATGTTAACATATTATTTAGCTTCACTCAGGCGATATAGCTTCAACGTGACAGAATTAATTGACTTTTTAAATAAATATAAATAAAATTATCTAAATATTTTTATAATATTTTAAAAAAATTTAATTTTCATAATTTTAATTGTTCTAAATATATTTTAGTTAAATAGTACAATGTTAATAGGGATAAATTTATAATTTATCTTTTTTGTTTATTTAATGAGAAGAATATTTTTATTATTTTATAATTATTAGTAGGGTTATGCAGTACGGTTATAATATACACAGTGCAAAATACAATTATTTAATAACAAAATTATACATTGAATCGTTGATTCAACGGTAATCAATGTGTTCCCTGATTATATAAGATCTCTACTCTTGTACTATACTATACTCCCTCCGTTTTATAAAAATAGTATAATTTCTTTTTTGATGTGTCTCAAATTATAATTATATTTATGTTAAAAATGTGTAAATTATTTGAAATACTCATATTTAATGTACCTTAAGAATAAAAAATAAAAAAAGGCATATCAAGAATTTTATACATAATAAATAATGCATATAAAATTTCAAACGTGACTATTTTTTCAATGATGCAAAAGTCAGCTTGAGCTGCGCTAGGAGCCGATAGCCGATTCGATTTTGTGAAAAACAATAGTTCTAGGCATTTTTGTCAATAAGCGCTCTCTAAGCGGCTAAGTCGGAAGCCAGGCGGGCATGTCTATTTATTGTTTCAATTATTAATTAAAAAATTAAAACACGACTAAAATAAGCAAAAATCGCCCAAAATCAAATTGAAAGAAGGGTATGCTCGTCGCCGTAACCGTCATTTTGCTTGTTGACCACACACTCAGACACCTAACACTAAGACATTATTTGATAATGAGAGACTTTATTTTTAAAATAAATTGACGATAAGGTAAAAATTAATATTTTTCACAACACTAACATTTTAAAGTATGGACTTGTAGCATTTTTTTTGTAAAAATTAAAGTATGGATTATGTATTAAAAAAACGTTTGAATTGTAATCTTGATTTGGGTGGTTGTATAATGAATTCGTTAATTAATTCTAAAGTGATATATTTTTGTTATAAGATATTAATAAATAGAAGATAAAATTCATTTAAATGCAAAAATTACACAAAAGAATCGAACCGACTAATCCCCACTTAACCTAGGCATTAGGCTGTCCGAATCCAACCCACCCAATCAATTACTTGTGTTTAATGTACATAGGTCTTCATACTTGTGGTATCGTAGCACATTTCACACCTTAAAGTCCACAAAATAAAATACGCATCCGATTCTCTGTGTATATTTATTTCACAGTTTTTTGCCACTCTTGCACAAACAAATAGACAAAAAATTCATTAACATGATAACATTCTTTACTTTTTATTTTACACAAAAGTCGGCTAGAATTGTATAAAGATGGAACTGATCAATTTGTGCGTGTGAATCAACCAGTGTTCGGATATAACTTGCATTACATTCCGATCAAGAATTAAAATATTTTTTCATGGTATGCAAATATGCAATACACTCGAACCTCTAAGAGTTGATCAAGTGGTGTAAACTTGAGATTTATGAGTATGTTTAATTCTCTTTAGGTCTTACGTTTGAAACCTTTAAGATAAAATCAATTATTGAGATGAGTCAATTCATACAGATCTTAGCTCTGGACTGAAGTAGGATCCCACTAATGAACCGTGGGTTCTGCTGTTCTGATCCCCCGAATGATCGGTCCTTGAGTCGGATACCGAATTATCAAAAAATTATATATATATGCAATATATACTCGAGCAAAGTTTGAATGCTAATTTGTTTCTCAATTAAATTAAATCGTGTACATTTGTAAAAATAAAATTTTAAAAAACAAATATATTAAATTATTATATATGAAAACGAGTATTTAGTAACTCCTACAAGATATATACGGACTTAAATTATTCCTTAGAATATATTAATTGTAGATAAATCATGTTCCGAAACGAAACATAATTTTTTTTTACCAACCTGGAGTGGGTTGGGCAAGGGTTGTGGGCTTCAGTTGGGCGAAAGTATATATATTTATAGAAAGATTTGTTTATCAAATATGTATTGTAGTCTATTAGTTCAGATCTGTTGTTAATGTATACCACATGAACAAAACCAGTATAAGCGCGAAAAGAAATCATCAGTCCAAAATAAAAAATTTAAAGAACAACTTGATGTGTTATTATATGAAAAAAAAATAGTATTACTACATAAACAAAAAATCAGTATAAGCGCAAAAAAAAATTCTTCAGTCAAAAATTACAGATTTAAAAAACAGCATCAGGAGAGTGCAGAAAGATTTGAAAGATTGCGTAACAAAATCGCAAGGAAAAAGAACTAAAGATCCTGTAAATTTTCCAGATGAGAAAATTGAAGAAAAACGAGAAGAATATGGAATAATTTGAATAAGGTAGAAAAAAAAAGAACAAGAGAAGATAATGAAAAACCTAAAAACTCAGTGCTATAAAATCTGATAGGAAGAAGATTTCGAAAGCGTTGCCGTGATGAAGAATAAAAGGTATGAGAAAGGAAGAATCCAAAAGAGAGGATCAAATGAGTCTGGTTTGACCCGAGAAATTAATATTGGACTAAAATTGCACATATAATTTGTATGTAATATTGCATATTATTTTTTATCATAATGTTATATCCTCTCATCCTAAATATCGATTGTTTAGGACCGAGAGCCGAAATTATGAAAAACCATAGAATGACAAATATAACATCGATGGAATAATTATTTACCAAATCTACATTCTTTAATTTTAATAATAAGAAATGTTGAAGGGATTTGGGTATGGATAAAATAAGAAAAAATAAGAAAATAAAATCTAAAATCACACTTAATTAGAAACAAAATTTATCTTTTGAAACAACAATTGTATAGAGCCGGAGAGAGTTTTTTTTTTCTTGAATTGAAGATTTAGTTGTCGCCAGATTGGTGCCTGTTAGAATTAATGACAGGTATTTGAATTCCAAAATTGGACACCACATTCATTAAAATCAATTTTATCCGAATTATTGTTAGTTATAAAATAATGTTCGTATCATACTCGACATAGGTGACATATGCCTACATATTTATAGCATATCTGGTATGATTTAATAGAGAATCTTCAGAATTAGATAATGGTACCTTCCTCCCTAATAAGTTCCTATAAATACAATATAATTAACCCCTAATTATTACTCCCTCCGTCCCAAACTTATTTTCCTGTATTCCGTTTTGGGTGTCTCATACTTGTTTTCCTATTTCCTTAAATGGAAATTTCTATTTTATCACTTTATCACATAAAATACTAATAAATAACTTTTTTTAACCCCAACTACTCATCACTTTATCACTTTATCATATAAAATACTAATAAACAACTATTTCTACCCAACACTTTATCACTTTATCATTTTTTTCTTAAAACCCAAGCACACAGTAAACAAGAAAACAACTATGGGACGGAGGGAGTATTATTTTTAAAGTGGTGGGTCTCACGTGTATTTTGGTTCAATATTGCATTTTAGAATCATACAAATTGTTATACTAAAAGATACTCTCTCCATTCTAATTTAGATTGATTATTCATTATTTAGTTCATATTTTAATAAGCAAGTTGTTTATTACTATATGAAATGATAAAATTACTTTAAGAATATGTAAGATAGATGAGGGATATGACTATCATACCTCACCTTAAAAATTATTTATCATTTTAAATATACTAATAAATAATTCGCTCGTTAAAACATTAGTAGACAGTGAATAGACAATTTAAAACAGAACGAGGGAGTACAACTTATTTATAATGAATCGTGCAACTATTAATATGAACAATTCAGTGTAATAAATTGCATCTTTTAATATAATAAATTATATAATTTTAAAATACATCATAACTATATAGATACAACTGGATGCATATAAGACTTAACCTTAATTTCTTATTGTTATTATTTATATAAATTTATATATATGTATCATCCCTGCGCATGCACAATACTTTAATTTTTGTTCTCTCTCCATCTTCTGCTAATACCATAGAGTCAAAAATAGGGTCCCTCTTTTTCAAATTTCATTTCACACCAATTTCCCTTTTCTCAAAATCAAAATCCAACTCCAAATTCCTCACTTGATTTCATGCCCTAATCAAGAAAATCCACAATCAAAACCTACCAAAAAAGCATGGATTCAAATTCAATCAAACCATCTCCAGCCCCAAACAAACACAAATTCACCAAAACATTTCAAAAAATCATCCACCCAAAAAAACCCACCACCAAAAACCGCTCAAGCCTCGGATTTTGCATCCCAATTCCGCAAGAAAAATTCGGATGCGGCGAGTCGAAGCAGTTCGAGACAGAATCCGCAGAGGAAGTGAAAAACAGAGCATCAATGGAAGCTTTCGTTGCGAAGCTTTTCGCCTCTGTTTCGTCTTTAAAAGCAGCTTATGCAGAGCTACAAATGGCGCAATTTCCGTACAGCGATGAGCTCATAAAGTTAGCAGATCAGGGTGTGGTCGATCAATTAAAAGTGATTTCGGAGCTTAAACGCAGATTTGTAAAATATCAGATTGATTCTTCACCGCCCCATGTGACATACATGCTTGCTGAAATTCAAGAACAGCAGTCTTTAATGAAGTGTTACGAGATTACAGTGAAGAAAATGCAGAGTGAAATTGATAAAAAGGAAGCAAAAGTTTTTTCTCTGCAACAAGAATTGAAGGAAATTGTTGGGAGCAACAAATCCATGGAGAAAAAGATGAATGAAAGTGGATCATTCTCTGTTCTTGATAGTGTTAAATTCTCAGATTTGAATTTGAAGGATTTCGTTCTGGTTTTGAATTACGCGTTGAGATCTGTCAGGCATTTCGTCAAACAGCTGGTGCGCGAGATGGAATCCGCAAATTGGGATATTGATGCCGCTGTTAATGCAATTCAACCGGGTGTTAAATTCAATATCAAAAACGATAAAGACAGAGCATTCGTGTTTGAATCATTCGTTTGCATGGAAATCTTCAGTGGATTCAATGATCACAATTTAACCGGAGAAAAGCAAGAACGCCGGAATTTCTTCTTCGAGGAGTTCAAGAAACTGAAATCTGTAAATGTAATGCATTTCATCAAACAGAATCCGAATTCCTTATTCGGGAAATTCTTGAGATCGAAATACCTCCAATTTGTTCACCCAAAAATGGAATTCTCATTTTCCGGGAATTTAAACCAGAGGAAAACGGTGAACTCCGGCGAGTTTCCGGAATCCGAGTTTTTTAAATTGTTTGCTGAAATGGGGAGGAGGGTTTGGATTTTACAATGTTTGGCGTTTTCATTTGAGAATGAAGTTGGGATATTTCAAGTTAAACGGAATGCTAAATTTTGTGATGTTTACATGGAAAGTGTAGTGGAAGACATTTTCACGGCGGCGGCGGAGGCGGGTTTCCGGGTGGCGTTCACGGTGGTTCCGGGGTTTCAGTTTAAGCACACGGTGGTGCAAAGCCAGGTGTATTTATTCCCGGCGAAATCTCCGGCTAAAAGTTAGCAGGTTCGCTCTCGCATCAATTCAAATTCCGTTAATTTGGAATCAATCAAAAGGGGTTAGAGGAGGCCCGAATTTTTCTACGCTGTGCTTTAAGGTGTTGTACAATAATCTTAATGTGTTATATAGTACAATATTTAAAGCAGATGGTACGACATTTTAAACCTTCTGTAATTGAGAAGTGTCTAGTAGGTTAGTGTTTATAAGTTACTTTTAGGTGATTTTCGTTTTGAGTTTAAAAAATTAGAGTTTTGGTTTTGAAATTTTAAATTGATTCTAATTTGGAAATTTTAAAATCTTCGCTATCACGTTATAAATCTATTATCACAATACCTAAAATTTACAAAAAAAAAATCTTGATAATTTTAAATGTCACTTAAAATGCAAAATAAACATCACTTTAGAATTCCTTCCATATTTTTAATGTATTATACTGTCACTTAAAACTGGTTATACAGTCCTGCTGACAATATCAAATTTTAGGCATTTTGCTATCAACTCTTGTGATGTGTCATTAATGGACGGTGGGTTCTGATAATTATAATAAACGGGACTCCGCCGGTGATGTGTAAAATATTAATTATTTTACATATAAATTGAATAATTTTCTTCATAAGACACGGTATCCGGCTAAAAAGTTGATTAATATGGGAGCCCAATCTCACATTAGTGAAGGTTTCAGTTGATAGAACATGACATTTTAAAAATTGATTGCACCTTGGGGACTTCGTACATATGACCTAAAGAGGAGCCGTTTATATATTAAATAGTATTAATATTTTTATATATATATAATTAATACATTTTATTATATGAGTTGGTTTTTTCATTATATGATAAATTAATACTTTTTCACCGCTTTTATCTAAAATTTGCCAAAAAAATTCAATTATTATTTTTAATTATATTTTATTGCACCAATTGCATGGTGGGTCACTCGTAATAATATTATCATACCATGCATCTCCTTACACGAGATTGGTTTATGGCGACTCTAAAGTTTCATGAAATAATTGATGCATTTGTTTATATTATGTAGTATATTTCTATTAGATGAAACATGATTATGTCTTTCTTAACTTTGTTTGCGTAGGTCTATAGGTCTAATTATTCTCCGTGCAGTTAATTTTTTTTTTTAAATATGTAAGTTACTATATGGAAAAGTTATAATTTGCAATATACAACCGGCAACAAATATGTACAATTAGGTTGTGAAATTTATAACATTATAGATTTATAATGTAAAGAGTGTGAACAATTATAATTGAATTTAAAAATAACAATATAGATTATAATGTAAAGTGTGTGAACAATTATAATTGAATTTAAAAAATATATATATAAAGCGACCATACTCAAATACAAATAATGAGGAGTACAGCTATTACTCGATTTGAATCCACCTATCAAATAATAATAATTAATACATGGGTAAGTAGAGATTCATTAATTAAATAATAAAAAAAATAATCTTTTGATTAAAATAATAATCTTGGAATTGGACCGTTCACTTTGTCCACATCGCACAAGTGAAGACATCAAGACAACATCATATGAAAGAAAGTGGAACTTTAATTTGGGGAATGGGTTTGTATGTTTATATTGTGTATGCACTTATCTATAACTTATAATCAACCTAAACTCGAGTTCCTTTTCAAAAGAAATTTGAAGAAATAAAAAAATTGTGTCAAACTCTAGATTAGTGCAATTTATTCAATTCTTTAATTTCCTTTTTCTTCTTTCTCACAACACACATTATTTGTTTTGGTCAAATATTTTTTTTTATCTAACAAATGGTAATTCGAAACCATGATGACCTTACGGTATGAATAATAGCGCTCAAACTGCTTGAGTTATTCCACTGTAAAAAGTATACCATACAACTGATGCACGAGATATCAACTTAATTGCGAAACAATCAAATGTGCCTTTAAAATTGTATAATTAAACTATATTTAATTGGAGTAACACTTTGACGTACCACTTGCACTGTGCAACTAGGGGAGTAAATGACGCAAGCTAACTCGCGAGAGCTACTTGTGCTCGACTCGAAAAAAAGTCGAAATCAACTAGGAGTATAATCGAACTGAGTCAAGTCTACTCGGTTAGCTATCGAGTTCGAGTTCATAAATACTCAACTCGAAAGGTTAACGAGCATAATCGAGTTTGCACAATAACTACTATTATGCTATTGATTTTATTAAATATATATACTTATATTTTAAAAATATTTTTTATATTTAATTTTGTAAAATTTTACAGGTAATCGAGTCGAGCTCGAGGCTCAAAATTTAGGTTTGATCGAGTTCGAGCCAAGTTTCGAACTTCGAATATTCCATTTGAATCGAGTTTTGAATATTTCAATTGAGTCGAGTTCGAGCTCAGCACTACTCGACTCGACTCGTTTACACGCATATGTTCAACTGATGAAAATTTTAAATTAAAAATTCAATCAAAATGTGGTTCATATTTTTTTGAGAACAATACAAGAAGGTAATTGAAAAGTATTAATTACATTTATCAGCTCAAATAATAAAATCAAATGATGAAAACTGAAATGTAGTTGTTGTATATCAAAAAAATTATTCATATTAATTTTCACAACTTGATTAGTTTGTTTTTAAGTTAATATGTAAACAATTCAAGCACATGGAAGATGCATGTTACAACTCAAGTTTGTTTGAACGTTATCTTTAAATAATGTTGAAAGTTCGTTAAATTATTAATAAACTGAGTTCAGACTTTTTTATATGATTGTTAAGCTCGCTTTAGGCTCAAGCTTAAAATACAGAAAAAATTTGTAGTTAGTGAACCGGGGTGGCTCGTTACCCACCAAAATATATACTCCTCCGTCTCGATATAAGTTTCATGTTTCTTTTTATTATTTTGTTTAAGAAATAATAATAAAATAATAAAAATAAAGGGTAATTGTGAGTATTGGGAGAGAGGAAAAAGATATGTGGAGTAATAAGTGGAGCAGTGAGTGACATTCTTTGTAATATTGTTTAAAAAGTATGGATAAAAATTATGGGTAGTGGAGTTACTTTTTTCATTTATAGAAACATGAAACTTATTGTGGACGGATGAAGAGAGAGAAAAACTTAAAGTAGGAGTATTTCTTTATTTTCTTGAGGTTTTTTTTTTTCATAACAGAAAAAAGAAATCTAAAAGTACAGTAAATGGAATTCTAAAATCTAAACTTTTATACATGTTGATGTGGAGTCGGGAGTAATATATAATTAGTTTCCTTTCTCACATATTGTGGAAATGGGCTTAACAAATTAACCATGAAGTGTTCGTTTTACTTCTATTTATAACTACGTTTGTTTATATGTGGGCAGAAAATCCGAAAATAAGAAAAATGGGCTATGAGAAATATCAAATTAAGCCCAACAGAACTATCATATCAAAAGTTGGGCCCAGTTAGGACTTAGGAACCCTTATGCTATTATATATGTAAATTTGTTGGAAGGTTTTTTGCATTTTGCAATTTATTAAAGTTGTTTTTTTTTCTTCCTCTAAAGGACTAAATGAATCATTTTTTAATTAGTTCCACGAAGTAGTTCGACCAACTAAAAGCTCATAAAATTGAAATACTGACCTAATTCTCTGCTTCAATCAGAGAGTTGAATAATATTCTAATTATCTGGTTTTGTATTATTGAATATTGTATTGTGTATATTTTAACGGTTTTTTTAAGAATATACTTTAATTACATGTATAATTAATTATATATAGCTTTGTTTTCGTAATTGTAGCTCAATCTTGCACATATACAAGCTTGGATAATTTATATATTTGCCACGAACTAGCTTTCTTTGAGAAGTCCAGTTTTGTTATGATTTCACACAGCGCTGGCTAATTACCAGCTATTTAATAAATCATTTACTTCCCTGTAAAAATGATCATTCATAATTTTGTAAAAAAAGTTATGGCAAAATAGAAATCCATTAAACAATGGTGTTATCCATCATGGAGTATCATATATTAATCTGATATAAAGGTTTAATTTTAAAGCATTATTATTATTATTATTATTATTATTATTATTATTATTATTATTATTATTATTATTAGTATTAAGTTTTGTTTGATGTGGCAAACAAATTCTTTGAGGGGTTCTTATAATTTTAATTGCCATCTAAATTAGTTGCACTACTAATACTTGCTTCATTCATCACAACTTTATTTTTATTTATAATTTTATTTTATATCATGTAATATGTGGAGATTAGTAAATAAATGATGCAGGATGGAGACGAGATCCCGATAGCAATCTCGTATAATTATAAATTAATTTGCATAATAAAAAATTTTAGAAAAATTAATATTAGTATCTTTATTTTTATTTATTTTGATTTAATTCTATAAATTAGTATTTATTTTTAATTAGGTTTCCGCTCTTATTTAAAGAGTTCAGTTGTTAACGTATTATTCTGTTGAATATGAGTTAAGAATTGAGTTTCCCCTACTTTGTCTATTTTACGGTATTCAATTGATGAATCAACATATCTTAAAAGGCAAAAACTTGTATGCAATATTGCATACAAGTCAAATGTGCAATTATAGGTTAATTGAACTTTCTTTCTTTCTTTTTTTCACGGGTCTTCATCACGCCGGTCGAGCAGGGCTTCTTCTTCCTTGCGTCGTGCGGCCACCAGATTTTCTTCAGTTTTGGTTTTCATAGCGCGCTTCTTTAGGTTTTTCATTCTCTTCTCTTGTTTTTCTTTTTTCTTTTTTCTCTTCCATATTCTTCTCAATTTCTTCAATTTTCTCATCCTCACAAATTTACAGATCCTTCTACATCTTTCCACGCTGTTCTTTAAATTTATAATCTTGGACAGAGGAATTTTTTTCGCGTGTGTACTGTTTTTTGTTCATGTAGTAACACTTGTTTGTTCATAGGGTAACACTTTTTTGTTCATGTAGTAACAAATCAAGTTGTTCTTTAAATCTGTAATTTTGGATTGAGGATTTCTTTTCGCGCTTGTACTAGATTTGTTCATGTGGTAACACATTTTTCTTCACAGGGTAACAATTTTTTTTCCATATAGTAACACATGATTTTTTAGTAATAAGTAACACTGTACACATGTCGTCGTGATACTAAATGAATACTCATGTGTTACCATATGAACAGTAACACATAGTTGTAGTAACACATAATTTTTTTTAAAAAAAATTATGTTTTCAATAAGAATCAAACCTGCAATCATATACATTAACAAGAAACCTGAACCACTAAGGCTACAATACATATTTGATAAAGATATCCTTCTATAAATGTATATGACCCGACGTAACCAATGACCCTTGCCCTCGATCAACTCATGTGCAACCCGACTCGCGCTGAATTCGTGAATTTTAAATAAATTACCTTAATTATAATGTATTACACATATCAATAGAGTGCAATATTTCACAAGAGTCCTACTCATTTTAAAATGTGTTATTTGTTCATTTGATATGCACGCTGCATCAATCAATAAAAAAATAGAAAATAAAGTTATTATTTTAAATTATTTTTTAACTAGAGACTTGACTAAATGGGATTGCTTAACTTTTTTTTTAAGAGGAAAGATATATTATTCACACTATAAGGGGTAAGAAAATGCCCCAACAACAAAGTATTTACAGAGTCAACGATCCAATATCATTCTAGGATTAGTTAGCCAATCAAAATATAAAAAACTAGAACACTTATGTTTGTTTTGAGCTTGAGGTGGATGAGGTAAATCCGGATGGGGGAAAAAGGTGGACGGGAAAATTCTATGAATAGTAATCTCTTGTTTTTTTTAGTTGGATGTAGTAGGGATGAATTGAGTTTTATGTCAAATCAATACTTTTTAATTATGATGATGTATTATTTTATTATTGTTAGTTAGTATGATAATGATTGTATGAAAGAAAAATATGAGAGATAATGAATTGTTGTAAGAAAAGTATAAGAGAGAATGAGTTGATGTAAAAAAAAATAATGATGTGATAATTTTAAGTTATATATGTATAATAGGGGTGAATGTGTATTTGAATGAAGGATGAGATGTAAAAATCCAAAAAATGGACGGACGGGGAGAGTCCCATCCCCCATCCGGACCTCCCAAAAAAAACAAACACCACCTTAAAGTTTTTAACATCTAATCAACTTCAAAATCTAATTTTTACAGAGTCTATAATATTTTTCACTGAGAAAACTTACTGGCATTGCATGACATGAAAGGTATAAAGAACTTTTATGCATAAAGATTAGCGAGCACGATATCATTCATTCATTCTAATGAACTATTGGATTGAGATGAAAAGAAAAGTAATTAAATTAAGTCAAAATATTTTAATTGAATTTTCAACTACCTTAAAAGCGCACTCCTCAAATTGACTGAAATAATTTTTAATTTCCTGTCAATGATGTAATATTTACCTATCTCCCACGTAATTTTACACATATATATATACACAAGAACTACGGTTCAATTATACTGTTTCACTTTTTATATTTAATTGTGTTCCACTCTTCTGAATCTTTAACATATAAATTTAAAATATTATAATTTTTTAATTTTTTTTTTATTTCACATGTTATATATGGAACAAGTGATCTCATCCCGTATACTTGCATGTCTTAAAACCATATTGTAAGATATACCTTTAGGAGATGCTCTCTCAATGCTTAAAAATATAAGAGATAAAACAAATAGTAATACTACCTCCGTCCCGAACTCAACACTACGGTTACTGTATTGCGGGTTTTAACAAAAAATGATAAAATAATAAAGTGTTGAGGGTAGAAAGAATTGTTTATTAGTATTTTATTTGATAAAGTGAGAAATTGATGAATAATTGGGGGTAGAAAGAGTTGTTTATTAGTATTTTATGTGATAAAGTGATAAAGTTGATATTTCCATTTAAGAAAGTGTTTTAAATATTGACGCCAAAAAAACTGTGAGGGAAAGTTTAGGATGAGGGAGTATTAAATAATGAGGGATAAATAACAAATTTGTATAGAAATTTATATAATTTCCTCGGTATTTATAATCTTGATGTATAAATTCCAATGTTTTCAAAACCGGGTTGAATATTTTCCGGTTTAAGAAAGCCGGGTAACCGGTAAAAAAAGTACCTATATAAACGGGAAAATGTTGAATGAAAGGGTTGAACAGGCAAAACCCGGTTCAACTACCTAAAAAAAAAATCGGTTTATTTTTTTAAAAAAAAAAAAATTAAATTATTAATTTATATTAAATATTTAAAATTTTAAATCTATATAATAACACTTTCGATGTGGAATAAATGTATGAGGTGAGACAAATTTTATAAAATATGATATGAAAAGTTATAAAATATATATTTAAATTCTTGTATACTTATTTTTTTTTTTTAACTAAACATAAAAAAGCGGTTGAAATTCCACAAACTTATAAATTGGGATTGACATAAATCACAAACTTATAAATGACATAAATCCCATTATCTTTTTTGCTTTAGATTTAGGAGAAATGACTAATCTTCAATGAATAATATGCCCACTTTATATTGACTTATGAATCATGAGTACAGAGTAAAGTAACATATTAATTTCCACATGATCTTTTCTCTTGGAAAATGAAGAAATTGACAAATAAAAATGCCAAAGAGAAAAGCGTCAAAATAAGCTACCTAATTTGTGAATCGTTGAATTTTGGTCGAAGAACGTGTTTATCACTGCAACTTCGCAATCAATTCATATTAAATGTGCTTGAATTCTATTCAAAGCCTCTATATAAGCATTCATTCACTAACCTAAAAATTTCTATTATTATCAAAAAATTTATTATTAAATATTCGTCTCCATATTTTTACTATGTTAATAGACATAACTCGCATGGCATAAATAAATTATAATTACTATACAAATGGCAAACAAATACATGATATAAAACACTGTTCGATTCTCTTGTTTCTTTTATAACACATGAATTTAGAATATGGTGGTTCATTTAATATTTTTTATTATTTTACGTGTCATCCTTTTATATTTATGGAAGATCTCATTATGATAAAATATATTGCAAAAACAAAACAAAAATAACAGCTAAAATATTCTTAGCTCAAGCAGTTAGAAAGTCATACTAAGAAGCAAGTGCGACATTCTACAAAATAGGACAAACCGATCAATAATTATATTAATTTATATTGGTAGAGTTGAATTTAATTGAAGGGGCACGTGAATGATATTTCCTGGAAAAGGATGTACGAAATAATATCACGTGCGGTCAATTTGTCACTCAATCGTTGAATAATTTTGCTACATATAAGACTTTCCAATTTTAATTTAATATCTTAATAATAGAAAAATATAATTTCTATGAGAATATATAAGCTTATTGTCCGGATCCAAATTTTACAGATGAGAAAATGGACATATATGTTTCTACGAGTTTGTGCTAATTAATATTTGATCACTAGATTTCTTAACGTGTGGTTATTTAAATTTTCAAAATTTTAAAAAATGTGTTCCGTGAATAATTTTCTAACCAATAATAATATGATGTAAGTAAATTGAATGAATCAAATTAAATAATATTTAAAATATTTAAACTAAAATAAGATTAATCATGTACTTTTGTATTTTTTTTCATAAAAATATAAATTTTGTTTGTATCTCATGATAATATTAAATGAGAATTCGGAGTTTCCAAAAATAATAGAATCATTGATGGAACTCCTTGTGTGGTGCATCACCTATTTTCTGTTATATATTTTCATTTTCAAGCAGATATAATAATTTAATAAATATTCTTTTTATTTTTTTTAGCTGATGAATGTAATTGTTCATATTTTTATTATATTAAGTGTTAAAATATAATTTAAAAAATGTATTTATTTATGATTTATTTAATAGAAGCATTGCTGAGACAGTCATGGAGGATCCGTGGATTGAAATTTCAGAGCCAAGAGTTTATTAACTCGCTGGCTAACTATTGGAGTAGAAAAAAAGTGTTTGTCGTAGATGAAGATGTGACAAATGTGAAAAAAATAATTATATTTCATTAGGCAAATTCAGTAAAAGGTACTCCCTCCGTTCTATAATTTAGATTGCACATTCATTGTTTGGCTCGTATTTTAGCGAGCGGGTTGTTTATTAATATTTAAAATGATAAAATGACATTTAAGAAGGTATATGATAGACAACTCGCTCGCTAAAACATGAACCAAATAGTGAATGAGCAATCTAAAATAAAATGGTGGGAGTATCAAATAGTACCAAACATTATCAGATGATCTTTTCTTAAATTGTATCTGTCCCATAATAATTTGCATATTTTTCTTATTCAGATGTCCCAAAATAACTTGCACAGCCCAATAGAAAGTCATCCATAAAGTACACCCTCACATAAAATGTCGTTACTTTAGACACACACATATACACACTCCAATTCAAATTTTTGTACTTTATACATAAATGTGTACAAAATTACCCCTCAAAACCCTTTTCATTACTCAACTTTCTTATTTAATGTGCCGGCCAAATGGTGCAAGTTAATTCGGGATAGAGAGAGTACACATTTTCCTAATTTTATTATATTTTTATATTTTTATTAGTTTTCTTTTATATATAATATAATATAATTCATGTTACATTATGGTTCTGAAATTTTCTCATAATCTACGTCTTCCTTCATCCATCATTCGTCTTGCACAAATACAATATATTAAATATATATTACATCATTTATAATTTGAAATAAGAAATGGGTGAAAATATACACATACAATATTAGAAAAAAAAATTACGTCTATAATTAAATTAATCAATCTAATTAAATGTTTGAAGTATTTAATCTAAAAATAATAATATTATTTTTAATCCAAATCCACAATAAATAAATGTATCATATAAAAAAAATATACGATTTATAGTTGAGATATAAATTAAATTTATAAAATATTTTAATTAAGATTATTTTAAAAAAGTAAATAATTAAAATTTAAGTAAAAATATCATAAATAACTATTAATAGAATTTTTATAATTTGAAATAGATGTTTTATAGAAATAGGGGCTGATTCAAGTTTAGTAAATTTACAGGAACTTAATTCATACACATTTAAACAAAGTTAAAGTGCTTGTGTAAATGAAAATATGAGTCTTATCTCCAAAGTAATTGACTAAAGAAGAGGAAAAAATGAATAAAATTTCCACGTGTTATAGCTATTAATATATGCATTTAAATAGGAAGATAAATAATCCACGCATGACTTAAGAGAAGGAAAAGAGTACAATCAGTTGAAATATGTCCACCGCCTTCAATAATAGACTTTGGCCACCATTTTTTCTACTATCATAAATCACTAACCTCTCATTCACTGAATTAATTGGCTCTAATTTATTATTCCCCTATTCATTTGTCGAATTTTCAACCTCTTTAACTTAATGTTCTAGCATCCGAAGGAAGAAATAATAAAATTCATTATAAGCATTTCAAGATGTGAATTAAACACTATATTTAATTAGATTAAGTCTTGTATCACCGGACGCACCGTGCATTCATAATGCATTTTAGAAGTATGCAACTTGTTATGCTGAAAAGTGCGATTTATTTACACAGAAAAGTGCAACTGCTAGTATGGGAATATAGTTGCATGTTTCTATTTGGAATAATTGCACGTTTCTATTTTATATAATTGTACGCTTTTAAAGTGCACTATGAGTGGTGCACCCATGTGCACATGAGACCCACTCATTTAATTATTAAAATCTTTTACTCTTTGATATATATAGTTGGTGGTCGTTAATAAGTCAAGTCAAGTTCATGAATATTATATTTTAAAGGCCTAACTGCCCAAAAAAGTTAAAATCTTCTTAAGATTATGCTACAATGGCAAATTTTAAAAGATTTAAGTTGTCAATATAACCATGATACTATCAATCAAGTGCAAATCACAAACAAATCTACGGTTTTGATTACACATTATCTAGAAATAAATGAGCATTAGTTTAAACTCAATTATAGCTAGCTAGTTTATGTTATGTATTTTCAAATTTCACAAACATCACATAATGTTATGAACATTTAATTCCTAATCGAGTGAAACTGCATCCGATTGATAAAATCATAGAAATACTTGGACTTTTTGTTGTGAAATTAAGTTTCGAAATCATTCTCAAATTTATTTAATTGTTGTGATATTGATTCCGGATGAGTTCAAGTTATAACTAGGATTTCCATTTTTTAAAATATATATATATATATTTTTTACTAATTTCCTTATTATATTGGAAATTGCAACTTATTTACACTGAACAGTGCAATTGTTAATATGATAAAATAGTTGTACGATTCAGTGTAAACAAATTACATTTTTCAGTATAACAAATTGCATACTTTTAAAATACACTATGAATACACGGTGAACCTGGGTGTACATGAGACCCACCCATCCAACAGATTTTGATTTAGGTGGATGAAAAAATTGAAGAATTGGAAAAGAATTGACACAAAAGCAAAATTGGACCAACAAATAAGGTGTAACATTATGGGCGTTGTGGCCCTTAATATGCACTAAATTCATATACTTTGATATCAATTGCCGCACTTTACAAAAGCTACCGACAACTAAGACATGGGAAAAAGTAGTCAGCGCGTTTTTATTCACCTTTTACTCTTTGAATGACACTTTTCTTACTATATTCACAAACATATCAACATTCCACGTATGTCATTACCTCATTTTCAAAATTACACACAAAGATATAAACTGTTTAATTATAATAATATACTCCATCCGTCCTAATCATAATGATAAAAATCCCATATTTTCGTCTCAATCATAATGGTAAAGTTATTTACATACTTTATTAATTTATCATTTTAATTATCACATAAAATATTAATAAACAACACTTTCTACCCCCAATTACTCACCATTTTATCACTTTATCATATAAAATACTAATAAACAACTCTTTCTATCCCACCACTTTATCACTTTATCACTATTTCACTAAATCCTTATGAACATTAAAAATATCATTATGATTGGAATGGATGGAGTAGTATTTCATTCTATGTTTAGATTGCGATCTAAAGCATCATCATCAACGATCTTTAAAAAGATGTATATAGGTCTATTTTCATGAGATCAAAATTACAACTTTTTGTCCCAATCTCCAAAAATTACATTACGCAATAAAATAACACTCGAGTGCATTAGTGTATACAAGAATTTGACGTATTTAATTTGTGAAAAACAACTTATAACGATCCAATAATAGCATTCACTCAAGCCATGAGAGACTGTTTACTGAAAACAAGTAATACTGTTTAGTAAAATCGTTTAAAATTAAAAAGTAATTGCACCGCGATACAACGGGTGTATAGTGTATACAATACAAGAATTTGGCGTAATATATATTCTATACCTTTGCTATTTACTTCCATGTGTACAATTTCTAACCTATTAATTAACTCCACGATCAAAATAATCCAAAATTGTCGAAATAAAATAAAATAAAAGAATATAAAAAAAAGTTTATACGCTAGTGACCGACGCCGGGGCTGGGAACGGATCGGAGAATCCGGTCGACGGCGGCGAGGTGGCGGGCGACGAGCTTTTCGTTATCGACGACGGCGTGGCCCTTCTTGCTGGGGGAGGAAGCCGGCACGGTGCCTTTGGGCAGCGCCGCCAGGAAGAGGCTGCCGTCCAACACCGGAAAGTTATGGTGGCGGACGTTGGTGAGCAGTTTGCGGGCATTTGTGGAGGAAATTAGGGTTGAAAAGGTTAGTAAGATTAGGAAAAGTATTAGTGATTTTGGGGCCATGGTATAGGATTTGATGTGAGAGAGATTTGGAAGAGAGAGAGTGATTAATGGAGAGAGAAAATGGAGGTGGAGGAGTGAGATATATAGAGGGGTGGGAGGAGAGAGAAAGGAAGAGAGAGAGAGGACCTTGGCGCTCAAGTTTGTTGGGCTAAGTCAAATTTAAATATATATATATGTAATATGCATAATTTTTTAAAAAAACTTCTATGCCCCCAACATGTAATTTACTTTGAATTAATATACTTTTCATTTTTTTTGTTAACTCTCATGTCCAACGAGTGCAATCTGCATTTTATAATATTTTAAAATTATGGAATTTATTAAATTAAAATATATAATTTTTTTTTTAAATTTAATTCATATAATTTATTTTTTAAAACTGAAAATAAATATTTTAAAATTTGATTTACTTAAATTCTTTTTTAAGAAAAATACATATTAATTGTATTTTATAATTGAAAAATGAAATAAAGCCCCAAAATTGATTTTTGGTAAAAATAATTAATTGTGCAAGCCATCTACCTCCCGACAAATCATAACTAAACATCCCTCTCATGAGTTCACGCCACCAAACTAATTTATACTATATACGATCGTCCTCTCCGCTTTTGAGAAAACCAACTCAAATTTAAAAATCGTTTAATTTTTCCGCCACAAACTATTGTCAAATTGAGAAAAGAATTTTTGGAAAAAATATTAACAAATAATAATAAATTTAGAAAAAAAAAATTGATTTTTTTTAGAATAACTATTAAAAAATATTATTAGGAGAAAAAATGGCCTAAATTTTAAAAAACTATTGAATTTTCACGCAAAAAACTATTGTCAAATTGATAAAAGAATCTTTAGAAAAATATTAACAAATAATAATGAATAGAGAAAAATTATTTAAAAAATAGAATAAATCTTTAGAATAAATATTAACAAATAGTATTTGGATGAAAAAATATTAATAAATAATAATGAATTGAGAAAAAAATTTAAAAAAAATTATATTATTTTTATTATTATTATGAGGTGGTGGTGGTGGATGGGTGGCATGGGGTATGGGGGTGGAAGGGTGGAAGTATGGGTAGGAACTGGCCAGGCTACCCGACATGGGCCTAAGGCTCAGCCTATTAAAGCTCGGCTCGGCTCGATCTTTTAGCAAATAAGTCAGACTTGAGTTTTTTTAAAAGATTATTTATTTATACAGGTCAGACTTGGGCCGTTTAAATATATAATATCCAATAAAAAATATTATATATTTTAATTAATTATTTTATATTGATATAATTAATAATATTAATATAAATTAATATATAATTAAATAAATTATTCAATTAAATAAACTTAAGCATCAATAAATCTTCAATGTTGTTAAAACTAAAAAAAAAAATCGATCTTTTTATCAAAATTTTAATATATATATATTTTTTTAAAAAATATATCTAAAGTGAAATAGGCTTAAAATGATTTATATAAGCTTTCAAGCTCGGTTCATTTATTAAAAATGTCAAACTTGAACATATTATAAAAAACCTATCACATATAATAGGCCAAACTTGTGTCTAACACATATGTACCAGGCCTAGGCCTTTCAATGGGAAGCTTACCTAGGCCCTGCCTATTCCCACCCCTAGGTGGAAGGATGGATGGGATCGGGTGTGATTAGAAAATAAGTTGAGATATCATAATATTTTTTTAAAAAAAGTTTATAAGCTGTGAATAATTCACTACAAGAAAATGAAGAATTGCCTACGAAAATGTTCAAATGGCTACGAAATTTGCCTACAAAAATTAATTGGTCCTTAAAAAGTGAGAATTACCTACAATCTACCTACCAATTTTTAGAATAATTTTTGAAAAAAATACTTACAAAAACAATTTCCTAGGTAAACAAATTACCTACGAGCAATCTACCTACATATTTGTAATTTTCCGTAGGCAAACTTACCTACACAAATAATTTCCTAGGCAATTTACATTTCCGTAGACAATTATATTTATAGTTTTAAAATAGTCTATATAATTAGAAAATTTTGTAGGAAAGTCGTAGACAAACCTTACTATTTAAGGACCAATTATATTAGTTGAAAATTTCGTAAGCATATTGGAAAGATATTAAAAATTTCCTAGCTAATGCACTATTTTTTTGTAGTGATTTATTTTAAAATCTTATAAACTGTTTATTTTATAAAAATTAAAAAAATCACAAACCGTATAAGCTCCCAAATTGTGTAGGATCTTATATATAAACTAAGCCAGACGTTCTTCAACATCATTTTTTTTTTTAATTGGGCAAATGGTGACTCCAACTCATGACCTCATAGAATAGATAATGATGCTCTAACCGTTTGAGCAAATTCACTCATCTCTAATATTAATTTCTTTTAATACTTTATGTTGAGTTTATATATAAATTTGGAGTTATTACAAATGTTTCTTACACTTTGTCGTTACAAAATTTTTGAAATTTATATTATTATAACTTTTAAATTAATTGTACAATCATAATCATGTATCGCACGGGTCCAGTTACTAGTAAATTCTACAACTAAAATCAATGTACATATCTGTCCTAAATTTAATTGCTCGTGTAGTGTTTGCATGGATTCAATGGGCTTGAATTTAATTAATAAAAGTGAATTAGTATGTGCAAAATAATGACATGAGATGTGGATAAAATAGTGTAAATAAAGTATAATTATTTTTAAAAAAGCTTTAAGTTATGAAAATAACAATTGGGTATATATATAAAAGGACCTTTTGGCAAATGGGACAGAGTGAGATAAGTTAATTTAGTTACAATTTGCCAAAAAAAATTAAAAAATTGGCTACTCTAATTTTCCAAATTATAAGGCAGTCGCCTCCTTTAATTTTTTTTAGAAAACCTTTAATTAATTTCATTTTCAAAATCGCTTAATATATAAGGTTTTTAATTTAAAATTTATTAGAAACAATTTTTTTTTTTTTTAAATGCTACTACGACAAATTTTAAATCCGTCGTTGGGAATTGTAGCATCAATGCTTATCTAGTGTACGAAAGCCGCGTGGAAGCTGAATTGGGTGGGAAACCGAGATAAGTCGCCGGCCAATTTCCTTTTGCAACTTTTAGCATTTATACACCGTCAAATTTTATTTGAAATGAGAGTATGATAAGGCTTGAGGCTGACTGTACATGACGAGCAGCTTACCTACAAGCATAATAAGTTGATTTAACGTCATATAAACTGCCTTAACTTATTAAAAGATATTGTACCTAATCATTTTTAGTTAATGATTAATCAAACTGAATTATGATTAATCATTTTTTTATGAACTAACTGCAGGAATTTGAATTATTCATAATGCCCGACTAAATATACGTATGTTATGAGTGGCCCGTGCCTCTTAAAATTCATTGTATGGTGACTGACGTTTTTAAAATATTATGAAAAATCTCTTTATGCATAAATTATGATTTATGACAAATTAGATTAAAGTGCAGGCAAATTAGTGTTTTTTTATTATTCTAAAGTCAAACCAAATGGTCCTACAAATGCCAAGGAATGTGCATTCTTTGTTTCCTCTTTTGGGATCCACAAATATTTACACATTTTCAAGTTTGCACAATCACATGGCTATGTCAATCCCCTCGAGGCATGTTTTGTTAGGGTTTAACAATTTCTTGATTTCAAGATTTTATGACCGGCCTGATTATATTTTTTAAGTTAAAATAATTAATACCTATAATTATAACAACATACATTTATATGTTTGACTTGTTCTTTAATTAATACTCTCATTCCTATTCAAAATATAAGATGTTTTGACCTTTTGCACGCTTATTAATAAATAAAAATTATATCAAAATTAGCCTTATTTAATGATAAATTATCTATAATGACATGATAGAGAGTAAAACAAGAAAGTAAAGAAAGAGTAATAAATAAAGGCAATGTAGAAAAATAGATGCCAGAACATCAAATAAAAAGTAAATAATGCAATAAGTCAAAACATATTATATTTTGAATAGGAGGGAGTATTTATTTGATTGATTAAGTATAGTATAACTTTTTTATTAATTTGAATATATGTCCAAGAATCTTAGTTGGGTATAATCTAACTAGTTTGATCCTTTCTTTAGGTTTATCTAAATCCAAAATATTTTATTGATAAGTTGAGTTGACTTGATTTCAAATATCTAATTCGACTCGATGCTCAATGTATGGTAAAATAGTACATATATAATTTCTAAATACAATTTAAATATTCATTTTGCAATTTCTACGTAAATAAATAAATAATCCAAGAAAACCGCTTGATGCCCCCTTGTCTATTACCCTATAAAATAATTATTCAAGAAAGTAAACGTAAATCCTAAAAAGTTGAGGAAATTAAAGAAAATCATTTTTCTCGTTGTTGGTTTGTGAAATGTCTGAATACTAGCTGCTATAACCAGTCCCCATTCCCACCTTATCAGTGTCGAATTAGACAAAATCAGAGAATATATGTTTTGCAAAATTGTGCCTTAAATTTCTTCTCAGTGTTTTAATTGCTCTCAAAATTGGGTCTTTGTACACTAGAAGTTGTTTTTATTGTCTATACAGATATTGTCCATAAGATCTAAGATATGTTTCGAAAAATTGATTTTAACAATTAATTGAAATATAATTGGTATTAATTTTGTGAGAGTGTAGGACTCTTGTCTTTGATCAATTACATGGAGACATAAAATTTAATTTCGGAAAAATTAAAGGGCATAGAAATGATCTGCTCTTGGAGTAGATGATTATAGTGTATTTATAATCTCAAAATCGATTTTTGGTGAGTGAAAAATTAAATCACGAAATTGAGACGTAAAAAACACTTTATGAATTAAAGTAAAGTGGTTTTGGGTAATGTGGGAATTTAATTAAGCATTAATTATTCCATATCAGATGATTAGTGGGTGTAATTATTTTTTATTAATAGGAGTAAGTTAATTATATATATATTAATTCAAAGTTATAGAGGTTAATGGGTAATCATATGAGTCACACTCACATCACCCAATCGGCCGTGCCACACCGTCACCGAGCCTAACCCTTGATTCTTGGCAATTGAACTTTTGATCTAGGTCCGGATGTATATTGGCCACTTGAACGTCATAATGACGTTAATTTCTATAACCTCTAGTTAGCCTTAACGTCATTAAATGTCCGCTACTCCCCACCTGGTGGCAAGAGCCTATAAATAAGACATGTTATTCTTTGTTGAAAAACACCTAGCTAGCCCACCTTAATGTCATTAAATGCCCACAGCTCCCCACATAGTGGCAAGTACCTATATTGAAACATACTTGAAAAATTGAAAATTATGCAAAAAAAAAAAGATAAAAATTGCTAGCATTCATAATTTACGTGTATTTGCATATAGTAGTCCAATTCTTACGTTGTTTCAGTTCGTCGAAAGTTTATACGTTGCGGTGCTGCACGTATAAAGACTAAATATATTTTACTTTTAAAAATATTACGTCAAACCGTGAGCACCAGTTGAGACGTATTTGTTTTGCGGGCAAAGGTTCAACTTTGACTCGACTTTGGTAAGTTTTTGTTTTTCTGTTCGTTGTTGTTCGTGGTCATTATTGTGTTGCTATGTTCGAGATTACTAGAAGTGAGAACCTGCTAATTCTGAAATCTGTTTAAAGGAAAAAATAAATTATCTTAAAAATATAATTTGTATACTAAAAAGTATTAATTTTTATGCTTAAAAGAATCAATTTTTGTTTTCCATTTTTTCTTTTCTTTATTTGTTTATTTTTATCAAATTTTATAAGCGAGCGTTGGTGCTCTTATATATCTATAAAATAATAATGATATTGTGTATATATCTTATAACACATTAACACTTCAATGAATCAGAGTTCATGGAAACTTTTATATCAAGTATCATATATATATACATATTATCAGTGGCGGAGCCAGAAAATTCATCGAGGGGCCCAATGTCTCATGTATACTTAGGGCACCATACACTTATAGTGCATTTTAGAAATATGCTAATTGTTATACAGAAAAGTGCAATTTATTATTTTTCCATTATTAATAGCATCGATTCAAAATAATAAATAAATAAGTTACATTTTTCAGTATAATAAGTCACATGTTTCTAAAATGCACTACCAGTGCACGGTGCACATGAAAAAAAAGGCACATTTTGAAATTTAAATAAAAAAAATACAGTGTTTTGGATACTAACACATTTGTTTTTTAAGGCCACCCTCGTATCACTTGGTCACAAAATAAATTAATAATTTATACCATACACTAATTTATATATTAAAGTTTCAAAGGGGAGAAGGACGTGAGAGGGGGGCCCAAAGGATAGGGTTTAGGATCCCCTTTGGCCCTGTGAGTGGCTCATTAATTAAGTTTCTGCATATATATACTAAGTGTTATTGCTAAAAATAAATTTTAATTTTTAAATTGTGATACTTTATATACTTGGGGAAAAAAACTTATGTGTACTCGGATTTATAAAATTTTAATGACATATTCTTTTTAGCTATGCTTTAGATATTATTTATAATAAATAACACATTAATTGGGGACTATAAGTAGGAAAATTTCCTACAATCCCTCTATATATTAATAGGGAGTTTTTTTTTTATAATATGTCAACTCCATGTTAATTTAACCTATGTCATTCAATGAGAAATTTGAGTACACATGTCATTTTTCTATTTGGTTTTTTTTATAAAAAAATCATATGTGTCATGAAATTTAAAGTTTTTGTGTATAATTAATTTCTAATTATTTAGGTATTTAAAATATGTGTGAATGTTATAAAATGTGTAATTCGTATTTATTACTTAATATTTTATTTAACTATATAACATTATTTATTTATCTTTCTTTCACTAATTTTTGTTTGACTTAATTTAAGATAAATAAAACATTCATTCTAAATGTATTTTATCTTAGTGTAAATTATATTCAATTATTAATTTCTTAATAAATAATTTTATTTTATAATTGCTCTTATGTACTCCCTCTGTCCCAATCATAATGACATTTTTACTGTTCATAAGGATTTAGTGGAATAGTGATAAAGTGATAAAATGGTGGGGTAGAAATAATTGTTTATTAGTATTTTATATGATAAAATGATAAAGTGATGAGTAATTGGGAGTAGAAAGTGTTGTTTATTAATATTTTATGTGATAAAGTGATAAATTAATAAAGTGTGTAAGTAACTTTACCATTATGATTGAGACGAAAATATGAGGTACTTTACCATTATGATTGGGACGAAGGGAGTATATCTTAACATATTCACTTTAATTTTTTTTTATTATTACATATTAATTAATTTATTAGCCTTTACTTAGTCGATTTATTTTATTTTGATTTGTAGGTTTCAACTTCATATTAAAATGAATAAATAATATTTGACATAATAATTTTATTTCAAGGTTTAAAAAAATTTACTAATATATACCTAAAATAATTATTAATTTATATTTAATTTATTTATGCACATACTTACATTTTTAATTATTAAATATATTATTTATTAAAAATATTATAATTTTTAATTAGAAAACCGCGTAACACGCGGACACTAGTTTACTCATATAAAGAAGTGAGGGCGCTGATACCATCAATCTTTTGTATACGTACAATCAAATTCGTTGTAAATCTTATAACAAGGTATAAATTTTTCAAATATACACACCTAATTTATATGTAGAGTAAATGGCCTGGTCATATATGTTGCGAAGCCACCAATAATGTGAAGTTAAGGAATCAATGTACAAGGAGTATAACTATATTACGCAAATTTATATGAGACGGTTTCACGATGAGACGAAACATATATTTAGCATTGACCCTTTAACATGAGGGATGAATTTAATTTGTACTAAAATGTACTCCGTCTCATTATATAAAGTGAGCTTTTGTCTAATTAAATTAGTCCAAGCACAAACTACCACATATAAAAGTATGTATTGTAACATGCATCCCAATAATCTAGGTAAGTCGCCATATAAAATATATACAAATATTGCTTCTCTTATATTATATTCATAAACAGATTAAATAAAAAAAATTGAAAGAGTCAACGATGATCTCAAATGAGAAACATATACATTAAAGGTGATCATAATGATTCATTCGACAAATCCATTGAATCAAACCGAAATCGAAAATTCAGTTTAAAGCAAGACCTAGCCAAACTGAATTGCGACTTTAATTTTATAAATAAATATACTAATTTAACGTTTGGTTCTTTTTTATTTCTAAAAACATTAAAACAATGGTCTTATATAATTATTAATTTCTATATTTTTGTATTATGTAAAGGAAGATTGTTGACCAAATAATTCATAAATGTGCTTGTAAACGTAAATAAGATTGTTCAATAATTTTGATAGAGATCGTTTTTCTCTAACACCACTTTAATTTAGTTTTAGATCGATGTTTTACCAAATTAATGTGCACGGCCCGTGCTACAAGAGTTCTTTTACGACTCGATATTAGATCTAAGAATCGATTAATTTGGGGACCAAAATAGATAAACGTGTGATCCTTGTTACGTACATGTAGTATCACTAAGAATAACTCTATAGAATCATCTTAAATTTCTTCGGCCAATTCATGTGTGGCATTATACAACGCCATTAAATTTTGCAATAGACGTGATTTTGTTATACTATTACAAATTCAAAATTTCAAAATATTAAAAAAAAAATATATAAGGTGAATAAATTTCACACAAAAATCTGTAAAACTGGCTAAGGAATCTGACTCATATTATTAAAGAATATTAGTTGTGATAACTAAAGGATATGCATTTTTTTCTACATAAAGGGGTACTACTCATAACACTGAAGAGTGTGACTTATATTACAATAAGGGTATTAGTAGTGATAATTGAAAAGTCATTTATAAATATAGAACCAATTTCACAGTTAACAAGTTTCACAGGAGTGCTATCCTTATAAAAAAAACATGCAATATTACACATCTCATGCAATGTTTGGATTATATTTTAATAGTATGTATAAATTTATAAGATAAAGTGATGAAGTTATAGATAAATGAATTTACTGTGGAAATGTATGGAAAGGGCTGAATTGTCGGCATGAATTGTTAGGTGTCTTTTTTCAGACAATTTTTCCGAAAGTGTATCTATTTCTCATTTAATTACTTCTAATTTTGAACTTTCTTCTCACAAATGACAAATAGTATGGGTCCAAATTTGGACCCCTCCTCGATTTTTATCATAATGATACTTAAATAATTTCTTATCTTAGATTTACATGCAATCCCACACGTATTGGTTGATAGAGATGCACATTGATAGTTCATAATCACCTTTTGATATTTCAGATATATACATCATTAAAAGTACTTTATAGAAATTCAAATATAAATGAGTTTGAAGGGCATTTTGTTTTATTTTTTTCAACTAAATTTTCATTTCGACCGTTTCCCTTTAGTTTTTTTAAACTTATTTTAGTTTCGTCCATTAAAATTTTTATAATATTTTTTTATGTAAAGAAAAGCACATTTTTCAGATAGTATATTTGCATTTCAGTGTAAATTAGTTGTACATTTCAATACAACGAGTTGTATTTTTAAAAAATATATTATGAAGTGCACGATGCATTTATTGCATATAAGATCTAGCCTTGTATATGACTATTTCCTCCGCCCCACAAAGAAAGACTTACAAGTTTTTTCACATATAATTTAAAAAAAAAAAGTTATTTCAAAAATGAAAATAAAAATGAAAATTTAATGATATATTAAATACAACAATTGCCTATTTTTTGTGTGATCCACAAAAAGGCCTGTTTTTGTGGGATTAAAGGATAATTATGTTAATAAATTTGTACTCACAACTGGGCCTGATGGATTCCGTACCTGACGGTTGTGATGCAAACCAATTTTGTGGGCCTGTGAACCATATTTTGGTTGTAATAACTTTTCGATTAAGGATAAATATATATGACACATTTCTTTATAAAAAAAAATAACATTAGGCTAAGTCTTTTATGTATCCAGGTGCACCGTATACTTGCAATGTATTTTAGAACTATGCAACTTATTATACTGAAATATGTAATTTATTTACACTGAATCGTGCAATTATTAATATGTAAAAATAGTTACATAATTCAGTGTAAACATGTTGCATCTTTTAATATAATAAATTGCATGATTTTAAAATGGATTATGAGTCCACGATGCATCTAAATATACATCAGACCACACATAACATTTATATCTTCCATTCTCCCCCACTCATCTTCCTAAAGAAGATGGTATGTGAGACGGGTTGTTAAACAAATGTAAATGAAGTGCAATTTCACTCATTTACCGATAAATTCTCTCTTACTTTCCTTTTCTGAATTCTTAATAAATTTTAATTGCTTCACGTGAGATTATCTTAAAAGATACTCTCTCCTTTTTTAAATAAATGTCATTCTAGGGTTTTTAAGACAAATTAAGGACATATTTATTTTTCAAAATTAACCTTCACGTGAGATTATCTTAAAAGATACTCCCTTTTTTTAAATAGATGTCATTCTAGGGGTTTTAAGACAAATTAAGGACATATTTTTTTTAAAATTAACCTTAATTAATATTATTTAAATATTCTTAACAATAAATACTATTGGTTGAAAAATTAAACACACAACACATTTGTAGGAAATTTGAAATTTGAAATTACAATATTAAAGGTAGATATGAGATAAAGGGGGATAAAATACCAGAACGACATCTATTTCACAAATAATTCAAAAGTCTAAAACGACATGTAAATAAAAAATGAGGGAGTAGTACTTTAAAAATAAATAACAATACATTGCCTCTCAAAAAATAAAAAACGTTGACTAGAGGTTCTTTTATAAGCTTTGTCTTATTTAAATGAAATTCAAATTATTAATCATAATTATTAAATTTAAAAAATATTAATTATAATTATACTCAAAGCTTACTAACAAATCCGTTCTCGAACTAATAAACCGAATATCATTGATCTTGAATTTGTTGTAGATGTTAATGACTATTAAACAAGCTGTGAAATCCAAATAATTAATTAACAATCTAATTATTTTTTTCATAATTACATCCCTAACCTCAATCCAAATCATTTCAATTGATTCGATATGCAAAATTGTTGGTATGGCAAAGTTTGCATGCAACAAAGAATTGAACTGTACTAATTAAGAAAAGGCTGCTGCCAACTTTGAATTTTATGACAATAGTGTTTCAAATTTGGACGTACATTATACGTATATATGCATTTGTAATTGATGGAGCACTGTACTATGTCTGTATTACTTGTCTGAAATTCGTATTCATATATTCCTTTTTTCTGCTCTCTGCACTACAATTCATAGATTCTACGTAATTCTGATTTAATGTAAATGCCTTTCACATTGATTGATTATTCCAATTTTAGATACTTTGCAGAAATCGAGTATAATTTGTGTTCATAACTTCTGTCGTTTAATTTCTTGGGATTCTGATAAGGGCTTGGATAATTGGAAGAAGAATAATAATGTGCGTGAGTACATGATTTTACGGAATTTGGAGGATTTTTATAATTAGTTACAAGTTTGAATCACAAATGGTCCTATAACTTTTGCCAAAAATAGATTTAGTCTCTTAAGTTTTTTTGTCGTCGATTTAGTCCAAATAACTTTAACAATATCCAATTTTAGTCCCAAACCTGCCGAAATAACGTTGTTTTGCCGTTTTTATTTGAGGCTTTCCGGCGGATGTTGTGACTTGACTGCCAAGTGTGTTAAAATAATTCTTGCCGTC
Organism: Stenogyne calaminthoides; assembly: GCA_037126765.1. Lineage (NCBI taxonomy): Eukaryota > Viridiplantae > Streptophyta > Magnoliopsida > Lamiales > Lamiaceae > Stenogyne > Stenogyne calaminthoides. The sequence continues at coordinate 1,895,049 of JBBCBC010000026.1, read as the reverse complement.
AATTCTGTTTTAATTTTAAGTTTAAAATTTTAATTATATATGCTTGAAATTTCATCTGTTAAAAAAAAATACATGTGGCAGTCCAGTTGCATCATCCGCCGGAAAGCCCCAAATAAAAAACGGCAAAACGACGTTGTTTCGGCCAATTTGGGACTAAAATTGGACATTGTCAAAGTTATTGGGACAAAATCGACGACAAAAAAACTTATGTGACTAAATTTATTTGAGACCAAAGTTATGAGATTATTTGTGATTCAAACTCTTTACTTACTATTACAAATTAGTCTAGTTACACTACATTAAATTAAAATGAAGAATTTTATTAAAAATTTCGTAGGCATATTGCAAAATTTACAGGCAGTGCACTTTCTTCTTGTAGCGTTATGAACTAGGTATATATACCATGCAATTTTCAAGATGAACCAAGTATATATAGCATGCAATTTTCGAGATGAACTAAGTATATATACCTAGCAATTTTCTTGTAATGTTATGAAATAGGTATATATACTCTGCTCACCATTTTTGAGAAGGTTTGTGTGATATGACTATCGGAATTAACTAATTTTGTTGATATATAAATATTAAAATAATAAAAATAAAAAATATCACCACTTAAAATTAGAAAATAATGACCCGATATGTGTTTATATCCGGCGTTTTTTAATCTTAGGTGATGAATTTTTTTTTTTTTTTCATTTTAATACTTACACGTAAACAAGACAGGTGAATTCTAGCGACCATATCAGACGGACCTTGTCGAACATGGTGAATCGGGATGTTTTTAAATATTTAAGTGAAAATATGTGTTAAATTTATTTAGAGAAAAAAAAATATGTGTTGAAATTAATGAAAAACCAAAAGTATGGGTTAGATTTAATCTTTTGGCTTAAAAAATTCTATTGAGATTTTTAATTTGGAGTGTTGACATTTGTCTAATGACTCTAATCATGAGAATGTGCTTATTGAAAAGCTTGAGCTTATTTCATGTGGAAAGTGAACAATTTAAACTTAGTATTTTTATACTCGTCTCGTCCATCTATTTAGGTTTTTATTGAGCCTTTTTTGGATTAAATTAGTATTAGTACTTGATACTATATAATCTTTGTTTTTTTATCAATAAAATTACTTCATCTTATATTGTTTACTGTTTCTAGATTATCATGAATTCATGAACTAATTAAAAATAAATTTAATTTAACGTCGTATCTTTTAGTAAAAATCATTTATACACGTATTTTAAAGTTGTAGTAAATCTTCTCTCTTAATAATTATTCATGAAAACTATAAATAATAATTAAAATGAAATCAATGAAATAGTACATTTCAATCAATTACAAAATTATTATACTATCTATTTGGATTTAGAAAACCTTACATTTTATCATCTAAATTGAGACGATAATATTTTTCTAATCTGAAGATAAAACATTATTTCGAAAGTATTATTTTTAAAATATAAATATTACTACTATCTTAAGTTCTTAACGTGAGACGAGACAGTGATAGCTAACCAATTACTGTATTTTGTTAGTATTTGAATGGAATATACCAACTACCGAATCCTACGTCCACTTCAATTGATTGAATTGGTCCCTTTGGATTTAAAAAAATTACTGTAGATTTTTCAAGAGCAGAAATAATATTAATTAGCAATTAGAGCTATTGGCCAATAATCCAAGCTAATAAATTGAATGAGAGACTAGCTATATTAAATACTAATTAAGAACATCACTATAATAGCAAATTAAATAATTAATTTATACTCAAAATTTATAATTAAAAGTTGATATGTAATCCTATACATGATATTTATTTTATTACAACTAATTAATTATGTCAATTTATATGGTAGGAACGCTTTATCCCAAGAAAGGAATTACCACATCAGAATTCACTTACTAATTTTAAATATTTGTTTTAGCCAACAAATATTCCTCCACTGACTAAAACATGTTAGAAATTGTTGTTTTATATAAATCTGTTATATTATTTATTACTTATATAATAAATGATTCGTAAGATGAAATTGGAATCAGAATAAAAGATTTCGTGCTCTAGAGAAATCATGGCCGTTATTGCTATTGAACTACTGGTTCTAAAATGCGAACTGAATTTGAAAAAAATACAAGAATTTATGTGGAATGACTATTTATATATACTTCTGAATTTTTAGGGGCATGATTATCGATGTTTAAAATAGCAATGTGTATCATTACATACATTTATTAAATGAATATATTTGACACAAATTCGAGTATCAATACATTACAAGAAAATAGTGCATTGCCTAGGAAATTTTTCAATATCTTTTCAATATGCCTACGAAATTTCCAGGGAATATAATTCGTCCTTAAATAGTAAGGTTTGCCTACGACTTTCCTACAAAATTTTCTAATTATATAGGCTATTTTAAAACTACAAATATAATTGTCTACGAAAATGTAAATTGCCTAGGAAATTATTTGTGTAGGTAAGTTTGCCTACGGAAATTACAAATGTGTAGTTAGATTGCTCGTAGGTAATTTGTTTACCTAGGAAATTGTTTTTGTAGGTATTTTTTTCAAAGATTATTTTAAAAATTAAAAGGCAAATCGTATGCAATTCTCACTTTTTAAGGACCAAATAATTTTCGTAGGCAAATTTCGTAGCCATTTAAACATTTTCGTAAGCAATTCTTCATTTTTTTTTAGTGATAGACACCCCCTATTAGTATGTCTTTTTTTTTAATAATGAATAAGAAAAACAAATCACAAATGATTTTGAAAAATTTCCCAAATCCAAATTTGCTCATTTATATTTTAAATTTTTTTAATGGCGATCTTTTTATTATCAAAATTCGTCATTTTTCTCGGAAATTTTAAAAAACAGCTAGAATTAACGAGTGCGAGTCAAGTGAGGTGTTAAAATTGGTCATGTTGTTTTTTAAAAACTTTGAGAAAAATGACCATTTTGATAATTAAAGGACTGCTATTGAGAAATTTAAAAGATAAAGGACCAAAATTTTATTTGGGGAAGATTTTTCCTCCACTAAACAACAATCCAAATTCCTGTAATCCAAGCTAAGATGGTTGCAGTTTCCGACCAAAAAAGAAATGGAGCGAAAGAGGAGAAATAATAAAGGCCGTAATTTATACATTTTTTTGCAATTTTTGAATTTTCTTGTTCAACTAATCTTTATATACCGAGACAATACACTAAAATAATCATACATGATACAACAATATAAATTGATAAAATAAAATTCGAGATTAAAGTACAAACTGAGAATGGACTGTATTTTATAGTTTACACATTTGAAAAATAAAATATACAATTCCAACCGCGACATTAATTTCCAGGTCCCAAATATCAACTTTGCCAGAATCTTTTCGGAGAACACAAACAGGCCTGCAAAAATAATGCACAATAAAATAAGCAACACTAAATAAAGGCCTAAAAAAAAAATATGAGAAATTATGCAAAATGGCGTTTCAAGTATTCATTTGAAAAATATCACCCAACATTTCCTTTGGAAAATTTGCCACTCAAAATACTGTGTGCAAACGGTTATGTGATTTGAGTAACCCTTAAATCAATTCTTACACGTGAATTCTATCACTGTTATATGTAAAAACTACTACGGTTACGCAAAAAAAATAATTCATTGTTTAAAAAAATAAAGCAATTTTTTAAACAATAATAATTTTATGCATAACAATAATATTAAAATAATTGAATTCACGTTGAATTCGGGTTCATAGGTTCATGTACATAAAAGTTGCACATGGAATCGCACATAAATCGCCAAAGAGAATGGTATTTAAGTTCAAACAATTTTTCAAAATAAAAATATATTAGAATGATATTTTTCCAAATGAAAATTTGAAAGTGACATTTTGTTGAATTTAAAAAAAATAAAAAATTGAAGATACATATATAGACATACGTTAAACGAGAGGCGAGATCTCCTTGTGGAATGCAATTCGAGTGCGTTTTTAAGCTTCAAAGCCATGTCGCGTTCGTTGGAAATTTTTCCAGGCGAATTGAGAAACACGCTTCTTTGAATAGGGGGAGACCAGAGGCCACTTTGTGTGTAATCGAAGTTGAATTCGGAGGCGTCGTAGAATTTAGAAAGAAGCCTCTCTGATACTGATTTTGAAACCAATTGAATTTTCTGTGAAGATGAGGTTTCAGAGATCGACATTTTTAAGAAAAATTGTTTGGGATTTATTGGGGCAAGTTAATGATGAAAATGAAATGTGTCTATGAAATAATGTGTGGGTTTGTGGGGATTTTTGGTGGGGTATTTGACAATTAGATGACAGAGAAAGTATAAGTATAATTTCGTATTGAAAAATGATGTGTATATGTGTGTGTATTTATGTATGTATGTATAAGTATATATAATAGGATGATAAGGACTTGTAATGCTGGCTCTATGCAATCATAGAGTGGACGTGGGAAGCATAATTGGATGGACAAGGCAACATTTGGCAATTTTAATCATGTTTTCCTAGCCATATTTTATTTCATGTATAAGTAAAAAGTATATATACTAACAGTAAGTCTAGGCCTAAAACTCAGCAATTCTTCCATGACTCAAATTCTCTCTCTACCCCCCCCAAATCTCATCTCCGCCCAGCAAATTGCACACGCGATTCGGCATCATTGGCCTATTTGCTTGAGATCAAATATTCCGATTCTCCCTCCATCCTGCACCTTGCGCCGGATTGGACTGCCCACCTCTTAAGCCAATCAGAGGATGGGTTATCATTGCGCGGTTGTTTTGATGAACTTAGAGCCGCCCAGCGTGCTAATTTCCCGCGGCAAGTCCGAGATTGGGTTCGCCTCCCGGGATGGCGATTTACCTTCCAAGACGGCGTAACTGATTGCTCCGGGTACTATATAGACGACATCAATATTGCACAACTCCTCACAACAAACATTCTCTGTTCCTACATTAAGTCCTATCTGCATTTACTTGGTATATTCATTAATTGCCCGAGTTACACTGCACAAATTCGTTCGTCCTACTTCGTTTTCAAAGGCTCAACCACGATGAACGCCAATATCCTTGCAATGTAGGACAAACTCTCAATTTTCGACGAAGAAAAAACCCCAATCGTCATCAAATCCGAAAATTTAGCCACCCCGATCAATGCCCTAGTGGGTAGATTAGCCATGAAAAAGTTTGTTGGAGTCCACGATCTGCAGATGGGCCTCCCAAAGATATGGGACCTGAAACTCCCGATTGATATTAAACCCCTTGGCGGCGGCCTCTATATCTTTGAGTTTTCTGACAAAACGGAATGTGACAAAGTGTTTAACCGGCAACCCTGGAATTTTAGGGGGTCGGTTTTGCTGCTCAAAATGATGAAAGGTGACGAGAGACCATCCGATATAATGCTGACGGCGGCTCCCTTTTGGATTCAAGTGCACGGGCTCCAAATAAGAGCAATGACGAGAGGTGCGGCTGGCGACCTCACGAGTCTCCTAGGCGAAATTGTGGACGTGAAAAGCGACTACGATGGAGTGGCGCTTGGAGAATGTGTTCGAGTCCGTACTATGATCGATACCCGGAAACCTCTGCACCGGTGGGCGACGATAAACATTGAGGGAACCATGTGCAGAGTCATATTCAGATACGAGAAATTGTCGGATTTTTGTTACTTCTGCGGAAGGCTGAACCATCATGAACGGGACTGCGATTTCATCTTGCCGGATGGAAAAAAGCATTTTGGGCCATGGATGAGGGCGAATGGCCAACACTCGGTTGCTCTGGAAACGATTATTGCCGAACTTGAGAAGCTGAATGCAAAAAAGCCTTCTCTCTAGCTTAGCCAGTCACCCAACACTACACCTCCTCCAAATCGAATCTCTTCACCGGTTTCAATCCCAGAATGGTCTATTATCAAGGCAAAGAATCAAACCTCTGCTCCTACGTTGCACTCGGTACCAAAGGTCATAGGGTCGGACAAGAAGAAATCACAGGAGGGTGAACCTACTTCTTGGGCCTCTGACACCAAGAAACCTTTCCCAAAACATAAGCCTCATGAGATCTTTGAACGAAGCCTGATTAGAGTGGACAACAGAAACTCCGCTTCGCGGTGGAATGAGGCAATTGCCATCGACCTTGCTTCGGACATGGATCAGCCCGACATCGGCCTTGGAAAGCCTGCGACGCCAACTCTGTTCCTCTCGGCCCCTGACTCACCCAACCGCCCGACTCCTTCTATCAGAGCCCTCTCCCTCTCTTCGGCGGAAGCCGAGCTTATGCCAACTAACGAATTGTTGGCTATGTTTGCAGGTTATAATGAAGCACCGTTTGTGTTTGAATCCCCCATGATCAGTAAAACCGCCCCCGGAGAAAGCAAGGAAAGGAAAAGGCAAGTTGAAGCCCCTCTCTCAACCTGGTTCCACCCCGATCCCGGACCAAGTCACAAAGCTGGGATCAAAGAGACCACTCAAGCAGGAGGGTTCCCAGTCCCGCACCAAGAAACAGAAACAGGAAGAAGCACCTGGCCCTATCACTCAGCAGCATACAAACGATGTTATGGCGGAGGTTGACTCGACTCAACCCCGCCAACAGAAATGAGGCTCATTTGTTGGAACGCCCGCGGCCTCGGGGGACAACGGGCATTAAAAAAATTAAAGCAACTGATCTTTGACAAATCCCCCGATCTGTTATTTATTTCTGAATCTAAATTATCCAAGTTTGCTGTACTTAAATTCCGCTCCTTTTTCAAATTTTCTGGTTGTTTTTGCGTTGAACCTAAGGGCAAGGGTGGCGGTCTTGCTTTGTTTTGGAATGAAAACGTTGATGTTTCGATTTTATCCTACTCAGTTGGTCATATTGACTGCTCTATTGTCACTAAACACTTAAAGTGGTATTTTATTGGTTTTTATGGAAACCCAAATACTAATTTGAGACATCTCTCATGGGATTTACTTGATAAAATTGCTAAAACCCACCTTAATATTTTGAATGGATGGTTGGTGGGGGGGGGGGGATTTCAACGAGATTCGTTTTGAAAATGAAAAATTAGGGGGTAATTTAAGATCTTTCAACGCTATGAACGCTTTTAATTCGAGCTTACAACAGCTGGATCTACATGATGTTAGCACCTACGGACCAAAATACACCTGGAACAATATGAGATCGGGTGATTGCAATATTATGGCTCGGCTGGACCGTTATACGGCCAACAGAGCGTAGCTCTCTTCCTTTCCGGATGCCAAATCCGTGAATCTTGACTACTACGGATCGGACCATCGACCGATCTTGATTAATCTCGACTTTGAGACTAAACATTTGGTCTCATTAAAGCCGGCAAGTTTTCGCTTTGAACATAAATGGATATTCGAAGGTGAATACAACACGATGGTGTCAAATGCCTGGAAAAACTCGAATCATTTAACCGGCCTGGACAATAGGCTGAATGACATGGCCAACTCTTTCAATCGTTGGTCAAAGGTCTCTCTAGGGAGTCTGGATAGGCAGATTAAAGCCACCAAAAATGTTCTCAATGAACATCTCAATGAGGAGAAACCCAATTTTGACCTACAGAAAATTAAATCCATTCAAGGCAAGTTGGAAAAGTTAATGTGCCAAGAGGAAACTCATTGGATGCAGAGAGCTAGGGTCACATGGCTCAACTCGGGAGACAGGAACACGGCCTTCTTCCATAGGATGGCCTCGGAAAGACAAAAAAAGAATTCCATCAAAAGGTTGGTCAATGAAGAGGGTCTGTCTCTCACGGAGCAAAGGGATATAGAGAAAACGATTAAGGATTACTATCAGACTCTCTTCAAGTCACAAAATCCCTCTCCGGAAGATATTGACAACATTACTCGTTACATTCAACCTTCGGTTACTCAGGATATGAACGACTTTCTCTCCAATCCTTTCACTGGGAAGGAAGTGAAACATGCACTATCTGACTTGAATCCCAACAAAGCACCGGGTCCTGATGGGTTCACAGCACTATTTTTTCAAAATGCTTGGAAAACAGTGGGCGAAGATGTTACAAAGGAGTGTTTGGAAATCCTGAATGGGTTGAAGAGCTTGAAAGGAAAAAACCCCACCAACGTTACTCTAATCCCAAAAATCAAACACCCTACTACCCTTAGGGATTTTCGGCCTATTAGCCTCTGCATTGTCTCCTATAAAATCGTAGCCAGGGCAATCACCAACCGCCTTCGAACGGTTCTAGGAACGCTGATCGATCCAAATCAAAGTGCCTTTATTCCCGGGCGACTGATATCAGATAACATTATCCTGGGTTATGAATGCATGCATTGGCTTAGAAACAATAAAAGCAAACAAGGTTACGCATCTCTTAAATTGGACATGAGTAAGGCGTATGACAGAGTGGAATGGAAATATCTGGAATCTGTCCTTCTTTGAATGGGTTTCCACAGTAACTGGGTCAAACTGATTATGGAGTGCGTTACTACGCCCAGATATGCCTTCAAAGTAAACAACAATCTTACGGGAGACATAACCCCGTCCAAAGGACTACGTCAGGGGGATCCGCTGTCCCCTTATCTATTTGTGATTGTTGCCCAAGGGCTTTCTTCTATTATCAACGCCCGAGCTAGCACTGGAAAGATCAATGGTATTAAGATTGCAAGAGGTAGCCCCATGATCACCCACCTCTTCTTCGCCGATGACAGCCTGATCTTTTTTAAAACCAGCAAGGAAGATGTCCTTAATATTAAGAAGTGCCTCAATCTCTACGAAAAAGCTTCGGGGCAATTGATCAACTTTGACAAGTCGGCCATCTCTTTCAGCAAGAACATTCACCAGACGAATATTGATCTTGTCAAAACTAGCCTACAAATCAGGACCTGTCAAGGCCATGACTTGTACCTGGGATTACCCACCTTTTCGATCCATAGCAAACGGCTGCAATTTGGCTACATAAGAGACAAAATATCCAAAAAACTTAGCTGCTGGAGGAACAAATTTTTTACGGAAGGTGGAAGGGAAACTCTGATCAAATCTGTCATACAAGCCATTCCCACCTATGGTATGTCATGCTTTAGGATCCCCACCACTCTTTGTGGGGAGATCGAGTCAATGTGTGCCAGGTTCTGGTGGGGAGGAGACACGGAGAGTAAGAGAACACATTGGAAAGACGGGAAACTTCTTACCAAACCCAAAGAAGAGGGAGGGATGGGGTTCAGAGACTTGATTACCTTCAATAAAGCACTGCTAGCAAAACAAATATGGAGAATAATTCTAGTACCAGACTCTCTGGTGGCGAAAGTACTGAAAGCAAGATATTTCAAACACTCGGATATCATGGAGGCCACCCTGGGATCTAACCCCTCATACATCTGGCGCTCGATAATGTGGAGCAAATCTGTCATTTCAGAGGGACTCCTGTGGAAGATCCATGACGGTACTAAAGTTAAGGTGAAGCACGATCGGTGGGTACCAAGTATGAACACAGGAAAAGTAGCACCTTACCATGACGGGGACGGCAACACCTTGGTACAAAGCCTCATCACGGATACAAATCAATGGGATGTTAGTAAAATCAACACCCAATTTCAAAAATATGAGGCTGAAGCAATTTTGAAGACACCAATTGAGCGGTTAAGCCACGCCGACACCCGATTTTGGCGACACTCCAAAAAGGGCTCTACACAGTCAGGTCCGCCTACTGGAGAGCACATTCTTGTAGCTATAATATCGACAGCGAAAACACGACCTAGTCTAGCAAGACTCCTGGGTTCTGGACCAGAAGTTGGAACCTTAACATCCCACCTAAAATTAAGATATTTCTATGGAAAGCTGCCCACAATGCTATAGCAACTGAAGCCAACCTAGCTGATCATCACATCCATGTCTACCCAGGTGCGTTTTATGTGGTTTTCATAAGGCTGATACTAATCACGCGCTTTTCTTTTGTCAGGAGGTAAAAGAAGCGTGGCATAATACGAGATGGTGGCCCACAATCAAAAATGCAAAAGGTGTATCCTCAGAAAGCTTGACCATCCATCTGATACTGTCTCTGGAAGACCACGAGCTCGAACGAGTAGCAATGAAGATTTGGGGAATATGGAAGGAAAGATGCGACAAAATTCACGTGAAACAAGGACCCCAAGCCGGAAGGAAGATCACGGCAAACTAGACCGATACTCATCTAGAAAGATTCCAATGTGAAATGACAAAACTACACTTCGGAAAAGACCCATCAGCTGGCAACATAGAGGCCGATTACCTTAATAATTCACACGATGGCTCTACTATGAAGGTAGACGCAGCCTACAATGAAGGAAAGATGTCCTACGCGGTAGGATTCTACATACATGATGAAGAAGGAAAACCTCGGGCGGCTAGCTTTCATAAAATCAACCCACCAGGATCAGTACTCGCGGCTGAAATCACTGCCATTGTTGATGGTCTGAATTACTGGAAGTCCGTCTCCCAAGACCCCGTCACGATCCTATCAGATTGCAAAGAGGCCATTTGTGCTTTAACCGGCGACAACCTTTTCAAAGGATATGAAGAGAGTCTAATAACAAGGGCCAGAAACCAGATCCGAAGTCCCTTAGTGAAGGGAATTAAATTTTGTCCCAGAAGATTTAATACAATGGCGCACAAGCTGGCACAATTATCCACCAGCTCTATCAACCCTCACGCTTGGGCTGGCAGAGACATCCCTCGACATATCTTGTCGTTAGCTCAGGATTATAACTCGGTGTAATTTCTCTTTGAGCTTTTCAAAAAAAAAAGAAAAGTATATATACTACTCCATTCCTCCTGATTTAGATTGCACATTTATAGAGAACACATGTTTTAATAAAAGTGTTGTTTATTAGTATTAAATGATATAGAGTTAGTTTGATGGAGGAGTATATATATCCTTTTTATTTTATATAAGAAATGTGTTTTATGTGTAAGGAGTATTTTTGTAAATATAGTAACATGTACTATAAATAAGAAATGTTTGCAAGGGGTATTTTTTTAGTTTGTAAAGTTATTTTATTTCTATTTTAGAAAATGATAAAACGTCCAATCGAAAAAAAACGTGTAATTTAAATTAGGACGGAGGAAGTATTCTGAATGGGTCTTTTGGGCACCAAAGATAATGTACACTCTATAGTGTATTTTTAAAATATACAGCTTATTTATACTGAAATTAATATGCAACTTGTGTTCACTATAAATAAATTGCATATTAGTGCAACAACAAGCCCGTATAATATTTATGTTAATGTATAATTAAACAATAGGAATGAGGTGAAATGTCATTTTATTTTACAGATTATGGATACGGTCGATCCTCTGTCCATGACAAAACACAACTTGGAAGGTTGATTAAGGTCGTAACGAAAATTGGAAGGCAGGATATTAATTCACCCACAATTCAATTCATTTATTCCACATTTCATATTTATTTCTATAACGGGAGTACATATAGTATTTAACATATATTTAGATTTTAGATAATGAAACACCAACAGAAAATTTGTGTGACAAAAGGTATTGAGATTTCATGCTACGTCACCCGTCCTATTTTGTTTTTGGAATTTATATCTGGATTTCAAAATCCAATCCACATTCACTCTTAATTATACCAATTATTCTTACATGATTTGAAATATATTTCTCTAATAAATAAATACTTCATTTGTTAAGTGCTCTTTTAGTTTTTCTTATTTATTCAATATTAAATGGTTTTTTTAAAAAAATTTTACACTGCTTCTTTCAAGTTTATCCTTATTTTAACTTAAAAAATATTCCTAATTTATAATTTGCCTTTATTAATTTCACTAAATAAGGAAAAACTTGTCAATACATGACCTTCTTAATTTCACTAAAAAAAAATTAAAAGGACACTTATTACAAAACGGAAAGAGTATAATACTTCACCACTTTTGCATACTTAATTTGATAAACTTCCTCTAACAATAATACATTCCTTCCGTTTTAATTATATAAACTTGTTTAACTTTTCATAAAAATTAAAAAATATTATTGAAAAAATAAAATTAGATAAATAAAATTTCTATTACAACCATTTAATGAGTATTATACTTTTCAATGTAATTAATGCATATGATTATATTAGTAAATGAACAAAAGAATATTATTTTATATACAAAGAAGGGTGTTTCTTACGTCAGTCAGAGTGTCGTACTGACTGACAATAGTCAGACTCTATAATCGCGTCACATGGCGTCGTACTCTGTCGTACTAACCTGTCATCTGTTGTACTTATTTAATATTTTTTAAATTTTATTTTTAAATTTACCATCCTATCCCCTTTTACAAATTATTAGAAATTAGATTAAATAATTAAATTGATACATCATTTTTCCTCATATTCTCTAAAACCCTTGGAAAAGAAAAAAAAAATAACGTCGTCTTCTCCATTAGCAATCCGTCGCCTCCTCCACCAGCAAGCTGCCGCCGCCACCACCTCTTCCACCACGCTATCGCCGGCTCCACCTCTTCTACCACATTACAATTGGATAATTGGATTCTTGGTCAGTTTGATTATTATGTGTAAATTTCTCTTTACTTAGTTCAGTGATCAAATAAAAAAAGGATCTTTGTGAGTTTGTTTGCTTACGGCCATTAGTGGGGAGGGGAAGCAGAATTTTTCAATAATTTGTTCACTGTTAGTTCAAAATTTTCAATTATTCTGCAATTTAGAGCGAGTTTGTTCTGCAAATTAGCATCACAGTGTGCAACAATCTATTCTTCAGCATTCTGCATATAGCGCTTTGACTTCCCTACAATTGGATTCTTGATCTGTTTGATTATTATGCGTAAATTTCTTTGGACTGCTCTAGTAGCCACATAGTACATTCCAGGATCCAACACAGGGACTTTTTAATCAGTTTAAAGTTGTACTTCCGCACTCACCATGGTGTTAGACTTATTCCAAGGAATGATAAGATTACATTCCGACGCAAAAATATGGAACAGTTATAGTGGAAATCGTGAAATGAAGGGATGTGATATATTGAGTTCAGAAAAACATAAAAAGTTATGGGACTACATCACATCTATGTTCCATAAATTGATTTTTATAATTTTTCTCTGCATTTTCTGATGCTAGGTAACCACAAGGGAGGATTATCAGTTGGCAAGGCCATTTCGACTGGTTGCCAAGCAGCTGATCTTGTGCTCTCATATCTGGACTCTTGTTCTGATAGTAAGGCGAAGTCCTGAGTATACCTCCAGGAAAGCTTATTGTTGCTTGGTAATCACTTGACTGCCATTTTGCCACTCTTTCTTTTGAACTAAATATTATAGCTTTAAAAAAGAAAAATAGTTTGAGCAATTACTTCGCTTTCTAACTTTCTGAGATTTACATTTATTTAAAACTTGTACTGGAAACAGGTTAAACCCAGTGAATTACTCCTCTGGTTTGATAATTATTTTCGGAATGATTTGTGATATCTTGGTAAAGCGTGGTGGTCCTGAGTGGAAAATATGAGTTTCCATCTACTCAGAGTCGAGCTCAATCCAGTTCCGTGTCTTTGTGTAAATTGCTGAACTACATGAAACTTTTAGACTTGAACAATATTACTGGGAAAATGTTACTTTGATTTTCCCTTAGTTTGGTTGTTGTTTAATATTTCACTCTGTTGTTGCATTGTTTGCAAGGGGCAGTTTTCTTGTTGCACCATAAGCTTGTCCACATATTTGTTATAATCTGTCAAGTGCATCTTTGACAGTTAAACTGATCTTTGATTGAAGACATATTTTTTATATATGTTTCTTTTGTGAGGTGTTTAGATCCTATGTGTTTTGAATTCAATTCAATTGTTGATGTGATTTACAAGTATTGGTGAATGAGAATTCTCTTGAAAAATGTTTTCATTGCATGGAAAAAGTTTTGGATGAGCAAGGGAAGGTGAAAGTAAGAAAATGAGTTGAGATGATGTGTTTTGAACTTTGGCATGCTTGAGGACAAGCTTTGTCCAATTGTGGGGGAATTTGATAGATTGCATAAAGTGCATATTTATTGTCATATTTTCCCCATGTTTTAGGGTATGAATTAATCCTTCAATATTTGTTTTGATCAAGTTTCATATTGTGTAAGTACAATACAGATTTAATTGGTGTCCAATATCATTTGGAGTGATTTTTGAAGTTGAAATAGAGTCTCCAATGAAAGATGAATCAGAAGAAGTCTCCTCATAAGGCGTGGGCACGCCTAAGGTGCAAAGGAAAATTCTCAAAAGTGGCGCCCGAATCTCATCTCAAGGCTCGAATTTATTCTTCCAATTTATTTTGGAGTCCAATATATTTGGGCCTTATCTCAAATTTGAATTTGCCAAGTTGTCAATGACATTAAAATTTTTAGAGACTGAGATTTATTTATTTATCATTTTGTTTTACATATTATAATGGAAGAATTTATGCTTGGTTCTGTATTTGATTGTGGTGTTATTGATGAATTTATGTCGTGCCTCGATTATTCAATTTATTTTGTTCTTGATATGATATGCAAAATGCCCAATTTATGCCATTGATCGTGCCCAATTTGGTTCTAGGAAAAGTTCATTTTACGTCCTGTAAATTTGACTCATTCCAAAATAAATCCTTTATGTTTTGGCTTTATCATAATTTTTAATATTTTAATAATTTAAATGTCTTATTTGGTTAAACTTTTATTTTCAAATTCAAAATTTTTTATTTACATATTTACTTGGTGTATTTTTTTATTTACATAAATTTTTCGTTTATAAGATAAATGATGTTGAATCAGGGCATTCATTACAACCAAGATATTTTACCAAATGCATTCACTTGTTCTCCATCTCATTTTGCTTACAACATTTCATAACTAATTTAGTGAAATTTAATTAGCAATAAGCAACTAACTATATCATCATATGTGTAAAATAAATCTTCCAAAAAACTATTTCTCAATGTACATTTCTTTAAATGAGGCAGAGTTGAGCTACTACATGCTCGGTAACAAACAAACGAAATACAAGTAGGACTCAAATATACTGCTCTTAAATCTTCCATAACCACTCTAGCTCAAATAAAAGTTTGACTGATCACAAAAAAACGAAACCTGCTTCTTGAGCAGTGTATAAGCACTTCTTCAAAGCCTCATCTCACGTTTAGTTTCTAAAGAGCAATAGTTACAGGTTTCCATCCGGTGTGCGCATGCTTGATCCAAAGCTTTTTCGAAATAATCACGTCCAAGATTCGAAGGATCTCTCCTGGAGAAAATGTTACTAAGCAAGAGCTTTTAAGAATCAAAGATGTTTCATATATGAAAACAGATTAAACGACATCATCAAAGATAATCCTTGAGAAAGGTCTCTTGGTATCAAATAAGTATTCAAGTATTAAAAAAAAAACAACAAATTACAAGAGTTTCTAGTTTAAATCGCACAGTATATTCAAAAGAATGGACATTCACATGTCTTTCTGGAGGCCCGAAAGTAACAAACTAGAGAGGAATGGAACATTCATCTTAGTTTTTCCTTCTGCTAAGGAATTTAAAGAGAGAGCAGGTAAGTATTGTTTATTAAACTATACATGCAGAAAGATGCAGATCAGTTATACCCACAGCTAGAGTACATGATAAGCTGCTTCATACCTGAGTAACTCTCTCACGTTTTCTAGTTCCTCTACAATTAAATTTTTAGCCGCATTGCAATTTCTAAGGCACATCTGGAAACTTCCACCTCAACATTTCATCATGTATAAATATTGAATGGATAACAAAACTCCAGCAAAGAATTGTGAACAATAAAAAAGGCCTAAAATTTTTGATAAGAAGAAATAAATCAGAGAAAGTTGAAAATGTTAATAAACAATACACCACTAGAGTCCAGGATGTAAAACTGTCCAGTGTCAGCCACAAATATCACAACCCACAAATATCATCACAACCTTAGCTGCAACTAACACAAAATGAACTATTAATGCTTTCCCAACAATTCAATGAAGCTGAATAAAGGTTAACGAAAGCAATTTCACTTACCCCTTCCACTAAATCAGCAACTCCTATCCCTAAAGACCTGAAAATGTCCTCAAACGTGAGGAAATAATCGTCAACCGTGTCGTGTAAAAGCCCTGCAGCAACAACTGTGGAATTGACGCCAATGTTTGTCAGCAAAACCGTCGTTACCACGCAATGCTGCAAATAAGGATGACCTCTTGCTCGTTTATGCACATATCAAAACATCAGAAATAGTTAATTCTAATGTCAACACAATTATTTCATAAGATACTCTGAACGTTTCAAAAGAAAGCGAACAATATACCTGGACTCTATGAGCTTTCTCTGGTTCACAAAAAGCCTTCGAGGGCCAGCGCATCCCTATCATGTTTCGAGATAAATGAGCCAACTCGCTATCATCCGTTTATTCTTTCGCATATGATGGCAATCAGAATTGAGACTTACCTTTTATCAAACAACTATGAACCATATTCACACCAATTCAAGCAACAAATAAAAAATCTAACAACCAAGAAACAAAATAGCCCAATAAACATGAATAGGTGAGAAAATTACACTTTGGTCACTTGGAATTCCTTCTAAGCACAGCAAATTCGGCCGATCCAGGTCTTGCAGCACTTGATGATGGAGTAACTGAGTCCCTTCTAGAAACAACAGATTTCTTAGTGCATCCCTATCATCCGTTTATTCTTCGAACGCGATGTCGCCACCACCAGGCAGCCACGGGCGGCGAATTCGAGGGCCAGCGCGTGGCCTATTCTGCGCTGGAGCACCCCATTACCACCACCACCTGCTTCCTGTATACCACCATCATCAGAAACTTTCGAACTGAAAGACAACTTAAGGCTTAGTATTCAAAAATTCGATTTTCATGTCACATACCAAACAATAATTTTAGCCACAAAGAGATAAACTTCTGGAAATAAAACTTAACAGCCGAATCCAATTGACAACATAGTTACATAGGTGATAGTATAAGAGCTTCAAAGCTAATAGATGAACATTAGCAATTGCAAATCATTTATTTTTAACAAAGCTGAAAGAAAATCAAAATCTTACGACAAAATATCAAACTGCAGCGTGTCCAATTGGACTCACAAGCATCATCAGGCAGATATCATACATTTTTTACACTATTAAAGTAAGCCAATGGAAAAAATAATACAAATTGACCACCTATCAATTCTCCCCTGTTAAATATCAGTAAACCTAAACAAGCTCCAAAAATCTTAACAACATAACTGACAACTTTTCAAGTTCTAGTAACAAAACATTCAACAAAAAAGCAAATGGAATTCCAAGAACTTTTCTAACTAATATAAATAACTAAATAGGCATCAAGCCAATGTCAAAACTCATCAAATGCCATAGATGATAACCAATTCTATGGATCAATTCTCATCACCTAAGACGTCAAGAAATTAATAAAGACTACCCCCAATTCCTAAAAAGCAAATGGACTAGGTTAATCCTAACATAACAATAGCATCAAAATCCATTACTCAATTCATTGTAGCAAAAAAAATCCACCTCCAACTCATTCCCTACTTTAGTCTTCACCTTAATACCATCAACACCGGCCACAATCAACGATGTAGCTAGCCCGATAAACATCCCGTGCTCGACTATACCAGGAAGCCTCAAAATGGCATCACTAGCCTTGTTCAAATCACTAATATCCTTATCCAAATACAAGTCAATAATATAATTTCCATTATCAGTCACATAAGTTTTCTTACCCTCGGCGCACTTTCTCAGCCTGCGTAAGCGAACATGTCTTCCAGCCTCTTCAACGAATGCATCGAGCAAGAAGGGGATAACTTCAACCGGCATTGCCAGCCTGCTGTCCCCAACAAATTTCACCAATTTCGATTCGTCGACGATCACAATAAACTTTTTAGCAACAGATTCCACCATTTTCTCCCTTAAGAGAGATCCGCCGCGGCCTTTAACCAAATTCAAGCCCAGATCGACCTCATCGGCGCCATCAATTGCTAAATCGATAACAGGGTGGGAATCGAGATATGATAGGGGGATATTGACGGAAAGTGCCTGCTCGTGCGTAATTGCGGAGGTGGGGACTCCGACGATGTCTTTGAGCTTAACCTGACGCAGAAGGTGCTCGATTCGCGACCCTAATATTTACCAGAAATTTACGAACCCAGAAAAATCAATAGCGTTAATGGTGGTGGAGGATAGATAGCGTTAATGGTGGTGGAGGATAGCGGCGGTACTGGTGGCGGGGGATAATGGCAGTCTTGGTGGCGGAGGATAGCCGCGGTATTGGTGCGGAGGAAGAGTTATCAAAAAAATTATGATCCGTTCTTAAATCAGACTCAGCACAGACGAGTTTATCAGTTTTATGTTAAATGGTTTGTTTTTTATACATATAAAATGTGTTATAAGGACAATTTTGTAAATTGATAATTGTATATTTTAAATTATTTAATTTATTATAATGGTACGACAGTACGCATAATTCAACATATAGTACGATGCAATACGATGGTCAATACGACACACAATACAACAGGTTGCAGGTCATTAACTTGAAACCTTTGAATTTTAAATCTAATGACTCAAATTAACTGACTATTATTAGTCAGTACGACACCCTGACTGTACACTCCTATACTATTTAAATTTTGGACATCCCTAACAAAAAAAAAAAAAAAAAAATCTATATCATTGACAGTTTGAAACGAATGGAGTAATAAAACCAAATCACCTACCATCAAACAGTTGATTTTACATAAAATTGCATCCAATCCTATTTAAAATTTCAAAACAAACACATTCTATCACCACTGTTCATTAAACATTTTAAAAAAAAACTCAAGACAAAATGTAGTCTTTTCTTTCTAATAATTATATCCAAAAAAACTGCAATGACATTATACAGATGTTGCATCACAAACAGTGAATAATGGGCCAGAATTCACCGGAAGCAGATTCCAGTAACAACCTCGACTGTCCACAAAACCACTATGCCATTTAATTCTGTAAGAGCCCACCGGTAAACAAGAAACGTCGAGAAAGCAAGTAGAAAGGCCTCCACCACGTTCATTAAGTTCAAAACATACGTATTCAGTTACCGCCAAACAGTCCTTATCTTGCCTTCTGCAACGTCCATTGACTCCATTCGTCTTCTTCACAGAATATCTCAGCAGCTTTTCGTTTAACTCCATCATATCGTCCACCTCATCATCGTCCTGCCAACTCAATTTACCCTCTCCGATTTTACTCGACTGAAAATGGGGTTTGCAATTGAGAATGCAGCACACTTTGTTCGGTGGGCCTGGAGGGCCAGCTGGCATGTTTTTCAATTGAAAGCTCAGATATAGGGAGAGAGCTTGGCCTGACGAAATGGATGATTTGTCTACGTTTTGGCCATCTTCATTCATGATAAAGAGCTCGGAGGAAAGAGAGGGCCTGAAAGGCATATGTTAATTTCGGTATAATTGAAATATACAGAAAGGATAACTGTCATTCTTGGAAAAATAAAGTTTACTTTTTCCAAGTTTTGGCCCCCCTCCTTCAGCTAGTAATGAACTTGGTCCTAGAAGTACACTTTTACTCCCACATTTGGTCCCACCATCCGTTGACTGACAGAATCAACTAATTTCAGGAGTTGCATGTTATTTTGAATATAATTAATTACATTTAGCACCCCCAAGATTTCGTCAGCCAACTAACAGTGGGAGTAAAGGTGTACCTTCAGGACCAAATTTCACAGTGAGTGAAAGAGCGGAACCAAAACTGAAGAAAAGTAAACTTTAGAGACCAAAGGATGAAATTATCCCATATAGAAAGTCCAAAGCATGAACACCAGATGAGAAATGCACCAAAAGTATTCAAGGCTGTAAAAAATATCCAAATAATGATGCTAAACAAACAGGAGACACCTTTACAATACTAAAGAATTCTAAGCATAATCGCCTTCAAACAAAAAAGTGCCAAATCATGATATGAGTGAAATTAACAAAAACAAATAATGATACTCTTATATTTGTTGATCTTCAATTGTTATTTACTTCCACAACTTCCAACTTATCTTCAACACAGAGCAGACTTAGCATGCTTGGAGTTGGTATATCTAGCCGTAAATGAGATTAAAGAATTCCATTTAGAGCATTATCAATTCAATGATAAAGGAAAATAATGCATTATCCAACGAAAAATATTCGGAAATTTTTTTTATCAAAGAGACAAACTATAATTTAAATCTTAATCCATTACCTTACTCGAAAGAAGTACCGAGGAGCGCGGAAAGGAATCAACATCATTTTTGAGATGACATCCATCAAAAGTTGAGAACCACTATTAAGAATTTGAGATCTCGTATTACCATCACTTCGTGCTCCATTTTGCAGGCTAAAAATCTCCCCAACGGAATACTCACAAAGCTTGTTCAACATTATTGACTCATAAGAAGAGGAGTTTTGACTTTTGAACCTCGATGAGAAAACGCTGTTGCAGTTAAGGAAAGACTTCAGAAGAAATCGGAGATGATCCCCAGTTTTGCAATCTATATACGTCAATCGCCCCATTAAGTCTTTCACGAGCCAAAAGTGGAAAGTCTCCCCAGACTTTCCATATTTAGAAACACCATAATTTTCAGAAGGATCAAGAAAGGCAAAACCAGCAGTAAAGGCCATTAGCGAGCAACTCAACGCTAATGCTGAAACACTCATCACACTTTGTCTGTCCATTCCCACGAAAGACGTTAACAGTAGATCAAATTCTTGAGCTATTTTCTTCATTTTAAGAGCTGTGTGTGAAAGAAGAATAATTGTGCTATCTTGAATAGACGAAACTGTATCTATTAACTTCATCATATCTACAACACTTCTCAGAGCTTTCACTTTCAGAGTCAAAAACCATCGTTGGAAAATGACGGTATTGCTCATATCAGAAGCTGCAAGAATCTTTTCTGCAGAGAGAAGTGTATCACAACCTCTGAGAAGATTCTCTGCTTTTCCATCTATAGGAAACAATTGAATCTGTTTTTCTGAGTTTGAAAACTGAGACAAAGATTTTAACCAACTGGAACAAAACCCCGAATGAAGAACCGTCTTAAGTTCGTCAAATATGAAAGCAGCTGTTGACCAAGCTCCTTGACAAGCAGCAGTTTTTCCAGCCTTATAAGAGTCCCAATAACTTTTTTTTTCCAACATCTTTTTCGCACAATCCAAAGTCGATTTATCGAGCTGAAGAATCGAATGATCACCAGAAAGACTCAACTCTCTGCTAACTGACATCAAGTGCAATATAAAGAAGTAGGCCCCACTGGTGTAGCTATCAATATAACTGCAATTGCATACATTTTCTGCTTGAATTTTCAGCATATCCAGGATTTGGCTGGTTTCACTCTCAGTTTCTTGGAGGTTTTGTAAGCAAGCAACCACAATTTTTGACAAATAGAGAATGATTTTCGACTCAAGATCTGCCATCTTCATCAATTTATCTATAAATAAGCATATATTATTCAGCATTAGGCAACGAAGGTAGGGGTGTTTCTCAACGAGATTGAGTAAAGTATTGAGCAAGTTTTTGACCTCAGGAAAGTCAGCCTGATGAATATTGGATTTTGGTTTCATTAGTAAAAGGATCTGATCAAAAACGAAAGTGGTCAACTGGGTTGCCACGTGGCAACCAGTTCCACCCGATATGACATCTTGTCTTCCTAAAATCTTTCCTGAAAGATCTGCCAGAAAACTAACAGCTAGAACTCTGGCTGATTTGATTGATGATTTTTTAACAACGATGGATAGCTGTTGGAAAAGCTCAGGAATTTCCACGCAAGGAATGATGGGCAGATTATACAAAAGTATCTGCAAAATGTGATAACGTGAGAAACTCTCAGAAAAAATAAAGGCATAATTTAGTAATGCAACCATGGAAATACCTTATACAAGAGTCTTAAAGCTTTAAGCTGCAGTTCCGGCTGAAGTTCAGATCTGTCTATAATGTTAAATAATGTATGAACTATTCCCATATTTGAAGGAATGTTGGAAATGTGTTTTCCTAATAAGAAGCAGTGGCATCTTAATGATGTAGCTTGCGCATGAAAAGATTTCTCTTCACTTAGAAATAATGTAAGCAATTCTACCTGCAATAAAAAAAATGCAAAACTAAAATAAATATTATATTGAAGAAAACAAGTCATACCTGCAGTACAAATCAATACAGTCTAGGCAAACAGGCAAAACAAGATTTTACCTTCAAGGCTTCAAAATCCTAATGTATGTTTGTAGTAGGATTATGCAAGCTAGATTTCAAAATCTACTAACATCCTAACTTATAATACCTAAACTCTATTACATTCTCTCTCATACTTTTCATTTTCCCGATAACACACACCATTATTTTTCACAATATAATAATCTCACTATCACTTACTTTTTCATTATATATTTTCTCAATCCTACCCTACTACATCTTCTCAACCAAATATACATAAAAGTCAAAATCACCTTTTACTATTACAGGATTTCTCAATCAGAACTTTCCCCAATTCCCAAACAGTCGAACAAACATATTCTAACAGAAGAGTTGGATTTTAACTTACAAAGAAGTGACATTTTAGTTCTGTTTTCCAGCCGTAATACTCCTAATCTTGATTAGGTACTGGTTTATAAACAATCACATTATTAGCTGAAGGATAAATTGTAAAATTGAGTCAATAAATACTGTGCAGAAATTGAGTTCCTCTATCATTAAAATCCAGAATATAACTAGTACTCCATGATCTATTTCTTTTCATTCTATGGTTTTATATTTCTATCATTGAGGTGTTGAAAACTCTATAAGCAAGCAGTTCATAAAATGAGCAAACCAATTAGTTAAAATAGGCACCTGAGAAGGAATTAGAAGAGTCCATCGAGAAGCAATTTTGGAGACAGAAATCAGTATCACTGATGAGAACTCATCTTCTGAAGAATCCATGAGAAGCTTCAAACCTGTCTATAAGAAGTATCTTTAGAACTTGTAACATACCCTTCTCCAAATGGATGACAATATCGTGGATATATCACAAATTTTGAGAATGGGAAATGGATATTGGGGGAATGAAGTATTGTTTTACAAGTATCATGGAAAATAGGAAATATCAATATCACAAAATATCGGGACCATATTGCTATCGGTTTAGTCGACTTTTTTCTTTTCTTTTCTTTTTTTTTTTGATCGGACAAAGTTAGTTGTTAGTAGTTAGTACACCAAGCACCCAAACACTCCACAAATTCACCAAGCCACCTTATAACTCCCATACTCCAATTCGTTCCCATAGGAAATCGAACCTGGGTCTCCCACTCAATTGAGGAGCCCAGTGGCCAGGTGGGCTATCGGTTCAGTCGACTGGATGAAAATCAGGAAATAGAGCGAATAAATCGCAAAATATTGCAAGTTCTTTTTAGAAAACAAAAGCCAATTTATCATATTGAAAAATATTTTTATACTTGTTTAATAGAATAACTAAAAGGCTAAAGCTAGTAATAGAGTATTCATATAATATTTAATCAATTAATTTTATTAATATACTTTGCTAGATGTATATTGTATTCTTTCATATTTGCATATTAGTAGAATTTGACTGCTAGTTTAAAATTGTGTATTAGTATAATTTATAAGTTCAAAGAGACAAAGAAACATATGAATGACATGTGCATAACTATATCTAGGACTACACTCCTCTCATAATAATGATTTTTTCGTATTTTCAAAAACTAGAATAATGAATGCCTACACTAGCTTTATGTAGTTATAAAGAGGTGGGAAGATGCTGAACCTTGTATGCCTTCTCTGCAAGTGAAAATGAGGAAGATATTTTGGCAAATGCTCGCCCTCCCGCTAACTTTATGCCATTTGATTTCTCTGATGATAATATTGTTGTCCTAAGTATCTCCAAGAAAACATTTGCAAAGTCATCTGACAATTCTGACAAGCATCCTGCAGAAAACAAAGCGGCCTTCACCTGCAGAAAGTGGCAGTTAGGCAGTTAGAAAGTGACAAAACTAGAAAGGAAGTCCTTATAAATCAAAACATTGCTCAGTGATACCACTACCAGTATGTCCTTAAAGAGGAGAAAGGTTTAGAAACCTTTAAAAAAACTACTAAAAATAGGATAATATCAGTTTTGGTCCCTAAAGTTTACTTTTTTTCATTTTTGATCCCCAACTTTCAATCACTATTAAATTTAGTCCTGGGAGTACACTTTTATGCCACATTTTGTCTCACCGTTAGTTGACCATATGTTGACTGGCGGAATCAAATATTTGGGGGTGTGTGAAAATGTAATTATTTAAAAGTTTTTTACTTACATGTAATTATCAAAAGAATAAAAAAATTATAAGAAACTTTTAAATATTACATTAAACACCCCCAAATAATTTATTTCGTCTGTCAACTAATTGTGGGACCAAAAGTGTACTTCCAGGACCAAATTTGATAGTGAGTAAAAGATGCAGAGCAAAACAGGAATAAAGTAAACGTTAGGGACGAAAAATTATTTATCCCATTAAAAACTCTATTCCATTAATGGATTAACGCTTATAAAGAAATTTATATCCCTTAAAAAGAGATTCAGTAATTTGTAATCTTACCTCTCGAACATCATCACTGACCAAACTTGACAGCAAAATATACCGAATATCCACACAGTCTTTTGAGAAACAAGCCCAGCAACCAAACAACAGCAAAGACAATGCTCTTTCTTCAACATTGCCTTTATCAAAAACTTCCTTCACTCTTCTCAAGAACTCCATATGATTAACCAACCTCCCCTTGCTTAAAATACCTACCCCATCTCTTTTCTTACTCCTTCTAATTCTCAAGAAGATCTTGACAACGCCATTTTTAATCTCTTTGTTTCCCAACCTAAATGCATCCACCAGACGCAGAAAAATCGCATTAAGGAACAGCTTATCCTCCCCCGGAATTAAGCCAAACACTCTGTAATCTGCAACCGTTAGTTTTGGCTCGTTGTTCCATCTTTCCAACCGCCTACCGATTTCTTCTAAGGCCTCAATAGATTTACCTGAACAATAACATATCAATCAATATTTCAAACTAGCTCTTGGACATCATTTATTACGCGGGTTGGAAAAAAATTTATAAATTTGGGACCCAAATTAAATTTTAAATTTGTGACTCTTAATTGATTATTGCCTTAATCAAATTTGTGATTAGAATTTTAAATTTTAGATTATTAGAAATTAGGAAATACATTTAAAGTGGATGGCCAAGATCGTTTCTTAGAAAAAATTAATGGCTGAGATTACTTGATTGACCAACAATAAATTGTTCCCTTAATTAGATTGAATTTGTTGATTTATTTAAAACATAAAGATTAAACATGTTACACATATAAAGGATATAATATCATTAATTGATTGACATTGTTGCATAGTTTCCTTCTTAAATTTTTTATATTTTTTATATGGGTATTAAAATACAGAATTCTTATAAAATTAGAAAATTAAATAGTAAAATTAGTGCATTTTGGCATTGACACGGTAGGCTGGTAGATTCAACAATATATGTAAAGGGAGATACAAATACAATTATACAAGAAAAACGACAAGAAATAAGATATATCTGCAGTTTGTTGTTAGTGTTGAGTTACCCGGTTTATGGGAACGGAGGCCTTTCTCAAGCTGAATGCTCCAGTTCATGGCGCAAGCGGCCGGAGTTTTCTCCATCCTGTCACAAAATTTTGAATCAAACCCTAGGTTTAGGCTACAAATAATAGCATGCCAGAAAATCCAGTTGTTGATAGCATTTGTTAAAAAAAAAATCATAACTTTCTAGAACACTGCTAGCTAGTTCAAAACTTTAGCAAAATAATTCTAAAATATAAAGAACAGAGATTATTCAAAGTGCCAAAAGTAAATAAGCCCTAAAACAAGTAACTTTAGTAAGAGTAAAGACTTGAAAAGTCAAGAACATTTAACATATATAACAAGTTAACAACAGAGTTTATCGAGTAGACAATATAAAGGGAATATCCATAAGAGTATCATCAGACTTTATTAAGTGAGTGCATGTTAACACCAGTTGACCAACGCGTCCCTATTGACAGATAATTAACAAAAAAACTTGTTGTTTAGAAAAGTAGGCAAATGAAATCATGATATATCGAATTTGCTCATGATGTATTTTTACCAAAACTGTCCTATATAAATCTGAATTAGCCACCTTTACTGTTTGTGAAATTAAAATGACACTGTGATGAGTTGGTGTTTATTGTATTGTATAACTTCAGTCCATGTCATTAATTTTCCTTTTATTTTAAGTTTTTTTGCATCTGTAGGAAAATAAAGTGTTTTCTGTAAACATAGAAGATCAATTTACAATTATAAATGAGTCCAATAACTAATACAAAATGAAGGCATCAAATTTGAGTATCATTCAACACTTTTAAGTAACACTGTAACAGATCTAATATTCAGTAAACAAAAATTAGACACTTTCATAGGACCTAAATTTATCTCGATTTCCCAAGCTGTCTATATATAGAAATAGGGAATGCATATGTATATAACACATGCAAATAAGAACAGAGGGAGGTGCAGATAATAGGGGGAAATCGAAAGGGAAGTACCTCTTTAGGTGTTTTATTAGGATTAAAACTACAAGAATAAACATTAAGTAAGGTAATCAATAAAGATTTTTACATTCAAGAATGGGTTTAATTCAGGGAAGAATAACACTAGTCCAAACTCAAAAGCAAAAGGCAACCCTCCCCCCATCCCAATCCTTCATAAGAGAACAATCTGCATGATAAAAGAAATCATATTTTTCATCCAATTAAAGCATGAAAACATAACATGCAAACAAAATTAATGAAATAGCAGTCCCCTTTCAAAATCAAAGTGCAAAACAAACGGGATTCAGCTGAGATTGCCAGCACTGCTAAAATCTTCAAATGTTAAATAAAAAATCACTCACCAAACCTCATCTCTGGATCAAAAACTCACCAAACAAGGGGCGGGGGGGGGGGGGGGGGGGCGGGGTAAGGTATATGAATAGGGGAGAACGAGAATAGATAGAGATAAAAAGAACAAGTAAAAATTAACATTCACTTTCTATACTCAATTTGAAGTAATTGCAAACTTTACAAACTGGTTTTTTAATCACTTTGAAGCTCATTAGTAGAAACACCCCTCCCCCTGCATCGAACTGATTCTAAGAATTTGGTAAATCAAAATACTTGTTTTTTTATAAGTTAACCTCACACTATCAGAAATAATCATAAATTGCCCCTAATTGAGCAAACACACTCTTGGATTAAAAAGGAAAAATCACAGAGACCACTCAAATAACAGGCAATCACCGTCAATCAAAACTCCATTAATAGAACAAATACAACCTCCCCATCCATGGAAAAGAATACAGGAACCTCACGTGCATAAATACAACAAATACAGCAACCTAATTCCAAATTACCTAGCAGCGTTGCTCCCCTCAAATTCAATTTCTTTTTTGAAGAAAACAGAGGAGAAATTGTTTGGCGTCTGCAAACTATTTGTTCAGGCGCAATGGGTAGCGGAGGCACGGCGGCGCGACGGGCGGTTCACAACGATTAAGGCAGCGTCGGAGGTAAGCGGAGCGGCGTGAGAAAAGAAAATAAAGGGGAGAGTGGCGAAAGAGAGGAAATCAGGGAATTAAGGGGGTATTTTAGAGAATTCAGGGGTGTGTATTAATTTTAGAAAGAATATACTGATCGGGCGCGAATAACCTGGGCCAAGTCTTAATTGGGGCCTCATTCGGGCTTTAACTTTGTGGTCATTTTGTACATTGGGTATATTTTGAAACACTTAGGACGTATTTTGAAACACTTAAAACAATTTTTAAAAGTACTTATTTTTAAAGTTCTCTCTCACAACTTTTGAAAATAAGTGTTTCTGAAAGTTATTTTAAGTGTTTCAAAACACACCCTTAAAACAGCTTTCAAAAGCACTTATTTTCAAAAGCCGTGAGAGGGAGCTTTGAAAATAAGTGCTTTTTGAAGCTGTTTTAAGTGTTTCAAAACATGTCCTATATTTCTTTTAAAGGGAAGATTCTGTTTTTTATCGGGCAAATGATGAGCCGAACCCGTGACTCCATAATATAGGTAGTGATATTCAAACTGCTTGAGTTATTCCACTTCGTCGGGTGGGTTTTATGTGTAGAACGATTTCACAGTGGAATAAAATATAATTTAAAAGAAATGATTTACTATTTTAAAAGAGATAATATTAATCTGAACTAATTAATCAACCATCTCAAACAGTCTCTTATAATTTTTTGCTAAATTATAAGTCGATGAATAGCGTGTGGTGCCCTATGAATTTATGTAATGAAAAGTGTAGAATTTAAAGATGTCGCTTTTGTTAGGGATTTTTTTTTTTAGTAAAATTACTAAAATAATTATTTTTCTACCAAATTTTTCACCTACTCAAAAGTTTGTCAAAATAACACGTCACAAACACTATCAGTTTTTTATTTTCCAATAATTTTTATTTTTTTTTTAATAAATAAGGGTTGCTAAAGTACTAGCCCAACTCGAGTGTGTGACTATATGTATACAATGAGATGAATCCTATATATTATGGCCCAAATTAATTAGCATGATATAGGTAATTGGTAAAAGTATGTAATCTATATTAAGATTCAGGAATATCTCGAACACAAAAGTAATTAAATAATTCGAACTCGATTTGATTGAATTTTAATCAAATTCCGAATGATTGAATTTCCAAGCCACTGAGCCGGCATTACACAAAATGGGCCCAAGATAGCACTCGCAGTAAAGTAAAAGGGGAAAGGGCCTTATCCTTATAAACATGGGGGCCCACAAATCCAGGTGCGTCATATTGTATAGGCCCATGTAAGATTCACACTTACATTATCCATATACAGTAAAACCTCGTTAAATTAATACTCGATAAATTAATAACCTCACTAAAATTAATAATTTGTCCGGTCCCAAGTTGGGACCAGTATAAATTTAGGACCCAATCAATAAAATTATAAGATAATATTTTTTTTGAGATCCCAGTGTATATATATTGGTCCCGACGAAACTATAAATTAATAATTATTAAAAATAATTCATATACATATATATGATGCACTTGAA
This sequence comes from Stenogyne calaminthoides, assembly GCA_037126765.1. Taxonomy (NCBI): domain Eukaryota; kingdom Viridiplantae; phylum Streptophyta; class Magnoliopsida; order Lamiales; family Lamiaceae; genus Stenogyne; species Stenogyne calaminthoides. The sequence goes on along the minus strand of JBBCBC010000026.1, from coordinate 1,865,988 downwards.
TATTCTTAAGATAACTTAGTGTTGATTTCTATACATGATTCAATGCACAAATGTTAGTTCAATGAACCATATTTTTGTATTTTCCAAAACCAATTAATTTAAACAAGTCATTCCAACTTCCACGTGAGTTTGTATTCATGGAATTCTACTAGTACATTTATATTTTAACTTAATTTTCATCAATAACTATGCATGTATATATAAAGTTATTCAAAGAATTTGGAACTTTGAAGGTCAACTGTGCATATACGTTAAAACCTCTTTAAATTAATAAATTATTAATTTATCGATATAATAATATCTCTATAAATTAATAAATCCTCCGGCCCCAAAGTTATTAACTTATAGAGGTTTTACTGTATATATATATCGATATTATATGGATTTTTTTATCTACATTATCCATATTATATGATTTTATTTTTGAGTGGGTCTTGTATGCACCCGGGTGCACCGTTCACTCATAGTGCATTTTAAAAGCGTGCAACTATTGTAAACAGAAGTATGCATCTATGTTTCCATATTAACAATTGCACTTTTCTTTGTAAATAAATCGCACTTTTCAGCATAACAAGTTACACGCTTCTAAAATGCACTATGAGTGCACGGTGCACCCGGGTGCATACAAGATCTAGCCTTTATTTTTATTTTTATTTTTTGTCGGACAAATGGTAACTCGAACTCATTACTTCATGAGATAGAAAGTGGTGTTCTAATCAAGTGTTATTCCTCTTCAATTATATTTTTATACATAAAATGAATCACCCAGTTATATGTTAATGTTATGGCTAATATTAATAGAATTAACATTACTGTATGCATAATAAAAAAGTAGCTTAAGTATTGTTCAGATTAAAAGATTTGGGAATGAATTTAAAATCCAAGCAACAAGTATATTAGACCGGTTTGAACTACGTTTCTTTATGAATATATATGAGCACATTTAAAATCTACCTCAAGTTGAATGGATTTGAAATCATTTCATTACATTTAAAATCTACCTCAAGTTAAATGGATTTGAAATCATTTCATTTTAATTTAAGGTCATAAAACAATCTCATATTAGACCCTTCACATCTTATAATAACCACATACATAGCCAGATGGACTTAAGTAAAGTCTCAAATTTGGAGTTTAATCGTCCGATAATTTTGGCCCCAAATCTCATAAATTTTTTATCGTCAATTTAGTCTCAATATCTTTAACAATATTCAAATCAAGTTTCATTTCTAACAAAAAAAATTCATCATTTCGCTGATTAGATTTGGGGCTTTCAGGCCGCAGGTGCGAATGAACTACCATGTGTAAAAAAATTTACCTGGAATTTAAGGTCATTGAATTTTTAAAAAAATAAAAATTAATAAACACTTAAAATTAAAATAGAATACCCGATCTAGCTGAATTATATGTACACGTGACAGACTAGTCACACCCACAGCCGGAAAGTCCCAAATTCAATCGGCGAAACGACATAAATTTAAAATTTTCGACGAACTTGAGACTTAGATTGAACATTGTCAAATATATTGAGACTAAATTAACAAAATAAAATAAAATTATGTGATAGAATCTGTTTGAGGGCAGAGTTATGAGACCATTTACGATTTAAACACCTCACATGATTTGTGTCCCTCCTTTACTTGGAAAAACATTTTCTTGATTTTCCGACAATACAATCTACTATAGGAGCTTTTTCGAAAGACAAAAAGTAAATAAACCCAATATATTTCATTTTTCCCTTGTCACATTCTTGTTTTCTTTTACATGCCGATGTCACTTTCTCACCTTTTACACTCCAAAATGAAAGTGACCCTTGCAAGCCTCCAAGAAACCATCACAAGTTGAGTACTAAATAATAACTAACAAATACAGCTATTTAAGATCACAACAACGTACATACTATTCAAAAAAATTAAATAAATTACTATTTAGGTCTTTATATATTTTTTATAACCTTGAGAATTGCTTCACTCAAAATTGCAGCATCAACCGTGTCTTCAACAATGGCTTCCATTCCAAAAAAGTGTTTGCATGAAACCCTAGCTTGCAATACGTTCACATTCATCTTTTCAAAGGCTTCAAGAATTGAAACCAACATTTCTTCACTTTTCTTGCATGTTACAACCACCATTAGATATCCTGTTCCGATCTTCTCCACCTTTACCTCCTGTTTTATATTTAAGAGTAAAAAATTAATAAAATATAATTTGATATTTAAATTAGTCATACAACTTGGTCCTAGAAAATACATGTACAAAACGTTCATATTAAAATATATAAATATTCAAATAAAATACTCCTTCTGTCACATTTTGTTTGTCTAAAGGAGAATTTTTGCCTCGTGATAATTGTCATTTTGCACTAATATTTTTGTAAAGGCATGCATTAAGTAACCACATGGATAAATAGAAAAGTAAAATGACATTATATATATATTATTGATATTTAACGTTTTTTTAATTAGTGTAACGATAAACAAAATGAGACGGTGGAGTAATAATTTTGTAATCATAATAAACAATAATAATTTCAATTTTTTAATTATTTTGTAATATATTACTACCTCCGTCTCATACTTATTTATTCTTTCAAAAAATTATTTATTACAACATCTCAAAATTACAGAGAAAAAAAGTTTTTTGGTCTCATAACTTATGCACTGTCCATTTTTCGTCCCAAAAAAATTTAATGTCTAATTTTAGTCCCATAACTAAATCGATTGTCCAATTTTGGTCCCATTTTTGCCAAAAAATTGGAAAAAATGTCATTTTCAATCTTATGCAAGTCACGTGCCGATAAAATTTAGTTGTTCTTACATTTGCATATTTGAAATTTTAATTTTAATTAGATTTATTGAATTATTTACACATGTGTAGTTTAATTGATTGAAAAACGTAAAAAAAATAAAAAGAAATAAATAGTCAGCATTCACGTCATCGAGAGTATAGAGAACCCCCAAATTTTATCGACACATGACCTACACGTCATCAAAACGGCGTTATTTGCGATTTTTCGACAAAAATGAGATCAAAATTGGACAATCAATTTAGTTATGTGACTAAAATTGGACAGTTAAATTTTTTGGGACAAAAAATAGACAGTAGATAAGTTATGGGACCAAAAAACTTTTTTTCTCCAAAAATCTCATGTCATTATTTTTACCTAAAAAAATCTATTTTTATAGTAATAATATAGAAAGGATTTAACTACCCTCAATAAAAAAATCATTTTAAATACTACTCCCTCATCCCCAATAAAAAATTGGTACCGAAAATAAAAGGGTAAACAAATATGGAACGGGGAGAGTGTACACTTGTAAGCCAAAATTTGGTACAAATGTGTAGGGGAGAGAAAGAGTACTTGGATATGGTTTATGAGGTGTTGGTATTCTCTTTTGATGGCTTCAACTTGGAGCTTCAGCTTGTAGATGTAAACAAAAGCATCCATGATAATGGAACTCTTTTTCACCTACACAATATTATGAAATAGTAAAATTAAAGACTTTCTTACAAAATAGTTGAAAATAAAAATAAAACTATATAGTAGATGAATATTACAGATTTAGATTTGGTGAGAGTTCTCAAGATGTGAAGCTTTCTCCTTAATGCCATTCTCCTTTGCATTCTACCAGCCATATCACTCTCTTTTTTTCTTTAGGGAGTGTAATATAGAGTAGTGTGTGGGAATGTGGGGATGCTAATTGCTTTTATAGAGAATGAAAAGATGGAAGAATGAATGAATGAATGTATGATGGGAGGTCACGGAATGTTGAGATATCTTCTGACATTCACTTTGTTCTTATTCTTCAATTATTATGTTATGTGCAATAAATTTGAAAAGCACTTCCATTATTACTATTACTAATCAATTTATCATCATCGATACTCCTCACGCCACATAAAACCAACTAATTATATTTGTCCAAATAGAAAAATATAATATAAAGAATTTATATTCATACATCACCCATAAATTTTTGTAAAGAATGATTAAATAATGTAATTATACTTTTTTTTTTTTAAATCAGCCAACAAAGAATATATTAAGTAAGAATTGGAGTATAATGGTATTCATATCCTTATAAAAATTTAAAATTAAATTGTAACCAAGAATCCAGTACTAAGCAATAGTAAAAGTTAATAGCAGCGTACTCTAGCCTCTCTTGTTCTAGTGTTGCTCGCCATTTCACAAAGGGGATGTGTGTAACTATTGGATTTTTTGTCACGATTCGGGACCAAGATTTTGCTTTAATTTCGTCCACAATCTATACACTTTAAAAATGATGTTTTCCAAAATTATTTGTTCCTTGCCTTTTAAATCAAATAAATTATATCTATCCAAATAGTTGCAGAATTGTTATCTTAGAAAAAAACTCGAAAAAGAATATAATTATACTAATAACCTACTTTTAGCTTGTGAAAACTTGTTCCCCTTCATTTCTTGGTTTAAATCATTTTGTCATCTTCCTTGGTCAATTTTATACCTTATTTCATATTGAAACAATTTTTGAGTCTCATTATACCTCCTAAAATTGGGAAAGATTGGACTTGCCAGCTAGATAGCTGCTAGAGGTGTTGAGTTAGGCCATTTTGCTTCCACATATATATACACAACATCAATTGAAGTTATTTATTTTGTCTCGTTGGTCTAAAAACAAAAACATGAAATTATTGAATTAATATCCTGCATTATCAATCTAGCTAGATAAATACTCGAGTAATTTTTTTGTGAAGTTTGGTATATATGCAAAACCAATTATTCATAAATTAACTTGCAAAGACGTCTACTATAAATTCATTTTGATTGCGATAGGTTTGGGATTTGTTTTGCTTTTTTTTCTTCTTATATATATATGTGACAAGATGTAAATGTAATTAATATGTCGTGGCGCAAAGGAAAAATATACTTCAATTATATTGAGAAGAGAGGAATACAACCAAACATTGGATGTTAATTAGTAATTTAGTATGATGTATGACTCTACGTATTGCTTACGCAAATGGGTGCATATTAAATTTTATGGCCAGGTTTTGGGAGTGAAATGGACCCTATTGGCGTTCAGAGGTGATAAACTTAACAATATAAAAGGGGTATAGTATACATATACATCGACAAAATATAATTAAATTAAAGTTGAAACGCAAAAAATTATATGTAATATTACATACAAGTGATATATCCAATTAGCCTAAATTATGCCTTTTTTACTTCTCGTGGGTCAGGCTCATTCCATTCGGATTCGCGTTGTCTGTTTCTTCTTCCTCGCGATCTAGGTTCTCCTTCTTTCACGATCTACCTGATTTTTTCTGACGAGGTGCTCAGGCTTACCAGCGCTCTCTTGACTGTCTCCGATATGAAGAAATAGAATATGCGTTTCTAATTAGTTTGTAAGATTTAAATAAATTAGTATTATTTCTGATATTTTTGTTGTTGTTGTTGTATGGAATTTGATTGGATAAACCTTCTCTTCTCATGTTGTTCTTTGATCTGTAATTTGGGATTGATGATATTTTTTTATGCTTGTATTGATTTTTGTTCATGTAGTAACACACTTTTGTTCATAGGGTAACACTCTTTTGTTTATGTAGTAACACATCAAATTGTTCTTTAAATATGTAATTTTGGACTGAGGATTTTTTTTCGTACTTGTACCGATTTTATTCATGTGGTAACATATTATTCTTCATAGGGTAACCATTTTTGTTCATGTAGTAACACTTTTTTTTTAGTAATATGTAACATTGTATACATGTCGCAATACTATGTGAATACTCATATGTTACCATATGAACAACAATGTGTTACCTTATGAACATATTACCTTATGAACATATATGTAAGATATACGTTATTTCAATTTTAATACGTAGTAACACGTAAAAGATATAACACACAAAAAACACGACAAAAAAAAAAAAAAGTTATTTCAATATATATAACTAGGTAAGTTGTATACTTAAACATAGATGTAGTAATTTTTTTATACTAAAATATGTAAAGAACAGTTATACATTTTAGTAAAACGACAAAAAAAAAAAGTTATGATAAATTTTACTAATATATAAGTGAAATATATGGATAAGTCTTGTATACATCAAGATACACCCAAAATTATGACATGTATTGAAAAACTTAAACTAATTTCAAAAGAACCCCGTATTCCAATATATTACTATTTTTGCTCTCTTAAAAAGCGGGATTTAAATATAAAAAGATCTTAAAATTCAAAAAATTATCTTTGCACATTTATTGAAAAAAGATCCCGTATATATTACATTATTTTTTTTAATTTAGTTCAGTATGTTTTCAATTTTTTGCCAATTTAGTCATAAATCACTTTGGAGACCTTCCGGTCAAACTACCAAAAACGATGTCGTTTTTAAAAAGAATATTCGTGATGATACACGCATCCCTAATTTGGGACTAAATAAATTGATAATTATTTGGAAGCGTGATATGATGTTTCAATTTGGTAAATTAGACAAAAATTTGGAATTCTTCTTATGGTGGAGGATTGTTGGGAGCGAATTTATGTAGAAGTTTGATTAGATCCCAAAAACGACGTTGAGATAATTTTGGGGGTAGTTTTGACCGATCTAATTTCTAATAATTTAAAAAATCGAGTGATTTGGGACTAAATTAAAAAACACAAATTAAAAACATCTAGGACTAAACTAAAATATATGATATATCTGAAACTTTTTAATAAAAAGAAAAAAATGTTAGAAAAAGAAAGATCACGGATCATTTTAATTTAAATCCCTAGCAAAACACACAAATAAATATGATGCACATGTCTTGTTATCATTTGAACGGTGCAAGTAATACTTTTGTCATTTTAAAATGTTAATATTAGATCCGTTTACTATTCAATGTAATCCAATTTTATATATGCCACTTGGAGGTAGAGTGCAGTACAAAATATGGAATTACCTTATTTGTAATAGAAAAAAAAATGTGTAAAACCTCTAGAAGGGGTAACTTTATTCATATGTATGCAACACTTGGCAAGACCAAGTACCATTTAAAGCCATCTACCTAAAAGTTCAAATCTAGGGAAAAAGTTCTAACTATTACAAATTGATTTTGTGTTTCACCTCATGCCAATATTATTTCTATTTGGTCATAGAAAGAACAAGAAACAAATCTTTCCCAATCTTACAAATTGATAAATTAACAGGAATGATTAATTTAAGTCGAGAAAATTGCGATTTTGGCCTCTTATCGTATATGACACTCCCTCCATCTTTTTTTTTTTTTTTTATAATTACTCAAGTCAAAATAACACGATTTTAATAAGAGATTTTTTATTAGTATTAAGAGGAGTAAAACTGTTTCTTATTGGGGTGATTTGATAATTTTTAGAGAATTAAATATTTTTATTTGCAATTATAGTGGCATGTGATGTAATTTAAAGATCTTTATAGGGGTTTGTCTAAGAATGTAAAATTTTTTTTTTTTTTTTTTTTATCATTTATATAATAATAAAACTAAATAATGACATCCATTAATGGATTCTGAGCAAATAAAAGATAAGGTGGAATAAATATAATCCATCTGCTAATAGTAATTCTCTCACTTAAAGAAGTACTTATTTTTAAGGACACTAATTTAGAGGGACTTCAATTTTAGAGCACTCTTTATTCAAGTTGGCGAAATGATCGAGAATCTTATATGAATATCACTATTTAAAAATTAAATTCAACCTGCATTAATGTAATTTGGATTAAATGCCACATGTAATGCATGTGTTGTTCTTAAAATTGAGCACGAAATCTAAGTGCTCACACATCAAGGGCACTGACTCAATGATGAACCCAGGAATTTTGTTGGGGAACCCAATTTATAATAAAGTGTGAGATCTTTTTACGATGAGAATGTGTAATTTGCGCATTGACGTTTTAATATTTTGGAAGGAATGAATATTAATTGTGCTAAGTTGTAATTATAGTGGCATGTGATGTAATTTAAAGATCTTTTATGTATGTAAAATTGTTTTTTTTTTTTGCCAATATCATTTATATAATAATCTAAATAATTCCAGTTTTTATCATAATTAAATTTTATATATATTAAAAAATTATTTAGACTAATTGTTTTTACATTAAGTGAGTCAAATATATTTATATATACATATTTATAATCAGAATTATACATATCTCTTTCTCTTCGCTCCCTCTTCCCCACCTGATGGATAATGAGAAAATTTATATAGAAAAATAAGGTACATTTTGAAATTAGTCAAAAACTCTAACTTTATAAAGTTAGCAGCAAATAATTTATAAGATAAAAAACTCTTTAATATTTTGGATAATGAAAAATTTATTGTCTTTAATTGTCTTTTTTATGAATTACCAAAAAACTTTTAACTTTATTAAATTTTATGAGGTGATCTCATATATGATACGGGATACAAATTAACACAAACCAACACTCTTCCTATTAAAGTATTAAAGCGATAATATTTAAATTATTCTACGTCTTACCATGAGACCGTCTCACACAAATATATCTCTAACTATAAATATATATAAAAAAAAATTAAGTGGATTCAAGGGGACCCCCTGAACCCCATGTAGGGCCGTCCCTACACTGACTCATGATCGTGAGCGAACACTTGAGCCCTAATGCCTAAGACGTCGCCTCACCCTAGGGAAAATGTTGATAGTTAATTACTACAACCGAGCTAATGAGATAGACCAAATGTGTTTTTATGGATTCTACTCATAATTTAAAAACACTTCTTATAAATTAAAGTTGTGAGGATGAAACTTTCAAAAGCAGGGACAGACCACCATGGGGCCAATGGGGGCTTTCAAATTTTTAAAATTTTAAATAATATATTTAAAAATTGATAATGTTATTAATAAATGTGGTTGGCTAGGTGCTACAACCAATTTTTGGCTTGCAAACCCCCCTAATAGGCAAATTGTGCTTTCTAGAAACTAGGCTTCCTCGCTCAACGAGCTCCGATTAATTAATTCCCTAAACGGAATTTGATTTTGTGCTTTTAGACCCTTCTAATAAAATTTATGTGTTCGTCCCTGAAAATAAGTGTTTATATATATCCCGTCCATTTGCGCTTGGAAACACCCCTAAGAGGCAAATTGTGCTCTCTAGGAACTAGGCTTCCTCGCTCAACGAGCCCCAATTAATTAAGCCCCTGAACGGAATTTCTAGCTCCATCACTTGCTTCACTGCAATAATTTCTGGCTCCAACATAAAATTTTTAAAATATACATCTAAAAAAAAATAAAAAATAAAGAAAAGATGGAAGTGTCAATGTTACAAATAGATCTTCCGTCAAAAAAAAAAATGTTACAAATAGATCCAGGAATAAGGTGAAAAGTAGCTGTATATTTAGAGAGCAGTAGAGACCAAATGCAGGCGTAGGGTGTCCTCAATTTGGAGTTTACAAATAGGGATTTTGCATAATATTAGAGCATTGAGATTGTACGAATCGGATGGGGGAACGGGCAGACTACTGCAAAGTCATATATATATATATATATATATATATATATATATATATATATATATATATATATATATATATATATCGTGATGCATAATGTAATAATTGATTTTGTCCTATTTATTGCTATTGCTATATAAGGATCACGAGCTTCATTCATTTTTACCTCAATTATATTCTACTCTGGCATGCTTTAGTTTTGTCTTTCAAACATATTCACCAGTCCTATTCCTATTGCTATTGCTATATCACATGCTCTGACACTCCTATCTTCTCTCATCACTTGGATTCTTCATTCATTTTTACCTCAATAATACGAGTATGTCTAAAAAAAAAATATATGTATGAGATTTAAACTAAAATCGTCAGATAATTTTTTTCACCTTTATTTAAAAAAACATAATTATCAAATTTTCCATTTAATGAAACGTGTATTCAATTGACGGAGGTTATAATGTATTTTAAAGTGTACATATTATATTATAAAAAATAGAAACGTGTAACTATTTCAAAAAAAATGATAATTAAATGAGACTATTTCAATAAAAGTATAAAATTATGGGACAATTTTATGTTTCCATATTATAACAAATGCTTTTTTTCTATATAAATAACTTTGTCCGGTTTGAAAAAACATTTTTAATTAATTTTGATAAGATTTGACAATGATTTGAAAAAAATCCATGCAATTATATTCGGCTAGTTAGTTTGTAAACACTCATTCTGATAAAAAAAAAAATAAAGCTTGTAAAGTATATAATTGACTTGCTCATTTCTAGGTCTTATATTTCTTGGACGTTTTCCACTAGATCATCTAATATTTCTATTGGATCCGATGTGTATATATATAGTAAATTATGTAATCACAATGATATAACGAATTAATTGTTGTAAAGAAAAATATATGTATGAGATTTAAACTAAATTTTTAAGTGGGTCCTCATAATTTTTGCATATTTGTTAAAATTAGTCCATCATAATTATAAAAAATTTTTCCATTTTAATTCTCACATGAATTATAAGTTATTCATGTAAATAATATATACTCCATGCATTCAATTTGATCAAATTAAGTCTCGGTATAAAATTAAATTATTAAATTAATAAATTAATACCATAACATGTATCAATAGATAGAATTATATTTATTACTTAATATTTGTGTTTGCGTAAATTTATATTAATTTTGAATGATATTGTCTTAAATGTTATGATATTATATATATCCGGTAGGAGTTTTATAAATATAAAATGAACATAATATAAAATATATTCGTGTTAAATAAATTATAAAAAATATTTTACTTATAATAATTTGATTTTTTTTCTCATTTTTAAAATTTTATTTATTTATTAGATCAACATACGATTTATGAACATATTTTGGGACTAAATTGCCCAATCAAATTGAATAAACTTTAAAAAGATTAAATTTTAAAATTTTCCTTCTAAAACTTTGATTGTAATTATGAGAATATTGAGGGTTAAAAGTGTAAAATTATGGGACAAGTTTAGTTTAAATTCCATATATATATATATAATCATTGATAAGTGTTATTGGCTTTAATAACTCCTAACTAGGGATATGACATCAAACCATTATTTTTTACCCCATAATGAGAAAACTATTAAGAATGAAATCTCGAATACATATACCGTGAGATTTTGAAAAATATTAATAACTTTTAATTAATTTTGATAAGATTTGACAATGTTAATGAAAAAATCCATACGCAATTATATTCGGCTAGTTAGCTTGTCACGATGTCTTAACTTCCCAGGATGGAAGCGTATGTCATTTTATTTATTTTGCATACATCTTTATCAAATCTATGTAAATCAACATTTCGATTCAAGTGTATCATCGACACTTAACTTGGATTTCCTCCCCTAGACATGTCTAGGAATCCATTGATCTAGCTTTGTAACAAGTCAAATAGATTAGTGGTAAAATCTATTGCGATTATCTACAAAATATAATCTCATACAAATGAGAAAATAGGGATACCTCGATGTCGGTCAACTTAGCACATGTGGTATGAAACACATGTGCGATGTCTTAATGATGAGAGATGTCATTTTATTTAATCAACTTGTAAATCGACATACTAGTATATGAACATATCATATAGTTCACAATACATAAATGTCTAGTAACATTAACAACTACTTTGTATTCCATATAGATCCATACAAACCCAACATCTTAAGATGTCTTACACATCTCTATAATCAGGTTTGACAACAAATCTACCAACATCAAGTCAGCAGAAATTTATTCAAGAATCACTCTTTCTTCTTTGTAATGTCTTTACATAGACAAAGTTTCCATGATACTTGGAATCTTTAGAGTAAGCTTTGACTGCGTTGATTACTACGATGAATCATAACAGCTCCCACTGGAGTGTTTGATTTCACAATCAATCTTTACAACTCCCATTGGAGTGTTTAATTTCATAGTGAATCAATATAACTCCCACTGGAGTGTTTGATTCCAGAGTGAATCAATATAACTCCCACTGGAATGTAATATACATCAATGAATCGTTACAACTCCCACTTGAGTGTTTAATTCTCAATGAATCGTTACAACTCCCACTAGAGTGTTTAATTCTTAATGAATCGTTACAACTCCCACTAGAGTGTTTAATTCTTAACGAATCGTTACAACTCCCAGTAGAGTGTTTAATTCTCATGAATCGTTAAAGATCTCAATTAAGTGCTTACTAATTCCAAATATTTCATGAAAATTCTTAACCAAAATATTTATTTGACTGCAGATGCACATGTGACAAGTTCAGCTTTGATAGTGGTCAGTGCTATACAGACTTATTTCATGTTACTCCACGAGATTGCTTCATTATTATGCAATAAGGCATAACTAAAATTTGATTTACTTGCATCTAAATCATAATTCCAGTTAGTGTCTGTATACTCTCTAAGTTTAGGTTATCTCCTTGAGATAATAATCTGCAATACCCATCAGATATCTCAAAAATCCCACACACTATCTTTTAGTGTCTCTATTCGGATTTAACTGATATTTGCTAACCAAACCAACAACTTAACAAATGTCTAGATGTGCATACAACTTGACACACTTTCGACATTCAACTGAATTTGCTTATGGTACATTTGACATTTCAAGTCTTCGGACATTCATCATAATTCAGTGACTCGTTCTTTTATAACATGAGAATCAACATGCTTTATACTTCTATTTGAATCATTTTAGAAGTCTTACTACATAAGTCTGCTAAGACTATCCAAGTAACTTCTTTGAACGATCTTTATGAAGCTTTCACCAAAAGATTCTCATAGTTATCTTTCCAGCTGACAATGTATCAACATATAATCATAGAATTACAGAACTATCTTTGGACCGTTAAACATAAATACAGTGGTCTTTGTCTAACAAAGTTAATATGAGACAATCATAGTATGTAGTCTCAAGTACCACTGTCTTGAGGATTGTTTAAGTTTGTAAACCGACTTCTTCAATTTACAAACATTATCCCTTTGAATTCTCCATTGAGAAAAAACAGTAACATCCATTTTTGATGTAATTCTAAATCTATACTTGATATTATAGCCAAAAAATGAACGAATCGAGGAAAATCTCACAACAGATGAAGAAAGTCTAAATACCCCTTTCTGAGTATAATTTTTCTCTACTAAGTGAGCATTTTTAAGATGTGCCCCAATAAAAGATCTACAGGTTTCAAAAACTTGGTTTGACTTTATTGACTCTATATTATCTTTCATTGCTTTGTTCCATTAGTCTCTTGCATAACGAAATAAAACCTCTCGATCGTCTATAGGTTCTACCTCATTCACTAAAGACTGATCTAATTTCTGAAAATATAAATCAGGTGTGTCCCTCAATATCTTGATGTCTCTCAGACACATGTTTCCTAGAGTATTTTTTAAGATTGAAACTTTTGTGACTTATATAATTACTATCATCAAGATCTATATAATCTTAATGTGTAAACTTTTATCAAATATCACAACATTAAGTAAATCACTCCCACTTGGATCTGATAGAGAGTGATTATTTCAATCTGAAAATGATATACTATTTCTAATACTTCCCCTACTAGGAAATCTTTTCAGAAAAATTGACATTATGCGATTTTATCTCATGTCTTACTCTGAACTTGTTGATCTCCGATCAATTTGTATCCATTAGATTTAACATAGTATCCTAGAAGATACATTTCTAAATTATTTAGACTCTTGTTGGTCTACAGATACCAAGATTAACAAAAAAGATCAGGTCTTCAACTTTCTAGAGTTCAGATCGAGTTGACTTAATCAACTATGAATAACTTTATTCAACATGTAGACAATAATAAATAACTCATCTTTTCAAAAAGATAGTTAAAATTAATTGTCCTATCATCGATCATGTCATATCCAACAACGCTCATTCATTCTTTCAGTCACACCATTTAGCAATAATGTGTAAGACTTTAATGATTGTCGGATTATGTTATTTTCATTACACAGTTCCTTGAACTGCATGGATTAACATTCACGTCCTCTATTGGTTCTTAAAAACTTTTTAAAGAAATGTCTTTTTATTCTCAACCCCATTTAGGTAATGTTTGAAGCAATCCAATGCCTCAAACTTGTGAGAAATTTTAGACATGTAAAACGTGATAAGTAATGAAAATCAATAAATTCCATGATTTGCTATTCGACATTCATAAAATTACATTTATCAAAATAAAACAATTGCAATGAAGAATTAACAATCACAGTTTTATCAAATGGTTTTCTAATCACTTATGAACAAGACAATGTTCACATTTTGATAACTCGACTTTAAAAACGAACTCCATAGTCCTTCTTTCACAAGTCAATTATTTCTATCTTGCACAATGTGACTAAATCTAGCATGCTAAATGTCATCATTTACATGAGCATAACTAGAGGAACAAATATTTAGTAATCCATGATTTATCATCATAATACTAAAATAATTGTTCTCTTACAGTCCAAAAATCATATAAAACATAGAATAATTGTCAAGTACCATAATACACATTGTATATACTATCACAACCATCTCTAATATAAATTTCAAAATACATCCCAATCATAGAAGAACGGATCCAGAGTTGAGATCCTTAATGACCCCCAAAGAAAAACAAGCATCATGCATTATGAAACATTGGCCATTGTCAATCTCAAGTTTGCAAGTCCCTAGACTTCAACTCGAACTTTGTTTCCACATACATTCATCTCGTCCCACTTGGAACATGATGATGATGTAAATAAAATGACCATTCATCGTTAGTCAATGGTTTGCGTTTCCTGAATCTATAATCCTCAAGGATAAAATTCAGTCACTAAATACACCACCATAGACAATTATGAGAAAGCCAAATAACTACAATGAATTTCTTTGTCTCTCTTGGACTCAAGATACTCATAAGTAAAATGACCAAGCTTGTAGGTCATCTAATTTTCAGTTTTGCATATCTCTTCTTCTTATTCTTCTTAACATTAGGATTAATTTGAAGTTTAATTGCAGTATTTCTAATTTAATACTGCTTGTCATTTCCTTCATTCCTTCCAGTATGTCTAATGTTAGAGTTTGAAGTGTTTTTAGAACTGGATTTGGAAACTAGAACACTTGATGAAGACTTGGAAGCCCCAAGTAACACATACTTCAACTCAACACTACGAATTGAATAAGTGAAAGTTTAATACTTTCATCACTGGTCGTGTTAATTCTCAAGTGTTTCCACTTATAAGGAAATGATTATGTTAGATCAGAATTCGATGTTGTTCAGAAAATGATGTGCTACCATACTTCTCTATCAGATATTACCAAATATCATAAGTTGTAAGGTGTTGCACATTCTCAAGGATCATGTTGTCTACAACCGAGCTCACCAGTTTGTTATGAACTAAGAATTTTTTATAGTCCAAGCAAGGTAAGTTTTTGATCCATTTTGATCTGAATCTCCATCCTAATCCCAGGATCTTCCATAACATGGTAGATAGTATTCAATACATCTTGTTATTTAAGAACATTTAATTAATTATGACGTCACATGTCATAATTATTGTTATTGAGTGTATTTAATTATATTGACTTTGATAGCTTTTGAAGCTATTGTTTGGTTTGATTAAAGTGATTCAATGAGTTACTGTACATTTATGTATCAATATGTTCAATGTTAAGCTAACACACATCTAAAAAATTTAATACAAAATTTGACATCGAAAAATGACTTAAAGTCATTAATCATCAATCTCATCAAGTATCCTCATTAATCAGATTTAGTTCCAAAACATGAACAAAATCAGTTCTAGCTTTTAACCCAGTAAACAGCTAAAACTCCCACTTAATAACATGAAACTATATGCTTAATAACATTTATGATTATAAACGTAATAAAAACAATCATGTTATTTGTCAATAAAATAACTCAAAGTAGTCAAGAAAATCTAATGGCTCTATGCCTAAAAATCAACTACTAAGGTTATTCCAATAAAATCCTATTTCGACAACATTGTCGGGTAATCTCCTGTTGGGAAATTTAGAGTTTTGATGAAAGTTCAAAAACACATGTAATAAGACCAGTCAGACCTGTTAGCTGACTGATGTTTTTATTACCAGTTATAAGATGACCAGTTGATACTTATTATATTGAACAACTGATGTATAAAATAGGTCACATATTGAGGGGGAACCTCAATATGTATAGGTCAGATCTAAAGATCAGAAGAACAAAAGATCAATTTGAAGTCCGAAGCGAGCCGTAAAAGCAAGGGAAGGACAGAAGATCAGACGATCTGATAAAGTCAGATAATCAGGTGAAGTCATGAAACACAAATTCAGAAGACCTGAAGATCAGATGACTACAAGAAGATCAGACCAGAAGACCTACATCAGCCGAGTCTGCTAGTTGAGCTAAGACAACCGGCACTAGAAGATTTATCAGTAGATCGATCGGTTATGTAATCGATCGGTCACCACACCAGTGGTGGTAACTGATGTTTCACCAAAACATACATTGTTGATCTGAACAAGAAGAATGTCAACTTTAGTTGGTAGAACAAACACTGGAAATTGTTTTTGTTAACCAATAAGAACAAGACACGTATGAACGGAGCCGACAATACGGGATTTGGTGCTGCTTGGTCAAACGGCTATAAAATACGACATACACGCTTTCGGCCTTGCCGTACCTAGAAGCATGTCACATCAAATCCTACATATCTACCAAATATAGCCAGAAATTCAAATTGCTCTCCAACGGCTCTTGATTTCGAGGTCTATAAATATGGGATTACTCTTCAAAGTGAAGACACGTAAATTATCAAGAAGCTCATACTATAGCTAAATTTCCGCACGAAGAACACAACCTTGAAGATTAATTTTCTAAGTGTTCATCCCATAGTTCTTAGCACAAAAATCTTATCCTCTAGCTGTTAGGCTACTTAAATACTAGGAAAGATTTCAAAGTTGGAACAAAAAACAAATCTTACCCAAAACCCAAAGTTAGGTTAAGTTTGTTTAGCAAGATTTCGCATAGGGTTTCTAGTTACGATTTAAGGATCGGTTGAGTGAGAGCTCTATAAATATTTGTTGGTGTAATGTGTTGGACTAACACAATAATCTAAGTCCAGTTGGTTAAGTCGATTAAGTTGGTGCCCCTTGTGATAGGGAAGAGTGGACGTAGGACTGGTTGTCCGAACCACTATAAATCTTGTGTGCATTTACTATTTGATTAACTCGCTTCACACTATTGCACACAACTTGATTAAATCTGCATACATATTTCGAAAGTTAGGATCAACCAAGCACCAAGCTATCGATCGATCCGATTGACTCCATAGTCGTCGATTGAAAACAACTTCGAATCGATTTGTTATAAACCGGTTTTTCACACGGTATAAACTAGCTTCCGCTGACAATCGTTAAACCGATAGATACCGAATCGATCCGCCCTCAGCGATCAAGTAAGTTGGATATCGATCCAAACCGATTCACTTGCACTCGATCGCAAACCGCAATCACACGATCTGCGACAAAAAGTTTTTTAAGTCTATTCACCCCTCCTCTAGACTTCTTCCTCAAGAAACCGTTCGGGACCTCTGGTGGTATCGAGCGGGTTCTACGGACTAACGGCTTTGAATATCACCGGTTCTTGAGGAAGAACCTTTGTGGTCACTTGAACTGATCTTGGAAAACCTTTTTCAAATCTCATTTGTTTTCAAACACACGATCATCATGGATAATACTTGGTATGTATCATGATTTGCCTAAATTTTCCATTAATGAGTATGCAGACCGGGACGATATACATGAGCAACCATCTGGGATCAATAAGCAGCAGGGTGATGGAAGTTCTTGAATGAGGACCCATCATCATCTATCATGACAACCCGGCTTTTGGAGGTGATCCATTTTGCGGTTGGAAGCCTTGTCGAAAAGAGTCCATACGATGGATCTTTGAAGAGAGAAAGTTGTACACACTGGATACGATAGCGGGCACATAATCATGAAGACCATGGACAAGATAACCGGAGAGAAAAGATAAAGTGTCTCAAGACAACCCAAACAGATGTGGGATATGCTTTTTGAAATATGTGAAGGAAATGATCTGATTAAAGATAGCAGATCCAAAAAGTTTAACTGGTTAAATTCGAGAAACTTAAGATGTTACCAAATGAAACCATCAATGAGCTCGATGGAAGAATCACCATGTCGGTTAACAAGCCGGGGAACTTGGACTAGAAATGTCGATAAAGACATCAATTACAAGATCTTGAGATCTCGACTAAGAAGTGGGATATGAAAGTCATTGTAATAAAGGATTGTCAAGATATTGCTAAGATGAAGCCAAGCAACCTGTTCTCGAGTCTTAAAGATCATGAGTTCGATCCGATCGAAAAGAGGGCAAGAAGAAGAAGGCGAAGTCGCTTTCTTTGAAGCCACACTTGCCACATCAAAATCGATTGCATTCAAAAAAATTGAAAGAAGAACTCAAAAGTCTCATTGAACGGTTGGAAATATTATAAGTTAAATCAGCAGATTGCTTTGCTAACCGAAAAAGTTGAAAAATCTAACATTCAACTGGGTAAGTATCGCATATTTTACGGGGATTATCAAAAAGCGAGAGGAAGAGATAGGATGCCGGTGACGGATCTCGAGAAAGGACGGATCGATGGATGAAGAGATGATCCGCGAAAGGATCAGAGAAGATAAGAAAAGAGATGATCGATCGATGAAAGAAGAGACAACAGATCGAGAGAAGAAATTTCGATTACAATCGACATGTAAGTCACCCGACAGATTCTCTGAGATGGAATGACTCTTTGGCGGAATAAGTTAAAGTGGATTGTGGAGGCGTGTTTCAACTATGAGAAAACGAGGTCATTCTGGTTGATTGCCTGGACGACTCCAAAAGAAAGAGAAGACAAGCGGAACAGACGAGAACAAAAGAAACAGAGACGAAAAAGCCATGGTTGTTGATACATCCCGAGATCGATGATTCTTATCGCCTTCCGAGGATTTCGGCTACTCATCGAGAGAGGACTTTTGTCCGATAAAACGCTAATGATTTCTATCACTACGATGATCGATGTTCTCATCGATGAAGACATCTGTCTCATGGCTAGGAGGAAGACCAATCTGAGGTAACCTTTAAACCTTACGCTTTTTTAGTTTCCACATCGAGATATGATTAGCGCTTTCTTTGGAGAGATTGACTTGCAAGCTCTATTATGAGCAATTGCTTGATGATCTCTCTACGCAATGAGACACTTATACGATAGTGGAAGTTCTAAAAAACGATAAGCTAAGGATTAAAAATACTCAACTTGTTAAGGAAAAATTTGTCAAGAAAGAAAGCGGTGAACTAAAATCGGTTGAAGCCGCCGGAAGATAAATCAAGAACCGAAAGTTCTCGAAAGTTAATTCTTCCGATCGGAGAGTTAGAAAGGAACAAGCTAGCTATCAATAAACAACAAGTCGATGATTTTAAAATCCTACAATCCAAGTTTGATGATCTCTTTCACTACATGAGAGTCCGAAATTAAGCGAGGATAGTTTACGAAGAAAATACTGGGTTTTTTTCACGAAATCTTCAAAAATCGATTCGGGATATGAACAACTATTTTTGAGCGACAACTAATAAGAAGGGAATTGGGTATGAAAACCCTTCTACATCCTCAAAAGCCCCATCGGTTCACTTCAAAAAGGTGTAATCAAACGAAGTTTTACGATATAGATACACAAAAAGCAAAATATGTATTTGATAAGGAAAAGAGACTCGCTAAACAAGTAAGGAAAGTGCCCAATCGGAAAGGGAACATAAATGGACCCCTAATCGATTAAGCATCACCGAGGAATCAACAGAAGAACCCGGTTCTTTACGAAGAGACCTCAACCGATCGCCAGATTAGGTATCGAAAAAGACAATCTGTCAAAGGAAATCTGTCTGAAACCTAATCGTGGTCAATCGCTTAACAAGCAAGCTAAAAAAGGTAAACCGCTAAGACCATTTATGCCAAAAAGATATGAATCTTTTAATGGTAGCGATTGTACCTACCCTTACAATCGAAATCTAAAGGTCGCAGACCGAGCCCCATTTGGGTAAAAAAGACAAACAACAAAGAAAAATCTCAAGTCTTTCGATTCACTCAAGGCTCACACAAATAATCATCTTGATCGAGAATGCATATGAAGAGATGTATGATTATGTAGATGTTTATGGGAGACAAATCAGGCCTTCTGATCTATCTGATTACAATAGAAGTGCTCTGTTTGTATGAATCCCTAAAACCAACTCTAACCCCTCAGGACCCAATCCAAAAGCGGTACCTAAAGCCTGATTTGATTGCAGGTTCGCGTGGGTTTGGCCAACAAAGGAAGTGTACAAGCAACTATCTAGTACATCGATAGTGGATGCTCAAGGCACATGACTGGAAGCAAACATCTCCTTAGCTCTTACACAGAACAAGATTGCCCGCGTGTACTCTTTGGTGATGATAACTTTGGTTTTACCAGAGGATTCGGAACCTTAGAGAATGATGATGTACAGGTTACTGGAGTCTCGTATGTCGAAGGTTTAAAGCATAACCTATTATCAGTTTCACAATTCTACGACAATGGATTAAGTGTTGAGTTCTCGACTGATCAGTGTACTATCAAGAATCGAGCTACTCAGCAGATCTTGTTAACTGGTTTAATGAAAGGTACGATTTATACAGCAGATTGGAACAGTTGTCCAAGAAATGCATGCCTGATTGTTAAGAGTTCCAAAAGTATCAGTTGGCTCTGGCACAAAAGAATGAGTCATCTGAACTTTAAAACTCTTAACAAGATAGCAAGGATGTCTTTGGTTGAGGGACTTCCGAATGAGGTATTCTCAAAGGATCAGACATGTGTCGCATGTCAGAAGGGAAAACAGGTTAAAACCTCATTCAAGGGAACCCGGACCAAAGCATCAACAGAGTATTGCAAGCGCTCCATATGGACTTATTTGGACCCGATTACACCGGTCGATCTCGGATGGCCTTGAAATATACTCTCGTAATCGTGGATGATTATTCCAAGTTTACTCCGGGTTGTATTCTTGTATAAGAAGAATGAGACAACAACAAAGATACATGAGCTGCTCAAGAAACTACAAAACGAAAAGGGTGTCAGTATAGTGAAAATCAGATCAGATAAAGGTACATAATTTCTGAACTCTTTTATTACTGATTTTTGCACTAAGTTTGGTATACAACATGAGACATCAGCTGCAAGAACGCCTACAACTCTATGGTGTAGCGAGCGGAGAAAACAGAACACTCAAAGAAGTTGCTCGCACTATGTTAATTGAACATGCAACACCAAGCCGTTTACCGGGCGAAGCCATCAATCTTGCATGCCACACTTCGTAAGCAGATGCTCTCGACTAAGGCTCACTACAAAATACCCTATGAATCGTGGAAGGGCGGAAAACCTCGTGTTTCTTACTTCCATATTTTTGGGTGCAAGTGTTTCATACACAACAATGGGAAGAGTCAGTTGAAGACTTTTGAGGCCAAGTCAGATGAGGGTATATTCTTAGGATATTCCTCATCCAGCAAGGCTTTCAGGGTTTACAACAGGCGAACCTAGTTGTGGAAGAAACACCTCATGTGATCTTTGATGAAACATCTTTAACAAGAGAAATTTGTCTCAAAACAAGAAGTACCAGATCAATCCGGGTGCACGATGATGCACGTAAAATGGATCGGCTAAGTATCAAGGAAAAAAAGGATCGAAACACGTAGCGGTGTATATTCCAGATCCCGCTAATTCACCAAAGTTAATCGGACCCTAAGGTACGTCATTGTCGCTAATAAAGAAACTGATGCAATTTGAGACAGTATCAACTGAACTATCTGGTTCAGGGGGAACACCTGAAGTTCCTACGGATAGACATCAGCACATGATGAGTCCAACATCAGCTGAGACTTGTCCATGTCAAGTGGATCATAATTTTGCATCACTCCCAATCACTAGTAATGAACTACTATCAGAAGAGGATGATGTTCTCCAAACAGATGCAAATCAGAAAAGAAGGACCTGGGTAACCAGTCATCCAACTGATTTTGATCATCGGAGACCCATCTGATAGAGTCAAAACTAGACATCAGATTGTTGAAAGTGCCATGTATTGTTGTTATCTGTCTTTGAAGGAACCAACTGAAGTAGAGGAAGCTCTACAAGATGCAAACTGGATTCTAGCCATGCAAGAAGAACTGGAACAGTTTGAAAGGAATCAGGTTTGGAAACTGGTGGACAGACCAACCCATTAAGATGTGATTGACACAAAGTGGGTATTCAAGAACAAGAGATATGAGAATAATGTCATAACCAGAAATAAGGCAAGACTTGTTGCTAAGGGGTATTCACAATCAGAAGGAATTGATTATGATGAGACCTTTGCACCAAATAGCTCACCGAAGCCATTAATTTTTTTTGGCATATCTTTTGCCTACGAAGGTTTTTATTGTGTATCGATGGATGTTAAGAGTGCATTCTTAAGCGGGATACTAGGCGAGGAAGTTTATGTTGAACAACCTCCGGGCTTTGAAAAAAGCGACTAGGTGTACCGATTTAAGAAAAACTCTTTATGGTTGAAACAAGCTCGCCGAGCTTGGTATGATACACTCTCTCCGATTCTTGATAGGCGGTGGTTTCACTAAAGGAATAGTGGATAGAACCTTGGCCGAGAATAGAAGATGGAGAAGATATTTTGATGGTTGATTTATGTAGATGACATCATCTTGGGATCTCCCAACAAGAATTTATGTGAAAAATTGAGCAAGCTGATGAAAGGGAAGTTCGAGATGTCCATGATGGGTCAGATGAGTTACTTTCAGGGTCTACAAGTTAAGCAAAGTAGAAGGGATATTCATCGCGGCCAAAGTACACTAGGAGTTTATTGGCTAAGTTTGGAGTTCAAAAGCGTAAAGGAAGCCGTAATTCCTATGATGACCGGATTCAAGATGGATCCGATGAGGATGGTCGAAAACTAATCGTAAATAATATAGGGCTCTCATTGGATCTTTACTATACCGATCGCCGCCAGACCGGATATCACTTTTGCGAAGAGGTGTATGTGCTGGATTTCGAGCAAAATCAATGCAAAGCCACCTGGAAGTAGCTAAGTGGATTCTTAAGTATCTGAAGGGGACAGTAAACCTTGGTTTATTTTACTCATCAGATGATAATATGGAGCTTAGTGGGTATTCTGATTCTGATTATGGAGGTTGCAGAATTGACATGAAGTCAACCTCGTGAACATGTCGGTTTTTAGGTAGTAAACCGATCTCGTGGTTTTCAAAAAGCATACATCGATTCGACATCTACTACCGAAGTAGAATATATATGGTCTGCGAGGAAGTTGTTGCTCCCAACGCTCGCTTAGTCGGCCGGTGAGGATTATAACATTGTAGCTAAGAACGTACCTATATTATGTGATAGTAATAGTGCTATTGCAATCACTCAGAATCCTGTTCTACATACAAGATGCAAGCATGTGGATGTCAGACACCATTTTATAAGAGATCATGTTGAAAAGAAGAATATAAGAATGGAAAAGATCCATCTTGATAAAAGCGAAAAAGTTGATATTTTTAACCAAGCCACTACCGAGATCAGATTCGGAGAATTATGCAATGAATTTGTAGGGCCACGGATCTTGGAGAAAAAACACTAGAAATGTTTGGTGGACTGATCTCCAGAACCAGCTGGTTAAGAGACTAACCAGGTTAAGAGGAATCAGTTGAGTTAGGTATCTCAACTGATCAGAAGATCAGTCAAGGAATTGATATGAGAAGGCTTTATAAGATTAAAAAGGAACCGGTCGATTAAAGAATTATCATATTAAAGGAACGATCGGTTTGGTTGTTTCATACTTTGTAAGTCGATTAAATTTAATGTTCAACAAGCAAGTTACATAAGATTAAAGCTTCAATCGCATAAGGAAATAGAAAATACACAACAATGGAATAATAGAAATTTTCATTTATAAAGACCCGGAGGTCAGATTTACATTATAAGTTACAAGTACAAAAGGACCCGGAGGTTAGTACATAAGCCATAAACCGAAAACCCTAAGCCTAACCCTAGAAGGGGGGAGAGAGGCTTTAAAGATTTTAAAGCCTGATGCTCCCATTTTCCCCCATTTAACATATACCAGCCACTCAAACTAAGAGAGTCACGAGAAACACAGCTAGCCAGATATAGGCCGATAAGGAACTGGCTGAGAAACTGTCTAAGGAGCAGATCGCTGAAGAAGCTCGAATTAGTGAAGAAGAAAAAAAGAGCAGAAAAATTGGCAGAGGCATAAGATCTGAAAAAGAAATACATATCGAGGGCGAAGAAAGGCATAGCCAGAAAATCTGGACCAGAACCTCAGTTGCCAACAAGAGTTGATGAAATCATTCCGAAAACCGCCGCATCTTTGCCGACAGTTCGAGGAATGGAATAAGATCAGAAGTGAATGGCTTCTGGATGCTTTTGTTCTGGATCTAGTGCCACAAGAAGAATCACCAGATGCACAATTTCTCAACTGGTTGGAGAACAAGCACCCAGATTTTTTGAAATATCTGGAAAATGAGGCCGAGTAATCAATGTGAGAATATCTCGTCAAGAGTATGACGTGATGGACTACTCGAAGAAAAGCGGATGGCTCATTGATGACCGACATTTCAAAGGTTCTATTTTGACATCACGAACAAAGCTCGCATAAGCGATCCTCGGCAGATCAATGATGTCAAATGGAAGCTATCTGGGATATTCAACATTCCTCGGGATCAATGAGAAATGCCGGAGGATATAAGCAAAAAGAGATTGAAGATCGTAAGACCTGTTTAGGATCAGTTGAATTTAAACTCAAACTTTTCTGATGTAATATGTAATCGATAAATCTGATGAATGAAAAGTTTATTCTTTTTCCGATCCTAAGACAAAATCTCATTGTCTTCTGATTATGTGTTCTTTATTATTTTATATTTATCAATCGTGTTGGTTTCTCAAGTGTTTTGGTTTCATCAAAAGGGAAATTGTTGGGAAATTTAGAGTTTTGATGAAAGTTCTAAAACACATGTAATAGGACCAGTCAGACCTGTTAGCTGGCTGATGTTTTTATTACCAGTTATAAGATGACCAATTGATACTTATTATATAGAACAACTGATGTATAAGATAGGTCACATATTGAGGGGGAACCTCAATATGTATAGGTCAAATCTAAAGATCAGAAGAACAAAAGATCAGCTGAAGTCCGACAGGGCCAGAAGGCAAGGGAAGGATGAAGATCGATATCTCGATAAAGTCAGATAATCAGGTGAAGTCATGAAACACAAATTCAGAAGACCTGAAGATCAGATGACTACCAAAAGATCAGACCAGAAGACCTACATCAGACGAGTATGCTAGTTGAGCTAAGACAACTGGCACCAGAAGACTCTATCAGGTAGACTAATCAGTTGTAACTAATCAGGTCAGCTCACACCAAGTGGTAACTGATGTTTCACCAAAACATACGTTGTTGATCTGAACAAGAAGAATGTCAACTTTAGTTGGTAGAACAAACACTAAAAAGTGTTTTTGTTAACCAATAAGAACAAGACACGTATGAACGGAGCCGACAATACGGGATTTGGAGCTGCTTGGTCAAACGGCTATAAAAAATGACATACACGCTGCCTTGCATGCACAGAAAGACGTCACATCAAATCCTACATATCTACCAAATATAGCCAAAAATTCAAATTGCTCTCCAACGGCTCTTTGATTTCGAGGTCTATAAATATGGGATTACTTTTAAGAGTGAAGACACATAAATTATCAAGAAGCTCATACTATAGCCAAATTTTCGCACGAAGAGCACAACCTTGAAGATTAATTTTCTAAGTGTTCATCCCATAGTTCTTAGCACATAAATCTTATCATCTAGTTTGTTAGGCTACTTAAATACTAGGAAAGATTTCAAAGTTGGAACAAACAACAAATCTTACCCAAAACCCAAAGTTAGGTTAAGTTTGTTTTAGAAGATTTCGGACTAGGGTTTCTATTTTCGATTTACGGGATCGGTTGAGTGAGAGCTCTATAAATATCTGTTGGTGTAATGTGTTGGACTAACACAATAATCTAAGTCCAGTTGGTTAAGTCGGTTAAGTTGGTGCCCTTTATGATAGGGAATAGTGGGCGTAGGATTGTTTTGTAGAACCCTTTATAAATCTTGTGTGCATTTACTGTTTGATTAAGCTGTTTCACACTATTGCACACAACTTGATTAAATCTGCATACATATTCGAGTTAGGATCGCCCTAGCACCAAGTTATCGATCCGATCGATTGACTCCATAGTCATCGATTGAAAACTACTTTCGATTACGATTTGTTATAAACCGGTTTTTCACACGAAGTATAAACTACCTTCCCCGACAATCGTTAAACCGATAGATATCGAATCGATTTGTCCTCAGCGATTAGTAAGTTGGATATCGACCAAACCGATTCACTTGCACTCGATCAGCAAACCGCAATCACACCGATCTGCGATGAAAAAAGTTTTTTAAGTCTATTCACCCCTCCCCTATAGACTTTTGCCCTCACGAAACCCTTTCGGGACCTACATCTCCATAAATAGTTTGAATCCTCTTTGACATTCATGTCTTTTGAAGTACTACATTTAGTACTGACATTATGGAAAATTATGGCAGTGATGATTCGTATTCAAGCATTACATTTACCTCTCAAGGTAATAACACCAGATCGATGAATCATCTTTAATACATAGACATGTCATCCCAACAACTTGTCTACTTGAATCTTTATCCCAGTCCACCAATCCTTTTCTCATAAAAATTATCACCATTACTATTAAATTCCAATCTTGACATAATTTAATTCTAGAAAACTACTTTAAGTTTTCTTGGAAAAGTCATAGCTCAATTCACAACTTTTATTAAGTCTTGAGCTATCAAATTAGAATTATCTAATGTGATAATAAGAAAGAGAGATTAAACTATCCATCTCCGTCAAGCAACATAATATTCCAAAATTGTATGCTAGTTTTCATGTAATTCTTATAAAAAAATTGCATAAGAAATTCTCGAAATTATAGAACAACAATTGTTCATTTCATCGAGTCATATCTACATAAAATGAGCAACCATTTAAATATCGAATGCTTAAATACTCAACACGTGAATTCTTAAGCTTATCGTTATGCAAAAAAAATTAAACTCAAACATAACAAGTTAATTCACAAGTGAAATGAATATTAATTATGGTTCTCAATTTTAATAGATAAATAAGCTCTTAAATTTTCTTAACTCAAAAGCCTCCAAAATATGCCAATTAAGAATCTACACTGAAAAATAAGGACACATCAACTTTTGGAACCAAAATCTGAGTTAAAACGAGCCCAAACGAGCCAAAATAAGATTACTTAAGCGTGCAAGTCGGAAAACAACTCAAATTTGCCGGGAAACTACTGTACTCGCTGAAAAACTGCTCCAGACACGCGCACGCGCCACCAGGCCACGCCATGCGCCTCCAAGGGCGACCTGGAGAGGTGCACGCGCCTTCACGCGCCCCCACTCGTGGCCAGTCACATTCCACGCGCCGCCTGGCTTCCGCGCTTGTTTTCCACGCGCCGTCGAGCATTGCCAGGAATTGGCGCGTGATTCCGCGCGCCGGTAGTCTTCACTGGTTCATTTCAGTCGTCTGACCCGGTTCGGTTTAGCGGTTCAACTCGGTTCGTCAGTCGGATCGCCGGTTCGGGTCGAGTTGGACCGAGTCAGCCCGAATTCAAATTAAGTTTCAATAAATTGCAATAAGGCCCTTCAAAAATTCTGAATTCTCAAAATTAGACCCCAATATTCTCTGAAACTTTACAGAATGGCCTAAGAAAACGTGAAATTTTCCAAAATCCACATCTCACTTGTTTCTTAACCAAAATTAAAGAGTAATATACCGTTAGAATCGTCTTCCAACGTAGATTAACTCAGTACCAATAACATACCAAAATTCATTCTGTAATGTTCGCAATTTGCAGTTAAAGTTTACAAAATTTTTCAAAATATAATTTATTTCTCACAAACGGCGCGTCCAAAAAATCTGAAATTTTGCAGATATTATCTACACTATAAAACGCATTTACATTAAAAAAATCAGCACCAAATACACCCGTTTCAATAAATCGAAAAATTTGAAAAAATCCGAACATATGCAATTCAATTGTGAAAACAGGCCATATCTCATATACAGGGCATATAAACGTGCGAGAAATGTAATCACGTACGAGAATCCAACACAATAGCTTTGATACCATTGTTGGAATACAAACTCACTAACCTTTATTCTAGAATTACAGCGGAAAGAATTAGAACCCGGTTGAATTCATCATACGTACTGGATCCTCAGAGTCCGAAAGCAACCACACGAATTGATCAAGAATTGCTTCAATTAATCACAATTCAAGAGCCCTTTGATTATATTAAGTGATGGGTTAAGAATGATGAAGAAATCACCTTGTCAATTCTTTCTGTGTCTTACGGTATTCTGGGATATGACATATGGACCTGCAGATTATTTCTTATTACCCATAATGAGAAAACTCCCGTTGTTTCTTTTTCCAGAAGTCAAAAGTTACTTCTAAGAATGAAATCTTAGAATACATATACCGTGAGATTTCAAAAACTAATCACCTCCATGTATATCCATTTCTTGTATAAAATAAATAATAATTAAATTAATTATTATTATAATAATTACTTTCATCTCCCATTGCATGTCAAAAATTTCAAAATGTCCCCTTTAATTACTCTGAACATGATAACATATAACGACCCATGATTAAAATTAATCTCCTGAAGAAAGTTCAAGATTTTTAATAATTATCTATAATTCTTATTAATGACCACACCATAAGATATCATTAGTCAAAATTATCTTTCTAATATGTTAAAGAGAGTCTATTATCTGATGATGACAGTGTCATTCACCGAAATCAACACTCTTTGTCATAAGTTAGTCTCGATTAGTATTTATTTTAAAAAATTTGGTTACCGAGCTTTATCACAACCAACCCACTATCGTTTTACAATCCAAGGTCTAGTGTCAATTGTACATGCAATTAATTCATAGTAGTTGAACTCAATGATGGACCTACATGTCCTATGTTGGGATCACGTGCCCATATATATTTTTTTAAGTATATGTTATATATAATATAATTATTAGGAGTAATACTTATATTATATGTATATAGTGCCTTTAATCATGCAAATATTTCATCTAAAAAAATTTGTAGATCTTTTATGTATATGCACCATCACTATTTTAAAAATCAAACATTTTTTAAGATAGTAATAAAGCATAACTTTATATGTATAATCGTGACACTAAAAAAATAGAATTCACATGAACCACGGGTTCACAGGAAAATCTATTTGTTATATTATTTATTTTTGTATCCCCATCATGAAAGTTTTCTGGATCTGTCCATGATTGGACTTATATCCTATAAAAAAATCATAGAAATAAGTAAAAAAAATCAAGCTTTATTACAACCAACATAGTGTCATTTTACAATTCAACTAATAACGTCAACTAATAATTTAATTAAAAATTATTCAACTAACAATTTAAGTCTAATGTCAATAACTCATGCAACTAATTTATGGTAATTGGACTAATCAATTTAAATGAAATATCATGTAATATTATCATACAAATAAGTATATAAATTATACATTTTGATATATACAATACTTCTCGTCTTTTTTAGATTGCTCAAAATCCAAAAAAAAAATTTTTTTTATCACATACTCAAAATAACAATAAAGTAAATATACAGTTTATGTTACCCCTTACAAACATCACTAAATTACATCACATATCACTAATAATTACATATAAAATTAACTTATTTTTTATCTTATTCACTAAAATTGACAAACTACCCTTATCAAAAAGCTATTTTATTACCTTCAAATAGTAATAAAGAATTTCCCCATCAAAACCCATGTCAAAATCAAGTGAGCAATCTAAAAAAAGATGGAAGGAGTAACTGAATTTTTAAAAAAAAAAAATATATCTATATCAACTACAAATTATAACATTTTATATTATTAATCATTAATGTGCTACTTTTAAAATTTTATGATAAATTTGTAATAATTTTTTGTTGATTTTTTTTTCTTTTTTGGTATAATATTTTGTTATTATATATGTATAAATAGATTTAGTTCAAAAATTTGTAACAAGTTTTTTGTTGAGTTTTTTTTTTTTTGGTATAATATTTTGTTATTATATATGTATAAATAGATCTAGTTTAAAAATTCAAAAATAATATTATTAATTTAAAAAATATTAAAAAGTAATTAATATATATGTGTGGTAGATATGGAGAATTGAACCTTGTACTCTTGCATACAAAGAAGAAAAAAATATTTGTTATACCATTTGAGCTACATCAAATTTATTAAGATGTTTAAAATTTTATTAGAAAATTATCACAATTTTTTGGCCCAACTTTTGGCTCAACATTTTGTTATTGGATATGCATACATCTAATTTAATATTGTATACAAGTTTCAAATGAAATTTTGTCATTAATTAATTTCATGATTCATTAATTATAATATACGTGACATTGAATCATCCTGTTATCTGAGCCTGATTTGTTCTGTTAGAAGTTAGAATAAAACTGGACATCAATTGTTGAAAAGTCATACCAGCTAGATATATACACTTGAATCAAAATTAAGTTTAGGAATTAAAACATTTATTATAGGAGAGTTAAACATAATTCTTAACTAGAGTGATGTATTGAGCTCCTCCACTTCTATTTAGATTAATCGTTTCCAAAAAAAATAAAAAAAATCCAATTTTTAATTCTTTAGATTTTGATAAAATTAAACTCAAAAGAATAAATAAATTAATGTCGACCCAATTATCAATCCGAGTCATGATGTACCTTTTCTGTTTTTACCTTGATTTATTGGTATGGTTAAAAATTATTGAGAATATTGGTACAATTATGAAGGAATTATTTATTCTCTTTATTTGTCATAGCTCCTTTTTCATTTGAATTATATATATATCAGAAAAAGGAAAAGCAGAAGGTATAGATATAGAATCAAAATACTTGGTGCAAACCATATAGGACCCCCTCCATACACACCACATACACATTTATCCACTCATATATAGTAGCGGGAAATTTACTGATAGGTATATTTTAAAATTATAATTTACTAAATGGTATAAAATAATTGTATATAAGTAAGTATATTCGCACTTTTGTGTGCAATTTCAATTATATATATAATCTCATTTAATAATTTACATCAAAAATTTGTATTTATTAGTAATTTTCTCCATAGTTGCTGACGTTTTATTCTTTATGAATTTGGGGTAAGCTTATTATTATATCATAGGAAAAATGTTAATTCAGGGCCTGAAAGATGATAAAATTATCAATTTAAGGCCTTAAATTTTTTTCCTACCAATTCAAGGCCTAAAAGATAGAAAACTATCGATTCAGAGCCTGAAAGAAAAAAACTATAAATTAGAGGCTTACACATTTTAAGGTCATGTTTGACACTTATAATTCATATCCTTATTTCATGTTCTTATTTTTTTTACTTATAGGGTTTACGGTTCAAGGTTTACGATTCAGGGGGGTTTAGGGTTCATGGTTTAAGGTTTAGGGTTCATCGTTTAGGGTTTTGGGTTTAGTGTTCAGGGTTTAGGGTTTTAGTGTCAAACATGACTTTAAAATTTATAAGCATCGAATTGATAGTTTCTATCTTTCAGGTCCTGGATTGATAGTTTTATATCTTCTAGGCCTTGAATCGATAGAAAAAAAAATTTCAAGCCTTAAAATGATAACTTTACTATCTTTCAGGCCCTGAATTGATAAAACTCCTAATTTATATAGTCAAGTATCATTGAGGTGATTGAGTTCTACGTTGGGGTTGGGTGGGGTAGAGATTTTCTTTTTTTACACAGATTTAGCCCAATTATTGCTTCTCTTGTATATATTTTGAGAATTATAATCTTAAAAAAAAATATTATCAATTAAAGACTCATCAAATTAAAGTCATTTTTAACATATTAATTTAAAAAAAATGGACCCAAGTGCAATATATTAGGGAAATTAAATAAAAAAATTAATTTCACGTCTCTTTACAAATTCGGACTTTTAATTGAGATGAATTTCTTTCACAATATTGCACATGTAATCCATTATTTTAGGAAGGACATAAAAATATGTAGGTCATCTGATTGGAAGGTCGTCCATATTAAATTGTCCACTCGATTGATCTTCTCTTAATGATGGAGTAAGAAAATTCAACTCAAGAGTAAGGGAAAGTGTAGGAAAATTAAATAAAATGAATTAATTTTAGATCCCTTTACAAGTTCGGACTTTTAAATGAGATAAAAAAATTCACAATATTGCACATATAATCCATTATTTCGGGAAGGACATAAAAATATGTGTATCATTAATAAGGATAATTCTAGAAATAATTAAGGTGTATATATTTTATATTTAAATCGGATATTATCGTACATACTCATCTATATATTGAATAGAAGATTAGTCATCGTCTCATTAATATTAGACAAAAACTTGGATAGACCTGGTTCATACCATGAATCCAAGTCACACTTGACCAATACACATAAAATGGATCAGATATAAATAATCCAAGCCCATTTCCTTCTTCACGCGAAACCACTGCACTCTCTGTGACTCCACGCGAAACGGCACCCTTCTCTGCGACTCTTCACTTGAAACTGCTCCACTCTCTACGACTCTTCATGTGACGGAGACGGTGACACCTCTGTGATGCGACGAAGACTCCGCGATGACGGTTTGTATTTGTCGTTTTTCTTTTTGAAACAGTGAGATTACTTAGTAACAGTGAGAGTTTTACATAGCAACAGTGAGAGTTTTGGTGAATAAAAGTGAGAGTTTTACTTAGTAACGGTGAGAGTTTTACTAAATAACAGTGTGAGTTTCACATAGCAACAGTGAGAATTTTTGTGAAAAAAAATGAGAGTTTTACTTAGTAACAGTGAGAGTTTTACTGAATAACAGTGAGAGTTTTATTGAATAACAGTGAGTGAGAGTTTTATTGAACAACAGTGAGAGTTTTACTTAGTAACAGTGATAGTTGTTTTGCATAAAAGTTAGAGTTCTACTTAGTAACAATGAGAGTTTTATTTAATAACAGTGAGAGTTTTACATAGCAACAGTAAGAGTTTGTGAACAAAAGTGAGAGTTTAATTTACAAGCAACAGTGAGAGTTTTTGTGAACAAAAGTGAGAATTTTACTTGGTAACGGTGAGAGTTTTACTTAGCAACAGTGAGAGTTTTACTTAATAACAGTGAGAGTTTTACATAGCAACAGTGAGAGTTTTGTGAACAAAAGATAGAGTTTTACATAGCAAACTAGATGATTGAGACCGTGAAGCGCGCGCGACGTAAGAGAGATGAGATGATTGAGCGTGCGAACAACGATGTGAGAGGGACGATCGAGTGAAAATAATAAGACGAGAAAAAGGACTGCAAAAGGCGGCGAAAGACGAAACACATGAAGAAAACCTGCGAAACACGGTAAATTTCGAGAACCCAATTACTTGATATGGTCATATTGAATTAGGGTTCACACCGTTAACCTGATTCACAGGAGTGTCACTCTAAACATTAGTCCTCAAATCACTCTCAGTCATTCAATTGGAAGGTTAAAATTGTCCAGTGTCACTCTCAACTTACCATTATATAAAAGAACATAAATATAACGACGACCCCAAAAAAAAAAAAAATCATTCCGGACAGTCCTGGAAAAGGGACGACGACATATTGAAAAACAAAAACAAAATTCAGCAAAGATTACATAGTATTAGTGTTTATGACAGATGAAAATATATCCCTTATGAAAATATATCCCTTATTTCATTGTCGTTATACTAAATTAATCATATTGATAAAAAAAAAATGTAAAAAAACATTTGTAACTCATTAAAATATAAGGTAACACAAGATTATAAATACATTAATGACACTCGGGGGCTAAACAATTGTTACTTACATTAAACAAATTATTACTACATATATGAACAAAACCGTGTGACGACATGAATAAAAAGGTATTACATGCACAAATTAATACTCGCTAAACATATTATTACATGAATAAAAAGACATACTTATAATACAAATGATAACACTTAATTAGACAATATGTCTACTACATGAACAAAAATATGTCACTTGAACAAAATTGTATTACAACATGAATATAAAGACATTTATACACACATATGAAAGCTTAAATCAATAAACACAATGACACTTAGATTTAAAATATGCGTTACTTTGTAAACAAAAAATGGGGTATGACAACAGAAAAAATAAAACTCTACTACATGAAAAAATATGTCTATATGAATTGATTTATATTGTAATAGTATATCATCAAACTCCATACACACGTCTCATTGAATATAAATAGATACGTACGTAGTGATGAAGAATCGTCCAATTTGGATAAAAATTGACTGTTGATTAATTCCCATCAAAGAAAAAAATAAGGAACGATTCTTAGTCGGATAAGTTTGTCTTTTTTAGTAAAAAGTTTATTTTGAGATCTATAAATAATTAAATATTTTTGGAAATTTATACATTTTTAAATATTTTATAAATAAATTATTTTAAAGAACTTATAATATCAACCAAAACCCTCTAGCACTAAAAAATTGCTTACATAACTTTTTTAAAATGCTTACAAAAAAAATTCAACGAAAATAATTTTATTTTTAAATATTCTCATTGCCTATGATTTACCTACAAAATTTTCCAATCATCTAAACATTTTTATCCATTGATAAATTTGTCTATGAAAATGTAATTCATAGGTAGTTATTTTTAATCTACAAATGTAATTACCTACAAAAACGTAAATTGCCTATAGAATTATTTGTATAGGTAATTTGTTTGCCTATGAAAATTACAAATGTATAGACAGTTTGTTCATAAGTAATTTGTTTGTTTATGAAATTATTTATGTAGTTAATTTTTTCATAGATTATTTTAAAAATTAATAGTAAAATCGTAGGAATCCTGACTTTTTAAGAACTAATTTATTTTTGTAAAAATTTTAGTATCTATTTAATTTTTTCGTAAGCAATTCTTTATTTTATTATAGTTTAGCTAAAAGAAAAAACAACAAAAACAACAACCGTACGTACTTGTTAATGGAAGTTTGAAAGGACGTATCCCTTGAAAAAATTCTTTAGAAAATAATATTAAAGAGTTTGTTTGAAAGTTGAAAGGAATGGTATCATAAAAATGGGATGGAGCATAGAAAGAGAAGCACAAAAAGGAGAAAACAATTTGGAATTTAGCAGTTACATACCTTGTTGAATCACTCTTGCAAGATTTTGTTCTTTAGTATGTGCTAGAAACAGGGGAGCTAAGTTAGGCTCCTTTTTTGAGGTAGGGTTTTTGCATCACTTTCTGTCTATTCTTCTTATCTTTCAATTTTATGTTCCTCCCTCTCCCACTCTCTCACTCTCAATGTAAAAATTATAGATTTAACTGTTTTCACATTCACACTTTTTTACACTTTTAAGATTGTCCATGGAATCTACCTTAATAGATTGGATTTTGTAAGTAATTTAAATTGATATGAACATTTATAATCTTGTTGTAGGACTAAATTCAGATAACAAATGAATGTAAAATGAATTGTGATGTCCCAACAATTTAGATTTCATCTCTCATATGATCATAGGTTTGCAAAGTCAAGACTTTCAGACTTCATAAAGTGTATCTTGGAATTATTGTCTTTGAAATATTTGATTTATTTTACACGTAACCATGCAATTTGTTTCTTATATTAATAGTTGCATGATTCAATGTAAATAAGTTGTAAGATTCAGATTATTTTAAAATCTGTTTATGAAATGAGCAAGATTGCGTTTAGATACATCTTTAACTTAGCATATGATCATATGTTTTTGCAATTTTGGTCTTTTGCAACAATTTGAGTTTAACTCGAC
The DNA here is from genome assembly GCA_037126765.1 of Stenogyne calaminthoides. Classification (NCBI taxonomy): domain Eukaryota; kingdom Viridiplantae; phylum Streptophyta; class Magnoliopsida; order Lamiales; family Lamiaceae; genus Stenogyne; species Stenogyne calaminthoides. The sequence goes on along the minus strand of JBBCBC010000026.1, from coordinate 1,829,912 downwards.
TTTTAACCAATTTTTAAAGGTAAAATCTTGTATATATTAGGTGCATTAGGCGTGCGATTTTTTCTCTTTTGTGAAGCGATCAACTTGAATGGTAGTAGAAGAGACACACTAATGAGACATGGACATTTTAAAACAGATTAATACATGATAAAGAAGGAATCCATTCATTCAATTTATTTTATTTTGTTTTTTACAAAAAGAAAGAAGGAAAAATACAAGTGACAAAAACCTCGTCGATTTGACGTTGTCTTGCCCGTCGGATACAAAACGGGCCGCTCACGTGGGCCGCACAATAATAAAACTGCGATTTTGGGCTATAAAAATATAATGGCCATGCAAATATTTCAAATTTTTGTTGACTAACATGAGTCTGGGCCAAACCAAATCGTCGTGCACTTAAAAAAAAAAAATAAAAAAAATATATATATATATATACATATATTTAAAATTTATATCAAGATCGCAAAATTCACCAATTTTTTCCCATTATTTCCTCTATATAGAATGAGATCCCTTGTTTCATAATTGATATACTACTTTATATCCATAATATAAATTAATGATATATAAAATAATAAAAACTATTTAACAAACCACCATAATTAAAGTTGATGTGTTAAAAATTCAACAGAATGAAATATCAATAAAATACGGAAAGTGAAACATGAAAATAGAACTGCCCCTATATCTGAATTGCTAGCGTTTAGTTTTTTGTATTGCATTTATTTCAGCTGATGACTTTGTCCCTACATTTAGGCTAAGTCTTGTATCTTGCCAAGACTTGCAAGTCTTATTCAACAAGATTTTAAAAGCGTCTTGCAACTTTATATGTTGAAAAGTGCAAAAATGCAACTAATTTACACAAAAAAATATGGAAACATAGTTGCATAATACATTTAGAATAAACATTTAGAATAGTTGCATTACATTTAGAATAGTTGCACGTTTATGTTTTGTATAATTACACACTTCTAAAATGCGCTATGAATGTATGGTGCATCCGGATGCACATGAGATTCACTCCTACATTTATCCTCGCTCTATTTTTGCCATAATTATAGCGGTTTGTTAAATATTTTTTCAAAATCTCACATGCCACACATATAGACTATGAAACACAAAGCATAGTCCAGATGATTTTAAGTAGCTGTAGTCTATGTTAGCATGCTAACATTTTCATTTCCAACAACTTTATTTACATAGGTTTTTTTAGCGAAGACACATTTACATAAAACAGTTTCACAGTGAAATGAGGCATAAATTGGATATTATTGATTTTAATATTTTGAGATAAGTGAGTGTAATTTATGCTAAATCGTATCCCTTCTCATGCATGAGATCGTCTGATATGAGTTTTTGTCTTTTTTGTTAAGGAGTACTAGTAACAAATAAGTAATCATAAGATTAATTAAATTAGTCACACAATTTAAATATGTTGTGGACGTGCCGAAGTGGTTATCGGGCATGACTAGAAATCATGTGGGGCGCGGGTTTGAATCCTGCCGTCCACGTTTTTGTTTAAAATTACATAGGATATTTACTTTTACAAATAGACGTAATTATCCTTTTATGCCTTTAAAATTACATAGGATATTTACTTTAACAAATAGACGTAATTATCCTTTTATGCCTTTAATAAGGCAAAAAAGATTTCCGTTGCCGGGAATTGAACCCGGGTCTCTCGGGTGAGAGCCGAGTATCCTAACCAACTAGACTACAACGGATATTGTTGACACTTTTAATTTGTATCTATATTTGTTTTAGAAATTGAGACATATTAATTTTCTGATTTTTCTATGCGCGACCAATTCTTGAGATGAGCCTACCATACAGAGCTTAGCTCTGGTATGAAGTAGGCCCTCCGCTAGTGGATGGTGGGTTAAGGTCTCTCAAATTAATCGGTTATTGGGTCGGATAAAGAGTTATTTCTTTTTTATTTTTTAAATCTCATTATAGTTTGACAAATTATTTCTCAGAATACATGAACATTTCTTGTTGTACATGATAGAACAAGGCGTAAATCGATTCCGATCTCATTCCATTTACTATTTCATGTTTTAAATTAATGGCAAGTATATATGATTATGAGTTGGATGTCTAAGGTAATGGGAAGAGGTTTTTTTTTAAAGTCTGGATATATACAAAATTTTGTGATCTAAATATAAATTATACAATGAGATCAATTAAAATGATCCAATTAGTTAAAATAACAATAACTGGATGGAAAAATGGTAGATTTATTATGCTTCTTAAAAAAATTATCAAACAATTAAACTAAATTAAAATTAATTGCACTGCCTGAATAATGAACACTAACACTCATTGTTATTCCTCATCTCTTTCTGAACATACTTAAGGATTGAAGATGCATAACGAACTTCACTTTGCTAGTCCTTCATAATTTTTTCAAATGGATCTGCTTTATAGAACATCATAAATAATTAGAAAGTCTGCGATAAATATCATAGGCTCTTCATTAATTTTTTTTTTTAATTCAGAATACAAAGACCAAAAGTTTATGAAGCTAAACATGTTAAAATTGTAACTTAAAAGAAACAAATGATAATCTTGCAGTACTTGAAGTCTTGAGATTAATGCATTTATCTGGCAAATTTTCACTTACAAAAGAAGGACCAGTCATATTTATTTACAATATATTAATCTATATATAAGACTACAAAAAATTTTCATTACATGATAACGTGCCAAAAGTAGAACATTGTGGGAATATAAAAGACTCCTATATAGCTTAAAATGTATAGTGAATAACGGGATATATGACTTTGGATGTGTACATGACAATACAATTATGTCAATTGCAGTCCATGGCATTTAGAACAGAAAAACAATTATAGGATTGACAAGTATAGCCATGTAAAAAAATTAGTATAGTTAAGTATTTAAAAAAATTAACATTAAAAAATATATATTTCTATAATTTTGAAAAATATACCATGAGCCATATAAAAAAAAAAAAATTACCCATAAAAAAATCTTCTATATATTTAAAATTTAAATATATAAATTTTAAATTGAGTCAGCTTTAAAGTATTTATATTTTAGTATTTTTAGTTGTGATCATAAATATAAGTATGGTTTTTTTAATATAGTTATTATACTCACGCAATAATATGATATTAAAGTTAGAGAGGTATTGATTATTATTGTACATTACTATTATTATTATTATAAAAGACAACACTATTATTATTGTATCAACAATAATAATAGTGGTGTAGGGTGAAAGTAGTGCACACAATACTTTGTCTATAAGTTAATATTAACACAATAATTTTTTTTAGTGTGTTAATAATGTTAAGCAGTTAATATTAACTTACTTAAAACGCAATGTATCAAATGAACATTTATAAAGACATTTTTTTTATAGTGGGTTAAAAGAGGTGTGACAATATACATTGTTTATTGAAGGGTGTGATAATAGAATAAATATCCACACATTGAGAATGATGTTGAGCTCTTGGTTCAGAGAACGAGCTTGGTTCGGAGAACGAGTTGCGCGAGGAGGCTGCACTTGGTTAGGCGGAGAAAAGAAGCAGCTGCCTCTGCCTTGGAGAGAACATAAGAAAACGGGGATCCCAAGCTCCATATCGATATTCAAAGTTGGGATATACGGATCAAAGGTAGTGTGTTCACGTCTAAATTGTGTACCTTGAACATGAAATCTATTGCGGGAATATAACAGTTTCAAATATCAATATTCAAAGTTGGGATATACGGATCAAAGGTAGTGTTGTGTACCTTGAACATGAAGTCGATTGAGGGAATAAATCAGTTTCAACAATTCGTTAATGAAATTAATGTATAAATGAATGAGTGTCGGAAATTTAATATGGGTGGATCGGAGTTGCTTTCAATGGGAATCGAACCCAAAGAATTATGTCTCATCTAAAAATCTGAATTTGTAAAAAGATGTGAGAAAGTAATTTGTTTATTTAATTTTTCTAACAACGGATATATCTAGTTTTTTTCAACCCGACAATTAAATATTTAAATTTCTTTTTTATATTGACATATATTTCATTGTATATGAATTGAGTTATAATATTTTTTAATAGCTCACAATTTACATTTTTTAGATAAGGTGTAGATATCCAAATACTAATAATATTAATTTTTTTTACCTGAATTCGTTGTCATAACAATATATATTACACATTATACGTACATATTTTAATTGGTAGTATAAATGAAGAAAATAGGAGTGAATTAATTTTCAATACAATTAATATATTTAATTAAAAAAATTAGACTTAAAATTTTCATTTATTACAACCTTTGAATTTCTTCCCAACACCACTCTCCTATTTATATTAACTCATTTTCTCAGTGAATGGTGGATAGTATTTTAATCTAACGATAATTTTTTTTAATTTTTTTTTTAATAATTCTCTACATATTCCAAAAGATTTCTATAATTATTCTACAATACTCTATTTTTATATTAACTGGTTCCTATTAACTTATTCCCCGGGTAATGCAGATTGCATACTAATCAAGTTTGGATGCATTATAGGGCATTTAGTCTTTGAGAAAGTATAGGGTGAACAAGTTTCATGGTGAAACTAATTAAAGAGTATGACTTATATTATAAAATAATGAGACTTTTTACTATAAAGGATGTAACTTTTTACTATAAAAAATATTACTTATAAAAGTGAAGGGTGTGATTTATATTATAGCATAGAGTATCGTAGTGATAACTGAAAAGTGTGACTTATATTATTAAAGAGTGTGACTTATATTACTAAAGAATATGCATATAAAAAAAATCAATTTCACAGTGAACAAGTTTCACAACATACACACTCTTACTCTTTTGGCCGCAAACTAGTAAATGTGAATGACCGGTTTGAATCCTGCCGTTCACGTTTTCTATTAAATTTTATTAATTAATTACTTTATAAAAAATCAATTTCACAACATACCAACTCTTACTCTTTTGACAGCAAACTAGTAAATGTGAATGACAGGTTTGAATTATGTCGTTCACGTTTTCCATTAAATTTTATTAATTAATTACTCTGATTATATTTTTATTTTATTATTTAAAGTAATTAACTTAGCCACGGGCTTCTATGATTTTTTTTCCAAGTTAAAACTCTTTAATAAAATTAACATAATAACATTTGTGAAGTGTGTTGAAGACGTTGTAAATGTAAATTGTTACAATTCTCTCAAAAAAATTCTGAAGAATTTAAAATAAAAATTATGTAATAATGACGTTTATGATGGTTGGGAAAAGGACCGCGTTTGGTATACTGCATAAAAAGGACCGTGATTGGATTTTTGGTTTTAAGACGATAGAGAATGATAATCAAATCATTGAGGGGTAAAATAACTATGAATTATTGATTATATTGTTATTGCTTGATTAAAAAATCAACAATGAATATCATATTTGGAGGGTAGAGTAAATTATTACATGAGCGAAATTAAATAACGAAAGTATAATAAAAAATTACTTACTTATATTCTCATTACGGACTTATCTAAGCTGTCAAACAATATTAATAGAAATAATTTTCATTATCCCCTACCATTACCCCTAATAAAGACTGCCCTTAATTTCTCAGGTATTTCATATGTATGGTCTGGCTTGTGAGATCCATGGCATAAATTCTGGGCAGAGTTTGTGTCTGATTTGGTTACAATAGTAGCTATAACGTCATCATCAATTGCACACAACTGCAAAAAAAAAAAAAAAAATAATGAAGAAATTATAAATACAATAAAATTTTATAATTAAAATTCCCTGAATAAAAGATTACATTACGCAAGCATCCAACCTTAACATCAGTTAGATCAACTTGTTGTTCATCAAGAAATTGAATTAATCGCTGGAAGCTCTCTTCTGTTGGAACATAATGGCCACTATATGACCATATAGCCTATCAAAAACCAACAAATATTAATATAATATATATTTTCATTGATAAAAATAATCTAAAACTAATTAATTAAAAGTAATACAGTTAGGGAGCATTCCGTATTTCGGAAGGAAAATCGAATTAATCGAACTTTTCACCATTACATACTGAAATCGAACCGAGAACATACATAAAACCGAAATGAACTAAAATAAAAAATTTTATGACTAGAGAGGTGATAATGGTTTAAAGTGGTAAAAAACTATGGATTATTGAAAAATCTTGATTAAAAAATCAAAATGTTTTGGGACTTTAGATGATAAGTCTTTTTTAAAAACAAAAACTTGTCCACAAATCCATAGCAATACCTAGATTCTCAAATTAAAGAAGTTGTCCACATTATAAACAATGAAAACAACCAAATTTATAGATTATAAACAATAAACCAACTCAATTTATAGTTAGGTTTAGTGTATAAATGAACTAGGATTTAAAAATTAGCATATATATTATTCTATTCGGTTCGATTTTTTATTTTTGGTATTTTTACCTATTGAAAAAGCCTATCAAAAACCAGTGAATATTAATAAAAAATTTTAAATTTCAAAATCTAAAACCAATATAAAAGTAATACAAAATTATTCCGTATTTAGGAACCATATTTTATTTCAGTTTGGTTTGATTTGATTTTTCGATTACATTTTCGAACAAGTGAAAGTGGTGACATCTAATATAGTTCAATTAGAAAGTATTGCTAACAAAAGCACACAAATCACACGATGCGACTGGTGCGTACGATAATTTGACAATTAATTTTGAGGTAAAGAATATATATGTTAATTAATTATACCTTGAGAATCCCATCGGAGACAACTAATCTTCCGGCGGAAATGACGGTGGCTCCGGCCAGAAAACTGGAATGCTGAAAAACCCCTTTATTCTTAATCCCAACAAACAACTTCTTCGAGGGGCTTAGGACATAAATCCATTTTATCCAGTACTTTGGTGTGTTCATAAGGCCACCATTTTGTTTGTGAACAAACTTCCCATTTTGTATCATCACTTCATATTCTTCTCGTTCTTTCTGCAACAAAATAAACAAATAAACTTTTTAAAAATTTATAGACATATGACAATATTTTTAAAATTTATAAATGTTGAACAATAGAGTTAGAATAAGCCCAAATCTACATTTATAAATTTACAGACTTGTGAACATAGAACGTTATGTTTTCAAAATCTATAAATTTAGAATAATTTTGCAACTCATGTGACATTTCAGCTGATTTGAGCTTAATCGTGCTCGATTGTCCTATATTCACAAAATTTAAAATATATTATTCTTCATTCACAAGCATGTAAAATTATTGTACTTAAAATGCAACCCTCCTTAAGTTATTAACCTAAAAAAAGATTATTCCTCTTGAGTGCACAACATTGTCCAAAAAAAAACAACTAATATTATTATGTGAATATATAATTAAACTAATACAAACCAACTAATTAATTAATACGGAGTACATTTTAGGTACATTATAAAAAAAATTCCACGATTGGTATATTATAACTTATGCATTAAAATATTTGCGATAAATAATGAGAAGATTTACTGATAGATATATTTTAAAATTATATATACTTGCACTTTATGCGTAACTTTGATTGATTAAATTTTGAATTTATTAATAAATTAATTCCAATTTTTGTACCTACAAGTAATTTTACCAAAATAATACTCCACTATATATAAATATTTGATTGGAATAGAAAAATAATGCTTCCAGGTTCAAGATACCGAATGCGTTGTAGTTGTAATCTAGGCCTTGGACACGTACTCCTGAGATCAATCTTTTTTCCATGTCCAAAATCTAGCCTAAAAAGTAAGTAAAAAAATTAAGAAGTAATAATGCCTGTAAACTTGGAGTTAAAAAATACATAATTTCTAAGATTTAATTAATGGGATATTTACCAGGAAAAAAATGATTGTTTGGTGCGGCTATTAAGCCATACATCATAGTACAACTTCAGATTTTCACCATAACGGTGGAGTGGATGGATCTGATAATTATGCAACAAAATATGTAAATTAATAAACTTTGTTGAAAGAAAAGTGAATTAATACATATCTGAAATAATTAATAGAATCACATACAGCTTCTAACCAATGTTTGGTAGCTAATATTTGAGCTCTGCTATCAATAGACAAGCCCTTTCCAACCTGTAATAATAATTGTTCACCAAAAATATAGAAACCTTAGATTGATGCAATATAATATATCATAAAAATCATCCTAATGTATTTTCTAAGAACCCACTATTCAATAATGTGTATATCTATATATGTGCACACAATATTTTCACGAGAAAATTACTAATAGTTACAAAATATTGGATCAACTTATTAATAGATATAAAATGGATTCCATATGCAGTCAAAGTTGCACGAAAAAATATAAATATATATATATATATGTAATTATTAATAAATTGCAATCTTGAAATGTAGTTATGAGTAGGTGTCTCTATTTTCATAATCTATGATTGATTTTCAAACTAAATAATCACGTGTTACTTACTAGTTATACTCAAACTTGCTAGATAACAATATTAAATAAAATACATTGACAATAGATATACTCATATACACACCTTGGAGGCGAGGGGTAGAACCTGCTTCCAACGCGATCCAATATTATTTTCCGTTTTGGAAAATAAAATACAATCTTGCTTCATTTTCTTCGATCGATATATCTTATTAAATTTACTTGTATATATAGAAGCAATCAAGAACTAATTGAGAAGATAAATATTCAAAATAGAATGCGGAGAGACAAATTTAGATTCTTAATTGTGTATATTAATTAATATAGAAAACGTCGAAACAAATGTTGTACAATGTACGTATGTGTGAACTTGGTCAGTTATGATTAGGGGTGGACGGTACGGCATACCAAAAATTTTCTCGTCATACCGTTACCGTATCGAAATTTTCGATACCGAAAAATATCATACCGTTCTCATACCGCAAATTTTCGGTATACCGAAATTTTCGGTATGTCAATATTGATACCGATACCGTACCGATATTTTGGTATACCGTGTCATACCGAATTTTTGACATATACCGTACCTTACCGAATTATCGGTATACCGTTCCGTACCGAAATTTCGGCATACCGATAATACCTTCGGTATACCGTTTCGTACCGAAATTTCGGCATACCGATAATACCGTTTCGTACCGAAATTTCGAAATTTCGGCATACCGATAATACCGTTTTGTACCGAAATTTTGGCATACCGTTCCTGTCGAAATTATTTTTTAAATAACCTGTATTTTTTATGAAAAAAATATTTGATCACAGAATAAGATTTAAGTATTCATCACTCATCAGTCCAACACAAAATATAAATTTCAACAATCCAACACAACAAAATAAGTTTCAACAGTTCAACACAACACATATTAAAAGAAACTCAATCTGTTTCAGTACTAAAATAAAACAAATCATGATTGAAAATAAAAATCCTCATCACTTTTGAAGTTCAAAATCTCAAGAAGCCTGCAAAACACAAGAATTTAAGCAATTAAATGAGAATAAAGGAATCAAAATTTAAGCCAAAGACGAAATCTCAGATCAATAATCAGTATGCAGTATTGAGTTTTATGGTGTACCAAGATAAATTAGGAGAATACCATTCGATATTTAAGAACTTTCTGTAAATTCCAAGAGTAGATCACAAGTAGAGACTAGACAGACATATTTAAGAACTATAAATATACACTACCAGACTACCAAAGGTGAAGATAAAAGAACTTTCTGTAAATGCTCCTTTAATAATTAAGAAACCATAAATCTTCTTGTAAATGCTCCTTTAATAATTAAGAAACCATAATTAAGAACTTTCTGTAAATGCTCCTGTAAAAGAACTATAAATATTCTTGGTTTTTAAAGGGAACCAAGTTGTGTTTCTTTCTGGATTTGAAATAAGATGTTTAGTTTTCTCCAGGATTCTTGGTAGCTCAATTAATGACATCTGGGCTTTCTACTTGGGAGCTCAAATAATGAAAAAAAATCCAACTTAACCAAGCTCCAAGAACACTTGCAATAAAAACAGAGCGCACCTGATGAGCGGAATTCGACGGCAGAGGAGAGAAAACAATCGAACACTGAGCACACCACGATGGGGAGGCGGGGCGACGACGGCGATGGGGAGGCGGGGCGACGGCGGTGATGGGGAGGCAGATCGTGGCTGCTTTGGTCTCAGCGGCAGCAATGGAGAAATGTTTAGGGTTTGTGAAATGTTTGGGCGATTTACGGCGGGGGGGGAGGGGGGGGGATTTACGGCGATGGGGAGGCGGGGCGACGGCGGGGATGGGGAGGTGTGGCTGCTTTGGTCGCAGCGGCGGCGATGGGGAGAGGTTTAGGGTTTGTGAAATATTTTGAAATGTGAGTCATGTACACTGATATGTGTTTTAACTTTTAAGGGTTTGGGTAAAAAAAATTATTTAAAAAAAAAAAAATCAATTTCGAGGTATATTTAGAAATACCAAAAATATTTCCATATCGAAAATTTGATATTAGGATACCGAAAATATTTTTATACCGATAAATTTTTTATATTTCCATACCGATAATTTTTGATGCAAATAAAAATTATCGGTATCTAAAAATTTTGATAAAATCGATATTTTTTTCGGCACGGTAAGTCATGATATACCCGGTTTTTTTCGTATTTCCTCCACCCCTAGTTATGATGATGGATTGACATTGTTCAAAATTCAAGACTTTAGTTTTACTAGAAAATTAATTTAGATATATAACTTTAATATTCATGAATAATTTAATTACCAATTCGTATTTAAATATAGTTTGGAATTCAGCCTCAGTTTTGTGCATAAAAATATAGTTCATGTATAAAAATGCATAATATGCAGTTCTTAAATAAAAAAGAAATTCCGTTGCCGGGACTTGAACCCGGGTCTCCCGGGTGAGAGCCAAGTATCCTGACCAACTAGACTACACCGGATTGTTGGGAGATATAAATTGGTATTAATATATGTCCTACTTTCTCAAAAAACTTTTATTTTTTCCATTGCTAGAGACTTGGACCCGGATCTCTCGAGTGAGAGCTAGAGCTGTCTAGACGGGCCTGGGCGGGGCGGGTCAAAACCCGCAAAAGTCCACCTTTTGGCGGGGCGGACCAACTATAAAATCCAACTCATTATTTAACGGACCAACTCACTATTATTTTTTTAATATATATATATATATATATATTTATTTTTTTTTTTAAAATTAGAAATACATAATTTAAAAGTTCTATTACATTAATATCATTAAAAAAATATAATCAAACAATGTATGTTGGTTTTATCACTTGTTGCAAGTCGTGTTGCGTGGATAATATGATGTGGCGATGTGTGTGACGACTTAACAAACAAAATATTGATGTGTAATACACTGTGTGTGGGTGTGACGAGCACAACTGTATGCAGGATGATAACACAGATTTGATGACCCAATTCGTCAAAGTTGACTACGTCTGGGGGCGTACCAAGCTAGGATTATATTATTTATGGTTTGGGGAATGTGTCGATCACAATAAGTTAGTGACGAGCACAATGGTTATGTGGGAGGGAGAGTTGATACAAGAGCTATCTTAGGAAAATTTATGAACCTTTCTTTTGTTCTTTTTGGGCCTATTTATAGGATTTGGATAAGCCGGTGGTGTCTGGCTTGATTTGGTGGTGTCCTCCGCTAGCACGAAATGGGCGATTTCTTAACTTGCACGAATCTATGTGGTGTTACCACGTTTTCTGTTCGTGCTTCTTTGGTTGAGATTTATCTTTACTTGCTCGAGAAGTTTCCGCCTTGTCATCCAGGTGGTAATGGTGGCGTCGTGGGTGACCCGATTCTTGTGCTCGCTTGGTTATGGTCTGTACTCACGAGGCCCGTCCCTTGTGGTGGTTGAGTAAGTGAGGTCGTAAGTCAAACGCCATTGCCTTGATTACGTGTTTCAAATCTAGGGGGGCGAGCACACTCTTCGCTTCCCTCTTGGATCTCTGTCAACCACGTATGCGTGCTCGCTCCCCGATAAGTCGCTTTGCTTGCCTGGAAAACATTGTTGTAGGCCATGTGCCTTGATTCTTCGCTTCATATTCGCCGCCTTCGGCGAGCATGTCTTTTTCCTTCTCTCGTTAAATCGGGCTTCGTCTTTCCTTCTCTCGCTCGTTCCGCGTTTTCCGGTCTTTCCTTCTCTCGTTCATCCGGCTTCGTCTTTTTCCTTCTCTGTTAATTCGGTTTTCCATTCGACCACTACCCTTGTTTGTCTTATCTTGGTGAGTGGTCATTGGGTTCTTCGGAGAGCATAATTTTGGCAAGATGACGCTTTCGGGCGCCAAGCACCCTCTCGTCGCTTAAATCGGCGTGCTCGGGCGAAAGCATGGATGGAAGAGCTGGATGTGTATCCAATCGGTGAGCACTTGTCCGATGAAATTAGTGGCACCTTTTGTTTCTTCGTCCACGTGTTCGTCGGCGTAGCACGTGGTAGGAAAGATTATTTATGTGCACAACAATATCCCCCGGTCCCGCCGCTTTATGCGTTTGTCATGGGGGCCCGATCATGAAGGCCTTAGAGAGGAGATCGATGTTGGGATTATCTTTCGAAAGTATGCTTTTTACTTTGTATAATCAAAATCGAATTTCGGACTTATTTCTTGAAATAAATTGTTTATCATCGATGCTTTAAATATCATCGAATGTTACATATATTTCTTGCATAATCTGTTCAATAAATAAGACGTGTTACATTGTAGTTAATTTAGTGATACCGGATCACGTAAGATTAAATTAATGTCCTTGTAACCAAAAAAAATACACCATTCACGACCTAGATGAAAATGAACAATCCATCGTGAAAGGTTGAAGTGTAAGGCTCGGGATTGACTTGTCTTGACCAAGAGATTACACTAGTGCTTGATCGATGAATGAATAGGACCCTCTGAGGAGGACAAATTCTTGAATCGGACAAGGAAGAATTAGACCTCGGTGGTTCGTTATTTCTTAATCTTCGTCCTTAAATAGGATCACGTGTGGTTGGTAACTATTGCTTTGATTTATCACGGGTAGAGAATCAACGAGATTCAATACTTTTTTATCTTGGGCAATATTATTGGTCACATGCGATTGCTAAGATTTAATACGGAGAATCGTGTGCAAGCACGCTTTGTTCGATTTGCCTTTTGGGAGGTTCATAAACTTTATCATACCAAATCTTGCAAGTGGAACTAATTTCCGGTATGGATAATAATGTTGAACAATTCCTTAACCAAGGACAAAAGATATTAATTAATGGAAAGCTATTTCAAAGTGGCTTGAATTAATTAATGGGCTAGATAATCTTAAACACGTAAAATAATAACCGGAGCCATATTGATTGTAATATGGGTTAAGATGGATAGTGCAATATTAATTATGTAGTGGGATTAATTAATATTTATGGGCTTGAATAATATTGTGGCTCAATATTGATAATTCAAGATCCATTGGAAGGTCAAATCTTAATTCTCCTAAAGGCCCCCTAAGTAGCCCAACATAAAGTCCAATAACTTAAAAAGATGTTTAAAAATAAAATAAATCTTGTTTTATTTTTTCCTTGTTTTCAAAAAAAAAGTTATGGATAAAAAAGGAGAAAGATTTTCTTTGAATTTTGTTATGGAATGAAGATATGTATTCTTGGAATACAAGATTATCTCATTAAATTTAAGAAATCTCCCACTTGGTTATTCATATTTGATATTTTCGAAATTTTTGATAATTAAGGGAAAGAAAGATTTTCTTGAAAAGATATTATGAAAGATATGTATTTCTTGAAGTACAAGTATATCTCATAAATTCAAGAAGATCCAAATCTTGGAATCTTGTCCCTAAATTTTCAAAAATCTCCATAACATGATGAGGAGGGATTTTTGTGAAATATTTTAATTGTGGGAAAAAGAATATAGGATATATATTCAAGATTTCTTGGAGATCAAGAAAAGATTTTCCCACATTGTTTTCTTCCCTAAAAAATCGTCCACCACCCCATCTATAAATAGGGGATGATTCTTTCATTCCCAGGTACAATTCCATGTGCTGAAAAAATTAGTAAATCCACAAAGGTGGTGCAACAAAGTTTATTTTCCTTTTGTTAATTGTTTGCGAGCATCCTACCACCGGATTGTCGAGCAAGGATTAAGGGAATACTTGGGAAGGTTTTTCTGGTGTGTCTAATCAATGAGACCATTGTCATTCCAAGAGGTACGTTCACGTTAACTCGTAGTAATTCCGCATGCGTAGGATTTACGTGAACTGTTTATATGCAGGATTTGTTGTTGAATTATTATTTGAATTAATATAGGATTAATTCATGCTAGTAATAATTGTTACAATTAAATTTGTATTTAAATATTCATCCCGAATAGATCCGTGCAAATAATTCCCCAACAACTGGTATCAGAGCCTCGGTTTCGGGCTCTGAATTTTAAATTATAATTTAATTCATTCTCATTAAATTTGAAATTGGATAGTAGTATTGCTAGATCTTTTTTGCAGGTATCCAATTGTCATGGAATTTAATGTGTTTATTTATGCATGCATATAATTTTTGGTTTATAATTCGATTCGGCCGAATTGCTTTTGCCTCGTGGGAGAAAATCCACGAAAGTAGATTAGGATTTGTTTGATTTGGATCAATGTAATAGAATAGTCTAGATCTAGGTTTATTTATTTTTTATAAATAAATTATAACCGGATCGGAAACGAAGGCGGAGATGGAGAATTAAAGGATAGATCCGAACTGAAGACGACGACGACGACGCGGTATCGCGAAAAATGTGCTGGGAGGAGGCACGCAGACGACGCGGATGTCGCCACGCGGATGGGCACGACGCCAGGGCGTCGAGGCGGATCGGGTTCGATGCTGGCTGGCGCGACGGGCGACACGCACGGCGCACGCGGACCACGCGAGAAGCCGCCGAGGCGGACGGGCGGGAGATGGCGAAGGCTGCGGGACGCCGAATTTCCGGCCGAGATCCACGCAAGGCGACACGGCTGCGCGCTGCTACGGATGCTTGCAGATACGCAAAGGTCGCCATCGAAGCCGGGCCGCCGCTATCGCAGAGAAGGCCGAGGTCGCCTGAGATTGACTTCGGCCAAGGCAGCCGGACAAGGTGTGAATCCCATTGTGAGCTACTTGGCGTGGCGTTCGAGACGGAGTTCTTTTGAGACGATCGAGTGGGAGAAATTCAAGATTTACATTTCTTCAAAATCCGGCCAAAAAAAAATCAAACCATGACAATTGGACAATTTGTGCCCAATATGTTTATTTTTCCGCTTTGCTTGATTTATTGTTGTGATTTCTTGTGCTTTATTTAATTTGTTTAAATGTGTTTGCATGAGAATTGCCCAATGAAAAATCTCACCTTCAAAAAAAAAAAAAATTACTAAGTATGTTTAAATAATTAATTGACAATTTTATTAGGATAATAAAATTGAATTAATTTTGACCTCCATGATTTATTTATTTGTGAATTATTTTGGAGAAATTCCCCCCGGGGACGGCCAAAAGATAGCTTTCACATGAATAAATTCGGATGGATGATTGTGGATTATTACTAGTGGCGGCGATGATCTCCCCACGAGGCTCGTTCAAAGCAAAATAATAATTATGTATTTAATCATGGTTATTACTTAGGTATAAAATTGATATGCATATACTTCCTCAAGTCCCCGTCAATTTTATATTGGTCAAGTGGGAGCCAACTATTAACTGGATATTAAAGATTTGTAATTGTTCTTGTTTATAACTTTGCTTTGAATGTGTTTAAATAATGACCCACCCCGTGGCTTATTTAAACTGTTTTTTGAGATGTTGGCTGATGCATGTTCATATTTTTTTGAGATTTTAATCTGAAACATGTGATCGAACCTTGTGATATATTTATGCCTATGCATATTATTATTTATTTCACCAAAGATGTCGTAACCTTTTAATCCACCGCTATTATACTTAAAGTCAATAGAATAAGTATGGAAACTATATTGATTGGAAACAGAAAATTATAATTGTCTAATCGCACAAAAAAGCACAAGTGGATTCTTGACACACCAAAATCGATGAGCCAACCGACGAGTCAAAAAATGCGAGACTCGTCGGATCACCTTGAGAGAGATGTAATTTGAAATTGGTGGAGGGCAAATCCGTAGAAGGGATTACGTCCTCAAAATTGATGGCCCATCCGAACAAACTTGAAGTTCCGAAAGTCTGCATTATAACTGGAGACTCGGATGAATTTGGTACTTCATTCTCTGCCCAAAAAGTTTTTGAGCAATTTTGCCTCGGTCGATTTGTTGCAAGCTTTGGTCTCGGCGAGAGATGTTGATAGGGCACCAAACTCAAGCTTTTGACGGCAAGTGGTCCGTCTTTCATCTACTAGGCGGCGGATGGCAAGAAGAAGAAAGGTGACCAAAGGCCATAAGCAATCGGGGACTCAACTCGTTGCCGAGGGCAATGATAAGATGACGAATCTTTGGTGTTGTCAAGGAAAATCCAAAGAGGAAGTGCTTAAGCTACGGTGAATGAGGACAATGGAGGTTTGCCTGTTCCAACCCCAAAAAGGCCGGAAAGAAAGGTAATTCTCACGCACTAATTGTTGAAACTTGTTTAGCGGCGTGTACTTCTCATTCGTGGGTAGTTGATACGGGATCCACTAATCATGTTTGCTTCACGGGTTCAAACTGATCCGATAACTTAGTGGCAGTGAGATCCTCATCACACTGGGCGATGCTACGAGAGTGGCAGCTGAAGCAGTGGGAGAAGTGCACCTGTCTTTTGAAGATAGAGTTCTAATTTTAAGAGATGTTCTTTATGTTCCCAGTTTAGAAAGAATTCACTTCCAGTTTCTAAAATTCTGCTAATAGACACTTAGTTTCTTCTAATAAGAATGAAATCATTTCTTGAAATGATGAGTGTATCTGTTATGGGACATTGATGGAAAATCTCTATACAATTAACTGTGCACACCACTCACGAAATGCATCCTATAACACATCAACTGTTTCCGATAAAAGAAAACGTGAACGAGACACTTCCATGGCATCTAAGATTGGGACATATTAATCCAAAGAGGATCCAAAGGTTGGTAGAAGCAGATTCACTGGAGTCTCTCCAAGTTGAACCAATTCCAACCTGCGAATCATGTTTGGAGAGTAAAATGACCAAGAGGGCATTCGGAGCCAAGGAAAATAGAGCCAAAGAAGTGTTAGAAATCGTTCACACAGACGTATGTGGTCCAATGTCAACCAAAGCAAGGGGAGAATATGAGTATTTCATCACTTTTTTTTTATGACTACTCAAGGTACGGTTATATTTTCCTTATGAAGCATAAATCTGAGACCTTTGAGAAATTCAAAGAATTTAAGGCTCAAGCAGAGAATCATAGGAAAAACGTATCAAGTTTCTACGATCTGATAGTGGAGGCGAATACCTCAAATGATGAGTTTTTGAACTACTTGTGCGATAAAGGGATTGCATCCCACCGATCGCACCCGGAACCCCTCAACAAAAGCGGGGTTGCAGAGCTTTAAGAAACATAACTCTTTTGGAAATGGTTAGATCTATGATGAGTTATCGCGGATCTTCCCAAGTCGATTACGGGGTTATGCCTTGGAAACAGCGGCCTACATTCTGAACTTGGTGCCATCCAAATCGGTTCTCAAAACTCCCAAAGAATTATGGACCGGGCGCAAGCCCAGTTTGAGACACATGAAGATTTGGGGTGTCCGCCCACGTGTTGGACAAGAAAGCTTAGGAAAAATTGGATCCTCGATCGTAATTAAGGTTGTTTGTGGGATACCCCGAGGGAACAAAAGGGTGTATGTTCTATGGTCCTCAAGATCAAAAGGTGGTAATAAGCACCCACTTTAGATTTTTGGAAGAAGACTATATGAACCAAAGAAGACCCGTATGAGATTACCTTAAATGAGCTAAGATGGCTAACCTCTCGATTGCCAATTGTACAAGATGACATACCAAACGACACACTTACACAACCGAACCTCGTCAGAGTGGGAGGGTTGTGAGACAGCTTGAGAGATTCATGGGAGTAGGAGAGTCCTCGGACTTGATTCCCGGACAAGGCATTTAATCGGACCCATGGACATATGACGAGGCAATCCAAGACAAGGATCGGTTTCTTGGCAAACAACAATGAAAGCCGAAATGGGTTCTATGGATCATAACAGAGAGTGTGGGAGCTAGTCGAACCACTTAATGGGGTCAAACCCATTGGTTGCAAGTGGGTGTACAAGAGAAAAAACGGATTGGACGGGAAGGTGGAAACCTTCAAGGCAAGGCTTGTGGCGAAAGGTTATACTTAGAAAGAAGGGATCGACTATGAGGAAACTTTTTGCCCGTAGCCATGCTCAAGTCCATCTGAATTCTCTTATCGATTGTCAGCAAGATCTCGACTTTGAAATCGGCAAATGGATGTCAAAGGCGGCTTTTCCTTAACGGAAGTCTTGATGAAGAGATCTATATGCAACAACCCCAAGACTTCATTGAAAAAGGCCAAGAACACCTAGTTTGTAAGCTTATAAAGTCCATTTACGAACTCAAACAGGCATCCAGAGCTTGGAACCAATGTTTTGATCATGTTATAAAGTCTTATGGGTTTAATCAAAACGAGTTCAAAAGTTGTGTGTACAAAAAGTGTGTCGGAACTACATTGGTATTCTTAGTATTATCGTGAGCGACATTCGATCATCGGGAATGATGTAAAGGTGTTATCGACATAAGGGCATGGCTTTCAAAAACAGGTTTGATATGAAGGACTTAGGGAAGCCGCCCACATCCTTGGGATCAAGATCACTTTCGAGATCGCAAGAAAAGGATGATAGCTTATCGCAAGCTTCATACATAGACACCGTCTTAAAACGATTCAAAGATGCGAGGATTCCAAGAAAGGCTTCGTACCTTTCAAATATGGAATCATCTATCCAAGAAAATGTGCCCTAAGACAAGAAAGGAGAAAGATGACATGAAAGGTTTTCCATATGCCGGTTGTCGGAAGCCTTATGTATGCAATATCGTATGTACGAGACCAAGATATCGCTTTGCCGCGCGTTGGCATGGTGGCAAGATATCAAAGTAACCGGGGAAAGAACATTGATTGACGATTAAAAAACATCCTCAAGTATCTGAAAAGAACTTGAGATAGAATGTTAATTTATCATCGAGATAGTCTAATCCCCATCGGCTACACGGACTCGATTTCCAATCGGACTTAGGTTTCAAAAAATCTACCTCCCAAGTAGTGTGTTTTGCATGGGGAGGAGCCATGACATGGAGAAGCGTTAAGCGAAATGCATCGCAGATTCTACCATGGAAGCGAATATGTAGCTGCTATGCAGCAAATGAAAAAAAGCGGTTTGGCTCAAGAACTTCCTAGTGAACTTGGACTTAGTTCGAATTTGCCCAAGACAATCATCATTTATTGTGACAATCTTTGGAGCGATTGCAAATTCAAGGGAACCAAGAGCCCACAAGGCCAACAAACACATTTAAAGGAAATACCATCTTATACGAGAAATCGTTAGAGGAGATATAGAGGTGGCAAAAATCGCGGAAGACAACCCAGCAGATCCATTCACAAAGGGGCGCCTCGAGAATACATTCGAGAGACATGTGGAAGGAATGGGTGTCAAGACCGATTTGCTAATCGCTTTGAGTATAAGTGGGAGAAATAATTAGGTTCGTGTAGGTGACATTAGATGTCACGACAGAACTACACGAGACATCTTTGTAGTATACTTAAAAGCGGACTTTGAGTATAAGTGGGAGATTGTTGGGATTATCTTTGGAAAGTATGCTTTTACTTTGTATAATCAAAACCTGAATTTCGGACTTATTCTATGAAATAAATTGTTTATCATCGATGCTTTAAATATCATCGAATGTTACATATATTTCTTTTGCATAACTGTTCAATAAATAAGTCGTGTTACATTATAGTTAATTTAGTGATACCGGATCACGAAGATTAAATTAAGGTCTCTTGTAACAAAAAGTACACCATTCACGACCTAGATGGAAATGAACAATCCATCGTGAAAGGTTGAAGTGTAAGGCTCGGATTGGCTTGTCTTGACCAAGAGATTACACTAGTGCATGATCGATGAATCGAATAGGACCTAGGAGGACAAATTCTTGAATCGAACAAGGAAGAATTAGACCTCGGTGGTTCGTTATTTCTTAATCTCCGTCCCTTAAATAGGATCACTTGTGGTTGGTAACTATTGCTTTGACTTATCACGGGTAGAGAATCAACGAGATTCAATACTTTTTATCTTGGGCAATATTATTGGTCACATGCGATTGCTAAGATTTAATCTGACGGAGAATCGTATTGCAAGTACTTTTGTTCGATTTGCCCCCTGGGAGGTTCATAAACTTTATCATACCAAATCTAGCAAGTGGAACTAGTTTCCGGTATGGATAATAATGTTGAACGGTTCCTTATCCAAGGACAAAAGATATTAATTAATGGAAATTATTTATGTGGCTTGAATTAATTAATGGGCTAGATAATCTTAAACACGGGAAATAATAATCGGGAGCCATATTGACTGTAATATGGGTTAAGATGGATAGTGCAATATTAATTATGTAGTGGGATTAATTAATATTTATGGGCTTGAATAATATTGTGGCTCAATATTGATAATTCAAGATCCATTGGAAGGTCAAATCTTAATTCTCCTAAAGGCCCTCTAAGTAGCCCAACATAAAGTCCAATAACTGAAAAATGTGTTTAAAAATAAAATAAATCTTGTTGCCTATTTTTCCTTGTTTTTCGAAAATTATGGATAAAAAGGGGAGAAAGATTTTCTTTGAATTTTGTTATGGAATGAGGATGTGTATTCTTGGAATACAAGATTATCTTATTAAATTCAAGAAATCTCCCACTTGGTTATTCATATTTGATATTTTCGAAATTTTTGATAATTAAGGGAAAGAAAGATTTTCTTGAAAAGATATTATGGAAGATATGTATTTCTTGAAGTACAAGTATATCTCATAAATTCAAGAAGATCCAAATCTTGGAATCTTGTCCCTAAATTTTCGAAAATCTCCATAACATGATGAGGTGGGATTTTTGTGGAATATTTTAATTATGGAAAAAAGAATATAGGAGATATATTCAAGATTTCTTGGAGATCAAGAAAAGATTTTCCCACATTATTTTCTTCCCTAAAATATCATCCACCACCCCATCTATAAATAGGGGATGATTCTTTCATTCCCAAGTACAATTCCATGTGCTGGAAAAATTAGTAAATCCACAAAGGTGGTGCAACAAAGTTTATTTTCCTTTTGTTAATTGTTCGCGAGCATCCTACCACCGGATTGTCGAGCAAGGATTAAGGGAATACTTGGGAAGGTTTTTCTGGTGTGTCTAATCAATGAGACCATTGCCATTCCAAGAGGTACGTTCACGTTAACTCATAGTAATTCCGCATGCGTAGGATTTACGTGAACTGTTTATATGCATGATTTATTGTTGAATTATTATTTGAATTAATATAGGATTAATTCATGCTAGTAATAATTGTTAGAATTAAATTTGTATTTAAATATTCATCCCGAATAGATCCGTGCAAATAATTCCCCAACAATCGAGGCATCGTTTCGTTCTCCGTAGGGCGTATCCCGAGGCAATCATTCCTTCTTCTTTCTCAGAACTCCGGCAACCTCGTCTTCTCCGGTAGTAAATTTCTTCTTCTTTTTTTTTAATTATGCTATCTTGTTCCATCTCTTTCGATTCTTTATCCAACTCCGAGGGGTCTAAGATTTCTCGGGGGTTGGTGTCTTCTCCTCGCCGCCCATTTACTCGCAGCATGGCTTGTTCATCAAAAGTGGATGCTTTTGGACCACGACCTCACCGGAGGGTTCGGAAGCCATTTGCCGTTCTCTCCTCTGATTCCAAGGAGGCGATAAACGAGCTAGGTTGGGGAGCACGTTATATTTTTACGGATGACTCGACGAGAATAGGTTATCGTGAGGATGGTGCCGGGTTGTGGGTGATTATCTTGTTGGTGAATCTAAAAAAAAAAAATGGCGAGCATAATGTTGGGGCGAGTATAGAGTCGGGGTGGGTGAGTAAAATGTGGAGGTCGATAGCGAGTAGAACATCGCGCTTGGATGACTCCATATCTTGAGTTACGCCAAATATAGTGCTCAATACAATTTTGATTGGCCCGATCAGCCTCACCGGATTGCCGTTGAGAATAAATTGTCGGCGAGCAGAATTGCAAGCATAATCGATGCAGACTGGCTTGGTCAGTTGTACCGGGCATATGATACTTTGAAAGATGTATTTTTCTGGGTGCCCGGACCTGGTGAGCATGTGAATTAGCCTCCCGAAGGTTGTGTGGCAGTAAATCTTGACACCATGGAGGCGGGCTTCCAATTCCTTCTTCATCCAGCGATCTCCTATTTGCTCGTTGAGTGAGACATTACCATCACTCAATGGATGTTAAATCAAGAACACAAAGCTTGTTGTTGCTTGTACCTCCTTGTTCTGGTCGTCATATTTCGGTGCTGGAGGGGTGGGCAAAAAGGATTGTCCGTAGATTCTTTGAATCGCTTTGTGAATCTCGGGATTGAAGCTCTTTTCCTACACTGCCGTCAATTTTATGTGCTCGCCATCTCAGATAGCGAGCCCTCTTGTACGAGTCTTTTCTATGCTCGTCGATGACCACTTTTGGCGAGCATGTGCCAATACCAATGAAGGCGGGCAATCTCATCGCCGATAAGGCTAAGAATACTTTGCTAATACGGCGGACTGGACATCACCAAGGTAGCGGAAATCCGACACCGAGGAGGTGGGCTGGTCGTCGCCGTGAAGGCCGATGATCTCATCGCCTAGAAGGTAGAGAATACTTTGCTAAAACAGCGGACTGGACATCGCAGGGTTAGCGGAAAGCCGACACCGATGAGGTGGGTTGGTCGTCGCCGTAAAGGCTGACGATCTCATCACCGAGAAGGCGGAGAATACTTCGCTAAAACGGTGGACTGGACATCGCCGAGGTAGCGGAAAGCCGATGCCGAGGAGGCGGGCTGGTCATCGCCAGAAGCGCCGATTTATCTCATCACCGGAGCCGCAGAGAATACTTTGCTAAAACGGTGAACTCGACATCGCCGAGGTAGCGGAAAGCCGACTCGAGAAGGTGGGTTGGTCGCCGCCGTAAAGGTCGCATTTATCTCATCACCGGTGAGGGGAGAATACTTTTGCTAAAATGGCGGATCGACATCGCCGAGGTAGCGTAAAGTTCGGACACCGGTGAAGGCTGGCCGTCGCCGCCAGAAAGGCCGACAACTTATCGCCGAAGGCGGCGGCAGGTCATCACCAAAGTCCGGACGAGCACAATTGATGGTGGTCGTGTTCACCGAAAGGTGGAGGTCTCAGGCAAATCGCCCGAACCGACGTGGCACAAACTAGTGTGAGTCATTGGTCACCATCTCGCTTTACCGATCTCCGTGAAATCGCCTTGATTTCTTTGTTCTCGCCGAGGGAGTCGAGATGGTCGACCCCCATCTCGATGATGAGGACACGGACGTATGAAGCCGTTGGGGATTATACTTGAAAAGTATGCTTTTACTTTGTATAATCTAAATGAATTTCGAGACTTATTCTTGAAATAAATTGTTTATCATCGATGCTTTAAATATGATTGAATGTTATATATATTTTTTGCATAACTGCTCAATAATTGTGACGCGATGTTACATCAGTAGTTAATTTAGTGATACCCGATCACGTAAGATTAAATTAATCCTTTTGTAACTATAAGTACGCCATTCACGACCTAGATGGAAATGAACAACCATCGCGAAAGGTTGAGGTGTAAGGCTGGGGATTGGTTTGTCTTGACCAAGAGATTACACTAGTGCATGGTGATCTTATTTGAATAGGACCTAGGAGGATAAATTCTTTGAATCGAACAAGGAAGAATTAGACCTCGGTGGTTCGTTGTTTCTTAACCTTCGTCCATTAAATAGGATCACGTGGGATTGGTAACTATTGCTTTGACTTATCATGGGTAGCTTAATCGAGAGAGATTCAATACTTTTTATCTTGGGCAATATTATTGGTCACATGTGATTGCTAAGATTTAATACGAAGAATCGTGTGCAAAGCACGCTTGCTTGATTTGCCCCCTGGGAGGTTCATAAGCTTTATCATACTAAATCTTGCAAGTGGAATTTGTTTCCGGTATGGATAATAATGTTGAACCGTTCCTTGACCAAGGACAAAAGATATTAATTAATGGAAAGCTATTTCAGTGGCTTGAATTAATTAATGGGCTAGATAATCTTAAACACGGGAAATAATGACCGGGAGCCATATTGACTGTAATATGGGTTAAGATGGATAGTGCAATATTAATTATGTAGTGGGATTAATTAATATTTATGGGCTTGAATTATATTGTCGCTCAATATTAGATATTCAAGATCCATTAGAAGGTCCAATCTTAATTCTCCTAAAGGCCCCCTGAGTAGCCCAACATATAGTCCAATAACTGAAAAGGTGATTAAAATAAAATAAATATTGTTGCTTAATATTTCTCTAATTATTTTCGAAATTATGGATAAAAGAGGGAGAAAGATTTTCTTTGAATTTTGTTATGGAATGAAGATATGTATTCTTGGAATACAAGATTATCTCATTAAATTCAAGAAATCTCCCACTTGGTTATTCATTAAGAAATTTCGAAATTTTTGGAAATATAGTGGACAAGAAAGATTTTCTTGATTTTCTTGAAAAGATATTATGGAAGATATGTATTTCTTGAAATACAAGAATATCTCATAAATTCAAGAAGATCCAAATCTTGGATTCTTGCATCACTTATTTTTCGAAAATTATCCATAAAATAGAGGAGGTGGATTTTTGTGGAATATTTTAATTATGGGAAAAAGAATATAGGAGATATATTCAAGATTTCTTGGTGACCAAGAAAAGTCTTTTCCCACATTGAAAAAACACAAAAATTTCGTTCACCCCCCTCCTATAAATAGGGGATGATTAGTTCATTCTCAAGTACAATTCCATGTGCTGGAAATATTAGCAAATCCACATACGTGGTGCAACAAAGTTTATTTTTTCCTTTTGTTAATTGTTCGCGAGTATCCTTCCACCGGATTGTCGAGCAAGGGCTAAGGGAATACTTGGGAAGTCCTTTTGGTTAGTCCGTCCGACCGAAGTCACTGCCATCCCGAGAGGTACGTTCACGTAAACTCGTAGATTTCTCATGCGTAGGTTTTACGTGGCTTTTTATATGCATGATATGTTGTTGCAATTATTATTTGAATTAATATAGGATTAATTCATGCTAGTAATAATTAATGAATTAAATTTGTATTTAAATATTCACCCCGAATAGATCTGTGCGAATCATTCCCCAACACGAGCATGGGGGTGATCACGACAATGGAGGCGAAAGCAGAGCGCTCGGGGCATCGTCGGTGGAGGAGGGAGGGGTTGTGTGGTAGCAGGCGGTCGAGGATAAGATGGGACCGTTCAGCTTTTCGCTTCCGCCGACTCTGGATAATGAGCCATTTCCTTAGACTTTTTCTCTGTAAACTCTGTGTTTGACTAGGATAGCCTTTTTTACTTGGCTGGGATGGTCGTTGTGAAGTTTCGACCCAAAGAAAAAGACAACCAAGAGCTGAGTGTTCATCTGCACTAGGCCGATGAAGAGATCACCAACCTTGGTGTTAAGATGTCGAAGATGTTCACAGAAGATTATCATCAGGAGATGATCAACTTCTTCTATGCCTGTGCCTTCGCGGATGCCGTGCGCACAACTCATCGTGTCTTTCCGGTAGACCAGCTCGAGCCATTTAAAACCGATCTGAAAGAATGGTTGGTCGACTATCCTTCGATCCCTGGTCGCGATCTCCCTTTTGCCGACCTTCAGGACATTGGTATTGACTTCTCATTTTTACCAGAAGGGGTTCTGGCAGTTGATCCTCCTGATGATGAGGCGATCAAGGAGCCGGAAAGGGATAACCTCAACATCGGCGGCGGCGGTGGAGACAAAAATTCGGTGTGAGCAGAGTGCTTGGGATGGTGGCGAGCATAACGCCTACGGGTGGCGAGCATGGTACTCATGGTGCGAGCAAAGCATTCAAGGATAGAAAGTTCCTCTGTTGACCTCGAAGTTTTAAGCTTTTTCTGGTTTGTTGTTTGCAGTTTCTTTGTGTTTAGACTAGGATTGCCTCGTTTACGTTTTTGGTCGGAATGGCCTTTTTGATGTTTGACTCTAGCGGAAGGCAAAGACCTAAAAAGGCGGATCAATGCCGTAAGGAGGATGAATCTTGGGAGGGCGAATGATCTCGTCGCCGAGATGGCGATGGCGCTCTGGCGGGGCGGAATACGTCGCCCGATGCGGAAGGGCCGCCAAAAGCTGGCAGATCAACGCCGTAAAGGGCGGATGAACACCGAGAGGGTGAATGATCTCGCCACCGAGACGGCGGTGAGCGCTTCGGGCGGAATACGGTCGCCGATGCGAAGGCAGCCGCTTAAAAGGCGGCAAAATCAATGCCGAAAGGCGGATGAACACCGGAGGGCAATGATCTTGTCGCCGAGATGGCGCAGGAGTGCTTCGCTTCCAGTAGAATACGCGCCGAAGCGGGAAGGCCAAGACCTAAAAAAGACGGGTAGATCAACGCCAGAAAGGCGGATGAACTCCTGAGAGAGTGAATGATCTCGCCACCGAGATGGCGGAGAAATTTCGCCGTAGAATACGCGTCGCCGATGCGAAGGTCCCTTAAAAGCGCGGGCAGATCAACGCCGAAAGGCGGATGAACACCGGGAGGGCGAATGATCTCGCCGCCGAGATGGCGGGAAAGCGCTTTTTCGGGCGGAATACGCCGCTGTCGATGGGAAGGCAGTTTTCAAGCCGTGGTGCATCAACGCTGGTGAAGGGCGATGAACACCGAGGGTGAATGATCTCATCACCGAGATGATGGCGGCGGAGCTTACGGTTTACGGAATACGACGCGAAGCGCGGAAGGCCTTCCAAAAGGCGGCGCGTATCAATGCCGTAGCGATGATGAACGCCGAGGGCTTAATGATCTGCCACCGGATGGCGGTGAGCCGCTAATACGCTGGGCTGCCGACGCGGAAGGCCACTTAAACGCGCGGCGATCAACGCCAGAAGGTGGATGAACACCGAGGGCGGTAATGATCTTGCCGCCAGATAGCATGGGAGCGCCGGCCAGAGAATACGACGCTACCCAGAAGCGCCGTAGCCCAAAAGCGCTGGCGGTATCAACGCCAGAAAGCGGATGAACACCGAGGGCTTAATGATCTCATCACCGACCATGCAGGAGCGCCAGCCGGGCGGAATACATCGTCCGCCGTGTGGAAGGCGGTCTAAAAAGACGGGCGACATCAACGTCAAAAGGCGGATGAAACGCCGGAGGGCGAACGATCTCGCCGCCAGATGGCGGCGGCACTTCGGTGGAATACGCGCCGCCGAACCGCGGGCGCTGCCGCCAAGAGGTCGGGCAGACAACGCGCCGTAAAAAGGCGATTGAACTTCGAGGGCGAATGATTTTGTCGCCGAGATGGTGAGGAGGTTTGTTCGGCCCGGAATACGTCGCCCGGCGTTGAAGGACAAGCGCCTAAAAGGTAGACCAAATCAATGTCAGAAGGCGGATGATCGCCGAGTGGCGAACGATCTCATCACGAGATGGCGAGGAGAGCTTTCGCCGGTGAATACGCATCACCGATGCGGAAGGCCCCCCTAAAAAGGCATTTGTGAATCAACGCCAAGAGGGCAAATGATCTTTGTCGCCGAAGTCAGAGAGGAGGGCCGCTCGGCGTAATCACGCATCACCGATGCGAAGGCAGCGCAAGAGGCGGGGCGATCCAACACCGAAAGGCGGATGAACGCCGAGGGTGAATGATCTCGCCGCCGACGGGCGAAGCCGCCACGGCAGGCGTAAGACGACGCTAATGCGGAAGGCCGCCGCAAAAACCCGGTAGATCAACGCCCATAAAGGCGGATGAACGCCGGGAGGGCGACGATCTCATCGCCGAGATGGCGAGGAGAGAGCCACTCGGCCAATACGCTTGTCGCCGACGCGAAGGCCAGGCTTCAAAAAAGGCTGGCAGATCAACGCCTTAAAGGCGGATTTAACGCCGGGAGGTGAATGATCTCATCGCCGAGATGGTGCAGGAGCCCTCGGCCGTATGAATACGCGGTCACCGATGCGGAAGGCCAGCGCTTAAAAGGCGGCGATCAACACCGTAAACGCGGATAAACATCGAGGGCGGGCGATTTTTTTCGCCGAAGCCATGGTGAGCGCTCGCCGCAGATAATACACGCCGCCGACGCGAAGGCCGCCCAAAAGGTGGGCGATCAACGCCGTAGAAAGCGCGATGAACGCCGGGTGGGCTTAATGATCTCGCCGACGGTGATGGCGCGGAGCACTTCGGGCCGGTAAATAATGCCGGCTGCAGGCGTAAATTTCCAAGAGGGCGTGCGCATCAACGCCAGAAGGCGGATGAACGCAGGTGGGCTTAATGATTTTTGTCGCCGAGATGGCGAGAGCGCTTTTGTCGCTAGTAATACGCTGCCGCCGATAAAGCGAAGGCTCCGCCTTAAAGGCGGCGATCAATGCCGTAAAGGCTGACGAACGCGGGAGGGCTAATGATCTCATCGCCGAGATGGCGTAGGAGAGCTTCGGCCAAGGAATACGCCATTACGCGAAGTTCACGCCTAAAAGGTGGGAGATCAACACCAGAAGGTGGATGAACGCCGGAAGGGCGAACGATTCGCCGGCTGGCGCAGTATGGCCGCTGCCTAAAAGGCGCGACATAACGCCAGAAGACGGATGAACGCAGTGAGGCGATGATCTCGCCGCCAGATGGGCGAGGGAGCTTCATCGGCGGTAATTTTCATCGCCGATCGCGGGCCGAAGGCCAAGAGGCGGCGATCAATGCCAGAAGGCGGATGAACGCGGGAGGGCTTAATGATCCTCGCCGAGATGGCGAGGGAGCGCTTGCTCGCGGGAATGACGCCGCGTCTTAAGCCCGATAGCACAAATGTGGGCGGATCAACGCCGTAAAAAGGTGGATGAACGCGGGAGGCGAATGATCTCGTCGGCACGGCGGGCGTGAGCACTTCGCCCCTTCGAATACGCATCGCCGTCTTGATGGAATACGCTGCCGCCGTCGTCCGCAAGAGGTCGGCAGAGCAACGCCAATGAAAGGCGGATGAACGCCGAGGGCGAATGATTTAAATCGCCGATGATGGCGAGGCGCTTTTGTTTCATGGAATACGATCGCCGATGTGGAAGGCCAGCGCCTAAAAGCTGCTGGCGTATCAATGCCGTAAAGGCGGATGAACGCCGAGAGGAGAATGATCTCGTCGCCGAGACGGGCGCAGGAGAGCTTTCGGCCGAATACGCGACGCCGATGGGAAGGCCAACGCCTAAAATGCGGGCAGATCAATGTCAAAAAGCGGATGAGCCGGAGGCGAATGATCTCGTCGCCGAGATGGCAAAAGAAGAGCTTATTTCGGCGGAATAAGCGTCGCCGATCACGGAAGCCGGGGCGCTAAAAAGGCGCGGATCAACGTCGAAAGGTGGATGAATCTTGGGAAGGGTGAATGATCTCGTCGTCGAGATGGCGGTGATTATTTCGGTGGAATATCATCATCGATGCATAAGGCTGGCGCTAAAAGCGCGCAGATCAACGGGGCCAGAAGACAAGTGAACACACGGAGGGTGAATGATCTCGCCGCCGAGATGGCGAAGGAGCTTTGCTCGGCGAGAATCGTATCGCCGATGTGGAAGGCTAAGCGCCCTAAGAGGTGGGCGATCAACGCCAAAAGGCGGATGAACGCCGGAGGGCGAATGATCGCAGGCCGAGATGGCGGGAAGCACTTCGCTGGATGTAATACGCCGCCGAAGGCCGCCGCTAAAAGGTCGGCAGATCAACGCCGAAGGCGGATGAATGCCGGAGGGCGAACGATATCATCACCGGAGATGGCGGTAGGAGCGCCGCGGGCCGCGGAATACGCATGGCCGACGCGAAGGCCAGCCGCCTAAAAAGCGCGGCGATCAATGCCTTAAAGGCGATGAACGGGGAGGGCGTAATGATCACGCCGCCGGCGTCAAGGCCAAATTTAAAAAGACGGATAGAATCAACGCAGAAGGCGGATGAACGGCGGAGGGCGAATGATCTCTTCACCGGTGATGGCGAGGGAGCTCTTTTTCGCCGCGGGAATACGCGTCACCGACGCGAAGGCCAGCCTTAAAAGGCGTGCAGATCAACACCGTGAAAGGCTGATGAACGCCGGAGGGCGACGATTCGCCGCCGAGATGGCGAGGAGTGTTTTCGCCGGGCGAATATGCGACGCCCGATGTGGAAGGCCGCCGCCGAGGCGGGCATAATCGTCGCTGAAAAAAGGCGGTAGTGCGGCGCCGAATAGGCGGGCATAATCATCGCCGAAAAGGGGGTATTGCCACGCCGAGGAGGCGGGCATAATCGTCACCGAAAAGGTGGTACTGCCATCGCCAAATAGGCGGGCATAATCATCGTGAAGTCGGTAGTTCCACGCCGAGGAGGCAGGTATAATCATCGTGAAGTCTCCGGCTTGTCATCCAGGTGGTTGTCGCCTTGCAGGTGGCTTGTCTTTGTGTTGAGCGGGTGATGCTCGCTTTCTGTATCTGGGTGGATTTTCGCCTCTTGATGGTCGATTATATCTTTGGTCAGGGCTCTAGGTCTATCACTTCTTGTGTTGCATTGGGTGCCGCTTTTGCAAGGGGCCAGCACAATCACTTCGCTCCCGAGCGAGCACAATGTTGAACTCTCGTGTGTTCGCCTGATGGTGTGGTGTGTGCTTGCCTGAGGTGACAAGCACGTAGGCTGCTTCCAGGATTGCCCCATATGCTCGCCTGCCTGGTAAGCCCTTTTCTTGATCTACTTGCTATCAATATTGTGCTCGACACCACCCTGCCTGAGACCTCAGATAAATAGCCCAAGTGGCTTTTTTGTAATTTGGCCGGTAGTGCCATTTTCTTCTGAGTGAAATCGAACATGATATATGTCCTTGTGTTCAACCTGACTTCTTTGGTTTTTCAATCGTCTTATTTAGTTGCGATTGGATTGGTCATCTTATTTTGCTGCAACCAGATGAGGTAACTTATGTACAACCCCCCCTTTTTCTTTCGTGATCATCTTATGTTTGCTGCGATCACTATTCTGCTCGGGTCGTCTTATTTAGCCACGACCCCGTACCCATTGCTAACTTTGTTGCGGGCATCTGTAAGTACGATTTGTTTCGTCACGTGAACATAAGGCTCAGCTCGTTCATCTTTGTTCGGGTCATCCGGCTTATGTGCGACCATTTGTAGGCACGGCCAAAATGAAATAATGAGAAGCCACGAGGACATAAGCATAATAAACCTGGTA
Organism: Stenogyne calaminthoides; assembly: GCA_037126765.1. Lineage (NCBI taxonomy): Eukaryota > Viridiplantae > Streptophyta > Magnoliopsida > Lamiales > Lamiaceae > Stenogyne > Stenogyne calaminthoides. The sequence continues at coordinate 1,798,484 of JBBCBC010000026.1, read as the reverse complement.
GGTTAGGTAAAAGGACTACCGTAGATTCTTTGAGTTGCTTGCGAGACCCCGAGTGCTCGTCTAATTTTCTTTTCCCGAACTGCTGTCCATCTCTCTCTTTCTGTGCTCGCAACAAGAAAGTGATGGCCTTTGTTGTGGCCGTCGGATCGTTGGCGATATCTTCTAGACTGATGGTTTCCACGGTCTGATTTTCGTGAGGCTGATGCTGAGCCTCTTTCTGAGCGTGAGGTAGGCTCTGTCCCGACCTCTGAATCCGAGTATTCCTAAATTGAGACATTATATTTCTTTTTTCTGCCTCAGTTTTTTATGATTGTGTATGGGCTGGTTTTTTCTACCCTCCTTCTAGCGCCAATTGTTGCAAGTCGTGTTGCGTGGATAATATGATGTGGCGATGTGTGTGATGACTTAACAAACAAAATATTGATGTGTAATACACTTTGTGTGGGTGTGACGAGCACAGCTGTATGCAGGATGATACCACGGATTTGATGACCCAGTTCGTCAAAGTTGACTACGTCTGGGGGCGTACCAAGCCAGGATTATATTATTTATGGTTTGGGGAATGTGTCGATCACAATAAGTTAGTGACGAGCACAATGGTTATGTGGGAGGGAGAGTTGATACAAGAGCTATCTTAGGAAAATTTCTGAACCTTTCTTTTGTTCTTTTTGGGCCTATTTATAGGATTTGGATAAGCTGGTGGTGTCTTGGCTTGAGCTGGTGGTGTCCTGGCTAGCACGAGCTGGCGATTTCTTAACTTGCACGAATCTATTTGGTGTTGCCACGTTTTCTGTTCGTGCTTCTTTGGTTGACATTTGTCTTTACTTACTCGAGAAGCTTCTGTTGGGGAATGAGTATAATCCCAACAGCTTCCGCCTTGTCATCCAGGTGGTAATGGTGGCATCGTGGGTTACCCGATTCTTGTGCTCGCTTGGTTGTGGTTCGTACTCACGAGGCCCGACCCTTGTGGTCATTGAGTAAGTGCGGTCGTAAGTCAAACGCCATTGCCTTGATTCTGTGCTCGTCCTAGGGGGCGAGCACACTCTTCTGCTCTCCACTCTCTCGGATCTATGCGTGCTCGCTCCCCGATAAGTCGCTTTGCTTGCCTCGAAAACATTGTTGTAGGCCATGTGCCTTGATTCTTGCCGCATATTCGCCTTCGGAGGCGAGCATGTCTTTCCTTCTCTGTTCGTCTGGGCTTTGTCTTTCCTTCTCTGTTCGTCTGGTTTTCTGTCTTTTCTTCTCTGTTCATCTGGGCTTCGTCTTTCCTTCTCTATTCGTCTGGTTTTCCGTTCGACCACTACCCTTGTTTGTCTTATCTTGGTGAGTGGTCATTTGGTTGCCGGGAGAGCATAATTTTTGTAGTATGATGGCTTCTGGCGCCCAGCACCCTCTGGTCGCCTAAACTGGCGTGCTCCTGGCGAGCACAGATGGAAGAGCGGGATGTGTATCCAACTGGTGAGCACTTGTCTAATGGGCTAGCGGACACCTTTGTTTTACTGGTCCACGTGTTCGTCGTGCGAGCACGTGACAGGAAAGATTATTTATGTGCACAACATCACTATAAAATAAAAAAATTCTCAAATAAAGTTCATCATTCATTAATCACAAATATAACTTTCTGTACTTTGAAATTTGTCATTAATTAAACATGATTATTTATATATATAGTCTCCTACAAATTAAATTTTATCTCCATAAACACAAAGTTCACATAATATCCCAAAAAATAACATTATAATTGTTAAATATAAATAAAAATATAACTTAAAAAAATAGGAGATGGTCTGGCCCACCCTTGCCCTATCAAAACTCGCGACCCAAATGGAAACGCCCGCCTCCAAATGAGCTGGAATTTTTTTCGTCCAACCCACTTATTAAGCACGACAGGAGCTAGCCCGTTTTGACATCTATAGTGAGCCGAGTAGCCTAACCAACTAGAGTAAAACAAATTTATTGAGAGTTCTAATTTGTACCTTCTCATTTTCTTTATAGAGTGACATTTTTTGAATAACTAATCTTGTACATAGTTAAACAAGGTAATAACTTGAGCGGTTGATGAGTTTTTTTTAAGTATTACCTTATTCGGTAAAGAAAAATAATTTGTTAATATTAATTGTGTTATTATAAAATGATAGATATGTAATAATTGTATGGTTCATTTTTTTATTTCGAACATAATTTGCACAATTCAGTCGATGCACGTGAGTGCTACTCACAAATTAAGAATATTTTTACTTGTATAATAAGAAAGTTTGTGAGCCTGAGTTCTCTAATAATAATATCCAACTTGATAAGCGATAAATCGAGCCGTCCCTCCAGAACTTTTCCATCGTCCCTCCAGAAATCTAGACATTGCCACCCCTCCAAAACTTTTCTGTCGTCCCTCTAGAACATGGAACGTTGTCGTCGTTCCTTCAGAACATTGTCGTCGTCCCTCCAGAACTTGGGAAGTTGACTCTAGAACTTGGGACGTTTTCGCCGTCTCTCCAGAACATGGGACGTTGCCGCCTTCCCTCAAAAACTTGGGACGTTGCCGCCATCCCTCCATTACTTAGGACGTTATCGCCATCCCTCTAGAACTTTGCTACCGACCCTCCAGAACTTAGGACGTTGTCGCTGTCCCTTCAGAACTTTGTCGCCGTTCCTCCAGAACTTTGCCACCGTCCATTCAGAACTTTGTCGTCGTCCCTCCAAAAATTGGGACATTGCCTCCGTCCCTCCAGAACTTTGTCATCGTCCCTCCAGAACTTGGGACATTGCCACCGTCCCTCTAGAAATTGGTACGTTGCTGCCTTCCCTCCATAACTTGGGACGTTGCCACCGCCCCTCCAAAACTTGGGACGTTACCACCATCCCTCCACAACTTCATCGTCGTCCCTACAGAACTTAGGACGTTGCCACCGTCCCTCTAGAACATTACTGCCATCCCTCCAGAACTTGGGACGTTGTCGTCGTCCCTCCAGAACTTAGGACGTTGCCACCGTCCCTCCAGAACTTGGGAAGTTATTGTCGTCCCTCCAAAACGTTGTCGTCGTCCCTGCAGAACTTGGGACCACCGTCCCTCCATAACATAGCCACCGTCCCTCCAGAACTTTGCCGCCATCCCTCCAGAACATTGGACGTTGTCACCGTCCCTCCAAAACCTTGCCACCGTCCCTCAAGAACATGGGACGTTGCCTCTGTCCCTCAATAACTTTGCCGCCGTCCCTCCAGAACTTTCCCTCCATCCTTCCAGAATTTTGCCACCGTCCCTCAAGAACTTGGGACGTTGCCTCCAACCCTCTAGAACTTTGACGTCGCCCCTCCAGAACTTGGGACGTTGCCACCGTCCCTCCAGAACTATGGACGTTTCCGCCGTCCGTCCAGATTTTGGGACGTTGCCGCCAACCCTCTAGAGCACGGGATATGGCTGTCATTCCTCCAAAACTTTGTCGTTGTCCCGGCAAAACTTGAGACGTTTTCACGGTTCCTCCAGAACTTGGGACGTTACCGCTTTCCCTCCAGAACTTTGCCGCCTTCTAGAACTTTTCCGCCATCCCTATAAAACATGGAACGTTGTCGTCGTCCCTCCAAAACTTGGGACGTTGCCGCCGTCCCTCCAAAACTTAGGACGTTGTCGCGTCCCTCCAGAACTTGGGACGTTACCGCCATCCCTCCAAAATTTGGAACGTTGCCGCCGTCCCTCCAAAACTTAGGACGTTGCCGCCGTCCCTCCAGAACTTGGGACATTACCGCCGTCCCTCCACAACTTTGCCATCGTCCCTACAGAACTTAGGACGTTGCCACCGTCTCTCCAGAACATTGTCGTCGTCCCTCCTGACTTGGGACGTTGCCGTCGTCCCTCCAAACTTAGGATGTTGCCACCGTCCCTCCAGAACATGGGAAGTTGTCGCCGTCCCTCCAGAACTTGGGACGTTGTTGTTAGTGTTAGTGTCCTAGAGACAATCTTTTGTAAGGACATAATACTCAGATAATATTCAGTATTGGTTTAATATTATTATTTTTTTAATATTAAATATATGGCGTTACACTCATTAGAATATTATGTTTGATTGTTTGCATTTATTCTTATATGTGTTCCCTTGAATCACTGCTGTCATTGAGTGAGTGAGAACTCAGATGACTTAAGCATGATTCTTAAATAGCCCCAATCGAGGATCGTCGAGAAAGGGATATTGATAATGCAATGGAGATTGGTGTGCGATCTGCGTCATCATACTTAGAGAGTGTAGTGAGATCTCACTTACTACGAGATCTTAGGTATCTCATGATGGATGCACAAATACCTTAGAGGGTATTGGTATACCCATCCCGAAAACCGTTTGATGTAGTTCACTATATGTGTCTCACAGGTGTCCGGTTAGTGGGAGCGACGCGATACTCCTTTGACTTGAGGTCAATACGCACGACATGTGTGGAGTGATGAACTTTGACCATGATCGACGCTTGCACCCGCTTCATGGGTAGATATGGCTTGGATTGGGTTCATCACGAAGTGCGTATGCGTGGTAGTTCAACCAAGAAAAGGATTCATTCCTCAAAGTGGATTTAGAGAATCTTTCACCTTCTCATCATAATTTGATCTAAGTCATTGGTCAATGCACGTCAACTTAGACTTTGTGACTAAGTGTGACACTAATGATCAATTAGTGATTTGAGATAAATCGATTAAGTTATTTGAATAGACACTTCATCATGTTCAAGACTAATCGAGTATTCGTGAATGAAAGCGAGGTAATCACAATTGCCCACGTTACGATTCTGGTAGTTGCATGTTTTTCAGAACGCACCTCATATATTGAGAATGTATCGATTTATTGACCGGTGTTCAATTAAGACCATTAGTTTGACTAATCATTTCGATATATGAGGGGCTATGGGTCACACCACAAGTAGTTCCCTTTACGGATTATAGTTGGTTGATTAAATGTTAAATTGAATTTAATATTTAATTTATGGAGAAGAAATTAATAATAGATTAATTTGGAATTAATTATTATTAATATCATTTAATTGAATTGGGGATTTAATTAAGAATTGCCAATAATTATATTTGGAATATAATTATAGGATTTAATGTATATGGAAATAAATCGTAGAGATTTTCATATAAGGCATTTAAATCGTAGAGATTTTATATGGGGAAATAAATCGTAGAGATTTATTTAAATAAGGATTAGGGTTTTAATTACCTAATTGGGTTAGCTTAAGATTTAAGCTGGGTCTCCCCTATATATACAGGCTCTTGTGAATTCACAAACAACGTAACTTCATATTCTCTCCATAAGATCTAAAGTTTGGATTTTCCTAGCTAATTCAACTTAGGATTCAACACTGGTAGAATCGTGCAGATGGATTACGTGGATACCGTAGTAGAGGAATGCATCTTACAATCATCGTAAGATTTCTCATTATGATTATTATAATCCTATTTGTGCAATTAATTGTTCGTTATTGGTGAACTTTTATTTTCCGATTCTTGACGATGTATGCGTGTTTACGCCCCTCTATATTCCAACAGACGAGGTAGGGCTCTTGTTTAATTGCTACATAATTGGTTTTGTTTTTTAAAATTAATTTTTTTTAACAAAACCGGGTGCGGTTTTGATGAAGCAAACCACACCCAATTATTTGTTTTTTCTTCGGCTCATCTTCTCCAAGAGAAAACCTAGGGTTTTCTGAAGTCGCCGGCTCCGCCCCCCTTTGCACGTCGCCGGTGATCGTGGTCGTCCGCGAAGCCACTTGAGTCGGCGGCAACACACCGCGACTCGTGGCTATCGTGCGAAGCCGCGGCTCCGCTTGCGATGCCTAATTCGACTCCCCCCAACGCGATTCGTTTCGCCCTGCCTCGCCGCCGCCTGTTTCGTTCGATTCGATTGAACCCCGCCGCATCCACGTCCAGAGCAAGGGCACCACGAATTCGCCTGAGTCAGCGGTGCGACGCCGCGGCTCGCGAGGTTCGTGAGATGCCGCAATGGGTGGAGCCCAGCGGGTTAGACCCGGGGCGGTATGATCGGTTTCGTGCGATTCGTGGCTGACCACCACCGCGTCGCCTCCTCGGTTTCGATTTATGTGGTGTTCTCGATCTGATTTTCTGTGTCACTCTCGATTTACATCTCTAATTCGGCTGCAGCGGCGAGTCGCCCGCTCGCTCTTAGCGGAGGCGGCGACTCGCGCGCACGCGCCGCTTACCCGCTTTGATTAAACATGCTTTCTGTACAGATTTGTATGTTTTGATTTTGGTCAGTTTGTTCATTTTGGTTGGACTATTTCGAGCAAATTGATTAAACTGGATTAGCTATTACTGTGATTAATTGGATTAATACTGATTAATAGTTGAAATTGTGGGTTTTTTCGGTTGTCCCTATTAGAAGGGGGTGTCTGGTGCGATGACGGGGAGGGGTTGTTGGCAAATTTGATTTCAAGCAAGCCGCTCCGTGCAATTTTTAGAATTTGCACATGAGTCTCTCGTCAAACAAATAAATAAAATTTATTTGAAAATTTAATTGGATTAAATTTAAAATAGTAATAAAAGTTGGACCTTTATTCAAAGATTAATTAGATTAATTGTTGTTTTAATAATCTAAAATCGAATTAAAATTAGATTTTCAAATTCGGATTTAAAAGAAATTATTAAATCCCTTTCGTTTAACTGCTTTTTTAAAATTAATTATTAAACGCTTTTTACAAGTCAGATATAATAATTGTTTGGGTAAGCGACACCCAATAAACCATTTGACCAGTATTTATTATTTGGGTAGGCGGCGCCATATATATAAGTGTTAGTCCGTGTAAAAATCATGTTTGGGTAGGGCTACGCCCAATAATTGTTCAAATGTGATGTAGATTAACATGTTGGATCTCGATTGAAAGCAATTAATACCCCGCTTTTAAAATATTCTCACTAAAATATGATTTTCTCATTGATCCGATAAGATGTCTTCCATCAAAATTAAAAAAACCGGAGAGATTTCGTCCAATGAGTATTTAAGGCCCTCGCCTTTTGCTCGGATCTACATCTAACTAAACTTTTATAGGGACATGTAATGTCGCCGCATTGATGGTTGTAAACCAATTTAACTTTGTTTAAACCTCATGGGACAAAGGGTAAGGACATCATCGATCTAGGTTCGACAAACTAGGAGTTGCAATTTGCAATTGGTTTGGAGACCTACCATTTATGCTTATTGTGATATTCAAATTTCGCCGATTATGATTGTAGGAATGTGGATCCTAGTCCATTATGATTTATATTGGATATAAATTCGTTATTCTTAGATGAGGTCGTTGAATATGTGAAAATAATGGAGACAAAAAATTTGAAAGGCCATATTTATTTTGATTCTTTGAATATCGATCATAGGAATTATGTGTTTTAATTCCCATTTTTTTTTATTTTTCTAGGATTGTTAAAATGAATAACTTATCACCGAGAAGTGTTTTGGAAACGAACAAATTGGGTGGGCCAAATTTTTTCGACCGCACCAAATCGGCGTTTGGTGCTTAAGCAAGAAAAAGATTGAGTACGTGTTGGACACGCCAATCCTCGCTACCCCCGTGAGTCTTCGGAAATCAAGAAGCGTTTGCTGCTTTGATTCGGAAGAAGCATCAAGTTGATGCTTCCTGTGCTCAACAGTGTTATGCTCCGGGATGAATCGAGTTGCAAAGGCAGCATGAGAGGATGCTTCCCTTTGAGATGATCAACATCTGAATGATCTCTTTGATTCGAATCTCGCTCCGAGATTTATGAAGTGATGAGAGATCCGTTTAGATGCCGGATGTGAAAGCGGAAGGTTTCCCTCATGTGTTGAAGATGATAGGCTAATCGAGAAACTTGGTCGGTTGGGCATTGAGCTCAAAACCAACGTTGTTTATGCCATTCTTCATCCCGATTCATATTCGAAGTTTTGTAGTAAACTTTAATATGAATAAGATTTTAAACGACTATGCCCGAAATTTGCATAACATCTTTAAAGACCTTTGAGTCTTCCATCGCTAAGGAAAAACCCGTGCTCATGGTGAGTGCCTCTACTTTTCTCGCTCCGAAAGGAAAGAAAAGTCGAAGGGCAAGGCAAAGAAAGGCTCTAAGCCGAACATCCTTAAGCCCAAAGGTGGAATTCAAAAAAGGAGAGGGTGGACAAGGATGTATGCCTCCACCGCAGAAGCGAAGGGGCATTGGAAGAAGGATGTAAGGTTCTAAGAAAGAAAAAGAAGGCACAAGGTGTCTCAAACCATCTGGAACATGTATGTTTGTTATTGAGATAAACTTGTCCACAAATGATACTAACGGTATTGGGTATTAGATCGGTTGTGGCTCACACATTTGTACAAATGTGCGGGTGGTCTCAAGCATAGAGGCGGTTAAGTAGGGTGAAGTCGCCCTACACGTTGGGAATGGAGCAAGAGTTCTTCTAACGTGTTGACATTTATATTTTAGACTTACCCTCCGGTTTTTAGACTTGAACCGAATAATTGTTATTTTGTTCCTTCTATTACTCATAACATTATTTCTATTCCGATGTTAGACATTGAAGGGTTTTCCTTCCATTTTGAAAAAATAATAATTATTATTTTTCGCTTAATGGTGATGTTTATGGAAATGCTCCTTTATCGAATGGTTTATATTTGTTGCATTGTGGACATAATATTCTTAATATACAAAACAAACGACTCAAACTTAGTAATCATGAAAACCCGACTTACTTGTGGCATTGTAGGCTTGGTCATGCAAATGAAAACAGGATTGCACGGTTAAGAAAGTTAGACTACTTAACCCCATTCGACTTTGAGTCTTATGGAAATTGTGAATCCTGTCTCAAGGGCAAGATGACCAACAAACCCTTTTCTGGGAAAGGGGTTCCTGCCAAAGAAGTTCTAGAGTTGATCCACCGTGACGTTTGTGGACCATTGCCCACTCTAGCTAGGGGTAACTTCGCCTACTACATCACTTTTACTGACGATTTCTCAAGGTATGGATACGTGTATCTTATGAAATACAAATCCGAATCTTTTGAGAAATTCGAGGAGTTCAAAGCTGAAGTAGAGAAACAACTTGGTAAGAGTATAAAGACTCTTCGATCAGATCGAGGAGGTGAATACCTTAGCCACGAGTTCATGGATTACTTGAAGTTACATGGAATCCAATCACAATGGACTCCTCCCGGAACACCGCAGATGAACGGAGTATCCGAGAGGAGAAACCGAACCTTGTTAGACATTGTAAGGTCCATGATGAGCTTTTCCTCTCTTCCAACATTCTTATGGGGATACGCGCTCCAAACCTCAATCTACATTCTGAATATGATTCCATCCAAATCAGTTGAGCATATGCCATATGAACTGTGGTGTGGCAAGAAGCCAAATTTTTCACATATCAAAACGTGGGGTTGCCCCGCAATTGTGAAAAAGATGCTCACAGATAAGCTGGAATCCAAAGGTGAAAAGGGTTATCTTGTGGGAAATCCTAAGGAAACGAGAGGATATTATTTCTATCTACCTAAGAAACAAACAATAATTGTTTCTAGGCAGGCTAGGTTCCTCGAAGAAGACTATGTCTTCAAGGACCAATGCCGTAAGAAGATAGTACTTGAAGAAATTCAAGAACCACAAGATAACCAAGAGACTGATACCTTGTCAAAGAAACGTGACATGGAATCAGTGGGAGCATTCAGCAGCTCACATGGTGGAAGTTTATCACTTAGTGATCCTCTTTCAGCCAGTGAGAGCTTAATTGGAGTTGCATTGCCTTCGCAACAAACTCCAAGTGGGCTGAATGAGAACAGCACAGTTCAAACTTCCGCCCAAGAGGCATCAGAAAGTGTTGCTCTTGAGGACTCTCCGGACATTGATGAAATCGATGCACCAAAAAATTTTCACGATCAGAATGTACAGCCTGCACAACCACAGCTCCGTAAGTCCACTAGGATTCGTAATCCGTCCACTAGATATTATGGGTTCCTCGTAGAGGAACATGATGACGTGGAGATTCCGGATAAAGACGATCCCAGAACTTACACTGAGGCAACATTAGATGTTGACTCGGAGAAGTGGCATGAAGCCATGAAATCCTAGATGGACTCAATGTACACAAATCAAGTCTTGGACTTGGTTGAATTGCCGAAGGGGTAAAACCCATAGGTTGCAAATGGGTCTACAAGCGTAAGACCGATGCAAATGGCAAGGTACAAACCTACAAGGCTAGGTTGGTAGCAAAAGGTTATAGTCAACGCGAAGGCATTGACTATGATGAGACTTTCTCACCTGTTGCCAAGATCAAGTCCATTCGAATTTTACTTGCTGTAGCAGCACATTTAGATTATGAGATTTGGCAGATGGATGTCAAAACAGCCTTCTTCAATGGAAACATTGATAAGGAGGTGTTTATGACTCAACCAGAAGGTTTTGTATCTAAGCCAAAATTTAATCTTGTGTGCAAGCTCAAACGGTCCATTTATGGATTAAAGCAAACTTCTAGGAGTTGGAATATCCGATTTGATGAGGCTGTCAAATCATTTGACTTCATCAGAAATTCGGAAGATCCATGCGTTTATCGTAAACGCAGTGGGAGAAATATTGTTTTCATAGTTGTGTATGTCGATGACATACTAATTATGGGAAACAACATTCCTCTTATGCAATCGGTTAAAGATTGGCTATCAAGGACCTTCACGATGAAGGACCTTGGTGAGGCATGTCACATCTTAGGGATCAAGATCCATAGGGATAGATCCAAGAAGATGTTTGGACTGTCACAGTCAACCTACGTAGATAAGGTGCTAAAGAGATTTGCGATGGAGAACTCTAAGAGAGGTTCTCTACCAGCATGTCAAGGGATAAAGCTGTCTAAGAAGGATTGTCCTTCTACAGAAGCTGATATCCGGCGCATGAAGGATATACCATATGCATCTGAATCTGAATATTCTGTCTCGTATTTAAAAGAACACCCGCGCATTTTAGCCTGACGTGTTTATAATTTTTTTATATCTTATTTTTATTTTTACACATCAGCAATACACATGGATTCCGGCATCCACATCATACACTTTGATAAATTAGCAAAAGTTGTTCTCTTTTTTTCTTTTTCTAGTCATATATATGAAAGATTTAGATGAGCTACACCTTCGATGCCATGCTCAGGGGGGAAGATAAAAATCTCACTTTGATAATAATATTACATCAATTGAGCCTTTGGTGATATGGCTTTTTAAGTGTATAATAGTCATAGCTTAGTTTTTTAGGGGACAATTAATTAAACAGTTGCAAGATAAATATCTATATTAGGATGATAAAATTCATGGAATTACATAAGCTTTTTATAACTCCTTGAAATGTAATACTGAATAGCTGTGTCAAATTCCATGAATTATAGAAGCTATTTTTAGGGGGAAAATATATAAGTGTATTCCTTGCTTATACACTTTTGCTAATTTAACAGTTGATATTGATATCTACATATAATAGAAGTTTTTATAGGACTTTTGTTTTTTTTGATAAATATCTATATAACAGAAGCTTTTATATTTGCTCTTTATGACAAATTCCATCCAAGCTTTTCTTTAATGCCATATTTATGCTCTCCTTTGACAAATTCCATAAACCTCCTTTGTTTTGTGCAGTATTCGTCTTAGTTTCACATCCATTGACACACTTGTTGGCAATGGAACCTCACGGCAGGTAATTTGTATTTTAATTTGTGATAAGTGAAACTCATATTTGTCAATTAAGAAAGAATTGTAACTAAATTTTGATGTACATGCAGTGGTGATGACGTGGAGAGTAGAGTGGCTGAAGAGGTAAGAGAAAAGGTTGGTGCAGGTGATGGAGTTGATGTCGATGATAGTAGCGCTGATGATGGAATGGATTATGCTGACTTTACTTCTGAGGATGAAGAATATATTGATGCTAAACGAAATAAAAGAACGAATTATGAAAATCATGTGGCTGAATTGAAAATTATGGCGGGCACAACATGGAAGATGGTACAAAAAAATCTGAAGTAAAGGGTTCAGAAAGTGGGTACGAGACAAAATATGCAGATTTTGATGGCTCTATGGAGATGAAGTTGTGTCTAGTGATAAAGGAATGTGTCTCCTTCATGCAGATGCATATGGTATATCCTTCATGCGTCCTGAATATGCCATATTTAACCTGACGCATATTTACAGTTCCTTCTAACAATTTTAGAACACCCGCGCATTTTAACCTGACGTGTTTATAATTTTTTTATATCTTATTTTTATTTTTACACATCAGCAATACACATGGATTCCGGCATCCACATCATACGACTCTTGCCGGAAAATGAGACCGGGGATGTTTTTAAGTAGTAACTGAAAGTATGGGTATCATTTCAAGAAAAAAAAAATATATATGTGCTAAAATTGATTAAATTCAAAAAGTATGGGCTATAATTTAATTATTTGGCCATTTAATATATTACATCAGTAGAATTAATAAATAAATAATTATTTTATATTAAAATAATGATAAATAAATTTAAAATGTGGACCAAATATCTTTTTTTATTCTTTACAAATTACAATTATAAATACCATTAAATAAATCATTTTTAATAATAATTTTTACTAAACCTAGTAATTCAAATCTGTTGACTTCATATTCTTAATTTTAAAATTTATATTATGCATTTAAATAAAATATTTGATTAACACATACTTATAAATTTACTTTATATATATATATATATATATATATATATATATATATATATAGTTTTGATATGGAGACCACGAGTGTCACCTTATGGAGCCCAATTGATGATTTGGTTTTCCACCTCAGCTTATTATCTAATTAAATAATTTAAATTAATTTTGAAAAAAAATCTTACAACCTAAAATCTAAATCATGAACCCTAAACCATGACCCATTCGGGCCGGGTGAACCATGACCCACTCGGGCCGGGTGAACCATGATCTACTCGGGCCGGGTGAACCATGAACCATTCGGGTCGGGTTCTCCGTAATTTAATTTACTCATTTAAATAATTTAAATTAAATTTTGAAAAAAATATCACTTTGCACTAATTAAATAATTTAAATTAAATTACGGATCCAAACCCGACCCTAGTGGTTCATGGATGGTTCACTCTGCCCGAGTGGTTCATGGTTAACCCGGCCCGAATGGGTCATGGTTTAGGGTTCATGATTTAGGTTTTAGGGTGTAGGATTTTTTTTTAATTAATTTAAATTATTTAATTAGGTAATAAACTGATGTGGAAAGCCAAATCATCAAATTGAGTTCCATAAGGTGACCACTCATGGTCTCCATATCAAAACTATATATATATATATATATATCTTAATCTTAATACTATATATTGGTAAACCTTATTCAGCTTATGTGGCGAATCCACGTTAATTTTGTAAAAGCTCAATTCAATCAGATTATTTCGTTTTAAATTCGTGCTTTCTCATTAAAAGTTAATTAAGTTAAATTTTAAAGCTATCTAATTAAATTAAATCTAATCTGATATTTATTATATTTATTTATAAAGATATAAAGATCCTTACCCCTATGATATTCACGCCGGCCACATGCTCACATTTACGCCCATAATTCTATTGAAGAATTTTACGCCCCTAATTCTTCAATTCTTTTGAAGAATTGTTACGTCAGTAATTCTTTTGAAGAATTATTAATCTAATTTTATTTTGTATATTGTAGGGAGTATTGAGGTAAATAATTTGAGTTTTAAATTAGTGATAAATATTTGGTTATGAATATTTATTGTAATTGTGCAATTAAATTAATAAAACAGTTAGTGTTGAGGTAAGTAGTTTGAGTTCTAAACTGGTCATGAATATTTATTGGTTATGATTGTTTATTATAATTGTGCAATTAAATTAATGATTGTGTTATGTATATTGCAGGGAGTATTGAGGTAAATAATTTGAATTTTGAATCAATTATGATATAATATGGAATATTGAGATAAGTAACTTAAGTTTTGAATTGATTATGAATATTTTTTGTAATTGTGCAGTTAAATTAAAGTTTTATTAGTGTTTCTTTTTTATGATATAATTCTTGAATTATTGTGCTGGGACATGTGTTCTCCATTACTAAACATAATGCTTATACAAGTTTATTTTCATTAGGTTTCTATGGTTCTTCCGTGCCCAGACACAAGAAACCAAATAGATATCTTGGAATTTAGCATTGATTTTCCCACATTTAGTATATTTAACTTCAATCTTTTTCCATACGTATTTTATAGCGATTCCCCTAATTTGATGAATTTATTAATTTATTTTGTTTTATATATTGCATGGAGTATTGAGGTAAATAATTTGAGTTATAAATTAGCTATGAATATTTATTAAAATTATGTAATTAAATCTTTAATTTAGGGTTTCTCCTTTTCTGTTCATATCAGTCACACTCATCGTTTTGTTTTATATTGTATGGAGTAGTGAGGTAAGTAATTTGAGTTTTGAATTAGTTGTGAATGAGTTTCTACTTTATTTAATCTGATTTTATTATTTTATATTGCAGGGAGTATTAAGGTAAATAATTTGAGTTATGAATTGGTTATGAATATTTATTGCAATTGTATAATTATTTTGTATATTGCAGATAATTTTTTTATATTGCACGGAGTATTGAGGTGTGAAAATAAAGATAAATTTATCTCGATATTTCCTATAGGACGACTTCAATTTACTGCTTATGTATATTATATAAATTCTTAAAAGCTAAGGTATATTAGTTGTGGAGTCTGTAGGATTTTTTTAGACTTTCAAAGTATGGGAGTATTCAATCCGAATTTTCAAAAGTCTTTAAAAATCCTGAGATATTCAATACGGATTTAAAAAAAGTCTTAAAATTTTTTTAGATATTCAACAGTTCATGGATTTTAATACTTTATGAATTTTCTTTGATTCTCTTTAAAAAAATATAAAGAGATTTCACTCTCCAAAATCTCTTCTAACAACCAGAGATTTCAATGTATTCTCTCAAAGAGGACTCTGAAGATGAAAGGTCGGAAGAAAAAAATCTTCGTAATAATTTTCATTTAAACAATTAATATTTTTCTATTTAAACAATTTATACTTTTCATCTAAACAAGTTATACATTTATTTTAAATAAGTAATACTTTTCTATTTAAACAATTTATATTTTTCATCTAAACAAGTTATATTTTTCATTTAAATAAATAATACTTTTCTATTTAAACAAGTAATATTTTTCTATTTAAACAAGTAATATTTTTCTATTTAAACCAGTAATACTTTTCATTTAAAAAAGTAATATTTTTCTATTTAAACAAGTTATATTTTTCATCTAAACAAGTTATATTTTTCTTTTAAATAAGTAATACTTTTCTATTTAAACAAGTAATACTTTTCTATTTAAACAAGTAATATTTTTCTATTTAAACAAGTAATACCTTTCATTTAAACAAGTAATACTTTTCTATTTAAACAAGTTATACTTTTCATCTAAACAAGTTATACTTTTCTATTTAAACAAGTAATACTTTTTCTATTTAAACAAGTAATATTTTTCTATTTAAACAAGTAATATTTTTCTATTTAAACAAGTAATACTTTTCATTTAAACAAGTAATACTTTTCTATTTAAACAAGTTATACTTTTTATCTAAACAAGTTATACTTTTCTATTTAAACAAGTAATACTTTTCTATTTAAACAAGTAATATTTTTCTATTTAAACAAGTAATACTTTTCATTTAAACAAGTAATACTTTTCTATTTAAACAAATTATACTTTTCATATAAACAAGTTATACTTTTCTTTTAAACAAGTAATACTTTTATTTTAAACAAGTAATACTTTTCTATTTAAACAAGTAATATTTTTCTATTTAAACAAGTAATATTTTTCTATTTAAATAAGTAATACTTTTCATTTAAACAAGTATGAAAGCTAACTACAACAAAGAACAGAATTGTTTTCTCAAAGTCAACTACAACAAAGTAACGAAAGTTAATACATGGAGAACGAGTATTGCTAATGCTATGTGGAAATGAGGCCAAGATCATGGACGGATGTATTGGTTAGTTGTACTATGCTGAAGCCCAGTACAAGCTCTACATAATTATATGTAGGGGTGAAAACGGATCGAATACGGACGGATCAATCAGCTTATACCGTATCCTAAACCATATTTTTTTTCTTTTTGAGTCGGATATTGAAATTTCGAATTCGGATTTGAGTTTAATATTCGTATTGGAATCTGATTTGATATCTTTTTTTTAATTCGAATAACTATAATCCGGATAATATGAAAACTAAAAAGCTATATCATTCCTAACCATCACCACTCAAAGACAACATAACCTTGTTAAGTTTATATATATAATATTATACCCAAGCATGAAAAAGCAATCAACAAACTACTCCTAAGCCAAAGAATTATCCACTCATGAAAATATTAAACCATACGCAACATACATACGTTTCTTTTAACTAATGCTAATGAAGAATAAAGCACACCATCAAACACAAGTTTAAAACATAATTCCTTAATAAAAAAAAATAAAGGAACATAAATTGGTTGAATGAAAACTTAAGAGGGACATGGGTAAAACATAGTTATTGAACATCCATGGAGGCCTCAACTCTCGGATCCTCATCAATCCTCATCACTGTCAATTTCTTCTTCAACCTACATTTTTTTTTGTATAAGCAGTTAGTATTTCAAGTTTGTAACTAACTTGGAAACCAATTATAATTTAAGAAATAATAATGATAAACCTCATCTCCCATATTTGCAACAATTGTTTCCAAAACTTCAAGATTGGATAACAATGGATGCAATATTGTTTTTGAGAAACGAAATTTATATAAGAAAATGCATAAGAGAATTATAGATACATAATTATAATATAAAATGACAAGAAGTTAAAAAAATAACCTTGTTTGGACGCAATTTATCCAATCCTTAGTACAAACTAGTGTTTCTATATATCGGGATCCAAACGACTACTTAAATGGATCTATAACACGACCGGCCTTTTTGATTCTAAGCAAAACGGATGACACTTAAATTAATACATCACGAAAGCAAGTTGAGAGAATAGGGTATTCTTGTTGATGACCCTTCCACCAAGACAAAATATCAAAAAATATTGAAAGGCACCTTTAACGGAGGTTCTACCATGTATTTCTCCAAGTCATTAGTTGTTTAAAATTTTCATCGTAGATAAGTAACTCTCAAGTTCATCGATATGATTTTTCCATAAATATAGAACTTGCTTCACAAGTTTCACCATGACTATAACAATAACAGAGCTTTTTGTGACATAAATGCATCACAAGCAAATCTTTGATATACTTGTCTCACAATCTTCATTATCTTTTTAAAATTTTCAACTTGATATGCGAGCTCACCATGGAACTTCCTCATGAAATATTCTATGATCTTTTTTTGAATCTAGGATCAAGAAAACTAGCCACAAATAAGAGCAACATTTGACTTCTTCCAATACTTATCAAACTTGACAGACATGGGCATTGCCATTGTCTTAATGATATCATCTCTAAAAGCCACTCTCCTAACAAAAGCTTAATCTAATAAAAAGTTCCGATAAAATAGATTTGCATTGGATACAACGTGCGCAAAAAAGCTCAATTAATATCATTGAATTTCTTCAAGCATTTGCAAAGAGATAAATAATTTTATCCCATTCTTCATTTGATGGTGCAAAATTTTTCATACCGTGGCGCTCCAAGACAAGAAGCCTATGAAAAGCATTCTTGTAATATAAAGCATCCATCAACATGAGATAGGTGGAGTTATTTTTGTAGCTACATCTAGTGCAACACCTTTTTTGTATCCAATTGACATTCGGTTGCACACTTCATAAACTCCTTGGAACCGTGATGGAGAGCTCTTTTAGCTACAACAAAAGCTAGCGGATATTCTTGATTGCACTTGCAATTACAAAGAAGACCATCTCTAAGAACAAGATTGAGTATGTGATTAAGACATCTCACATGAAAGAACATACCATCACAAATGAGGGGGCATATTTTTCCAAGCCTTAAATAACATCTTTAACAAACGCGTCATTTGCGATCGTTATCAAGAGTTAGAGAAAACAACTTCATCTCAATAAACCATCTCACAACACTAGCAACTAATGCTTCCGGACAACTTTATATAAATGTCCTCTCCTACATGCATGAATTTGATGATTCTCTTCCGAATGTGCCAATCTTCATCAATCCAAAATTAAATTGACACACATATAGCCTTTGTTTTGATTTGATGTCCACATGTCCATAGTTGTGCTAAATTGACATTTCACGGTTTTTGAAATATTCATAGAGCTTTTCCTTTTCTTGTGTAAAGATCTCCATTAGTTCTTTCCTAAACTGACGCGGCTCTTCATTGAAAAACTTGGAAAAGACTTGATGAACTCAACAAAGTATTCATGTTCAACTATATTGAAAGGATACTCATGCATGATTAAATATATAAAATTTTCTCAAGCTAGCTTCTTGATCATTCTATAAGGTTCAAGAACAGAACAACGATCTTTCTTTTTCCACTTTAAATAGCTTGTTGACCCGACAAAATATGTTTGTTCTTCAAGTGGTTCCATAATGGTTGTTCCATTTGTACTCTCACCAAACTTTTTTGTGTTTGAATCTAGTGCATAGTGGCTGCCCAAACTATCAATCTTCTTGCCATCCTCCTCTTTGATTTCAATGGACCTAGCAAAGTGCTTTCCAAACCTCCGATGTAGTCTTCTTTTGTTTCCTTGAGGCTCGTCATGCATTTCTTTATCACATGCATCAACGTCAATAGATTTTCTCGATGTAGATGATACATCCACACTTTTAGCGCTTTTCCTACATAAACAATTTTCAAAGAATATTCTTGAATTAATGGTAAATAATATGAAACAAAGTAGAAAAATTAATGAGTTCTTGAATTAATTTGATTAAATTAAAGTGGAGATCTAACCTAATTTCTTGGATGGATGTTTAGGTTTGGGAAGGACATTCAGAGGTTTTGAATAGCCGGACATCTCGTTAAGAGCAAGGTTGATCAACGGTGGTGGATCTCCTTCCATTTGTCCATGCTTTTTTCTTTTTCCTACATTAAAAAAAAAAATAGAATAACTTTAATTCGCTAAATATATTCTAGTAATTCACTTATGATTATATTACTTCCAAGAATAAAAAACGCTAAGTGTTTCTTGACAAATATAATGAAAATGATATAACAAATTTGCTAGGAAAAGAATGCTTCTCAAGATGGGGGAGGCAACATGTTGGGATCATTATGTTAACACAACACCAATATGTTAACACAATGGAGGATCAACACAACATTTCACGTTTTCATCTTCACAAATTTTCACCGAGTGAGACATAATGAAACTAACCATCGGAGATAGCTAAAAGAATATATGGTTATTCAATTTGGGGATATGAAAATTATAGGCTACCCTAAAAAAAAATCGACACAACTACGGACCGAAAAATCGTAATTTCATCAAACTAAATATCACCATTAAAATCGATCGCCACCGCAGGAACATGGAATAAAAATCAAGGCCTTACAAAAAGAAATACCATATATATCGATGTCTCAACTCTATGTGCAACAAATGATCTCATCTTATTTTTATGTCACTCAAAAGTCCAAAGCATACCAAGCCCATAAATTAATACATTGCTCAGATATCTTATTGATGAAATTAAATAGTCAAACTATATTCACACATATAATGATCATATAGTTGCTAAGTTACCCATGTCAACAACCTTCTATTCAAAAGATGAATGCATTTAGTATAAAGTACACCACTCACACGAGATAAGTTCTCACCAATTCATCAAACATGTAACGAAAGCACACAATAAAATGCATTTCAAACTAACTACTAAAGGTTGAGTCACCAAAGGTATATAAACAAATAATAATCACAGTAACCAAACCCCATGACGAGATCAATCTATCCACAAAGTTATACCAATAATGCAATTTCCACACTTTTTGAAATGTAAATGGAAAAATTAACATAGGAATCTACATAAAAGAAAAGAAAATCCCATAAGAACATGATTAATCAAAGCAAAACTTATTATCTTCAAACAATCACAAATAAACCTCAAGATAAGCTAACCTATTTGGAGAGGAATGAAGAAATTTCATATCGTGGTATTAGGGTGGAAGGTTATTAA
Organism: Stenogyne calaminthoides; assembly: GCA_037126765.1. Taxonomy (NCBI): domain Eukaryota; kingdom Viridiplantae; phylum Streptophyta; class Magnoliopsida; order Lamiales; family Lamiaceae; genus Stenogyne; species Stenogyne calaminthoides. Next base: position 1,778,296 of record JBBCBC010000026.1, on the reverse strand, counting down.
CTAGATTTGGGTGGCGCTGGTGGGTGGCAGTTCAAAATGGACCTGGTGGGTTTCGGATTGAGTGAGATTTTTTTTTAGGGTTTTTTTTCCTTTCAACATTTCAGAGAAGTGATCGATTAATAGTAATACTAATAAGTAATAATTAATGTCTTAATAAAATTAATATTAAAAAATAATAATAAAAAATCCGGATATGGATAATATCCGATAAAATATGGTAAAACTCGAATACGGCCGGATATTATGTATTCGAATCCCAATTGAAGAAGTCAACTATATCCAGATATCGAACCAGATCCGCCCGGATACGATTTTTTTACCGAAGCGCAGATCGAAGCGGATCAAAACCGGATCGATCGGGAAATATCCGATCCAAACCCCTAATTATATGTATTAGCCCACCAATTCAACTTAATTGATTCAATCAGCTCACCCCAATTAAAAACTTACTTTTTAGTCACTTGTAGGCCCACAATTTTGAGTTTAAATTTTGGCATCTCATTTATTACTTTTTTCTTTATATTAAAATCCAAAAATTAAACTCCAATCTCATTTTTATTTATGAGCTGGTATTATTTTCCTTGTTGAGTTTATATTAAAATTCTTTAAGAATAAAAATATGTAATTTTATTTTTTATTTGTATTTTTTAAAAGTGAATCTCATGCACATCTAGGTGCACCGTGTACTCATAGTGCATTTTAGAATCGTACAACTTATTACACTAAAATGTGTAATTTATTTACACTAAATCGTATAATTATTTCTCATATTAATAGTTGCACAATTCAGTATAAATAAGTTGCATTTTTCAATATAACAAGTTGCATGGTTCTAAAATGCATACAAGACTTAGTCATTTTTTAATATTGAAAAAAAATCTAGTCCACCCATACCTCAATTTCTGGATCCGCCCCTGGCCGAAATATAACGGTAATGGTAATGAAGATGATGGGAATGAAGATGAGAATAATAATTTTTTTTTTTTGAACTAATATATTTTTTATATTTTTTCAAAACAATTTGGATAACTTTTTTTATATACAAGTGTGTTCCATATTTCATCAATAGTTCCAGCGACGGAGTCTATGGAAATCCATGTAAATCAATAAAAAAAGTGTATTCCACAATCTTGTCAAGTCTATGAAAATTCATGTAAATCAATAAAAAAATCAGTCAAACTCTGCATGGAGTTTATGGATTTTCTAAATCCACACACTTTTTAAAGTCCAAAAAAATCCAATAGAATCTCAATTGAATACACCCCCTAAATATATATTCATTTAGTAAAGTAAAATATGACATATTAACTTATTTTTTGCCTATCATAATATTTTATGCTTATAATATTGAAATAATTTTATAATTTTTTACATAATCAATAAATCATAAATTAAAATTTTCAAGTACATCATCTTTGTATGAGGATATGATATTTATGTTTATATATCAATTAATTTGTATAACAATTATATTTTTCAAAGATAAATTTATATATCAAATCTTGCATAGATATAATTAGATATAACTCTTTAAAATTGTTCAAAAAATTAGATTTTTTAGAGATATTGTAAAATATACAAATAATTAGATTTATTTTAAAAAAATTTATATAATAAATATTTATCTGGAAAAAATATGTATCAAATTTTGCGTCCATATGATTAGCTATAACTATTTAAAATCCTTCAAACAACTAGATTTTTTAATAAAAATTAACAATAAATATTTGTCATTCACAATAGAAAAAAATTAATTCGTCTTTTTGAATTGCATAATCTTTCATAATAAATAAATAATTATATTAAAATTTCTTATAAAATATCAAAATTATTTCAATAGAAAGAGAATGTTTGTTTAAGATATTTAACTAGTATATATATATATATGTGTGTAGGTGAGTTGGGTAATGATGGTTGAGGGTGTATTTTTGAATGAAAAATGTGAAATTAGTAAAAAATGGATATATTTCTTGTTTTCTTATTGGAATGGGTGTATATTTTTTTTTTTTGTTAAAATGGGTATATTTGCCCTTCTTCACAATCGATAACTTCAGAAGCAAGGGCAAGTCTAGCTTCAAGAGAGATTTAGTGTCTGTTTTAGAACTCTAAAAAGTGCTTCAGAACATACAACTTTAAAAAAAAAAAAAAGTATTTCTGCCTTTTTACTTGAGTTTTTAACGCACTTAATTGCATCCAAAACGACTCTAGTACCCCAGTATGAAGCTTATATAAATGTCTCTCTCTTAAAAAGTAACAACATTGAGGAAACCTACTCAGCTTGGTGGGCAAAATCACTTAAATTTGGACCAAAAAAGTACAATCCACAATTAAGGGAGAACAATTGACATATGTAGTCAATGATACAAACACTCTTTTCTCAAATACAAGACATAAAAGAAACTTCTTACTCACTAGGCAACACAAAGAAAAAGGAAAAAAGAAAAAGCTTAAATTTGAACATGGAAAAGTGGCGGACTAAATACTAAACTGTCCAAAAACGGATTCTTCATCATAAAAGGGAGCAGAACAGAACAACGATCATCTCTGTGAACTTAAATATTTATTTAAAACATATTTACACGGAAAAACCAAGGAAGGACGAATGCAATTACCAAACACGCCATTAAGAAGTTACATAGTGGCTGTCCACGCAAGCACCTTCTGCTGCCATCCAATGAGGTAGCACCATTTTCCCCCGATATAGTCTCGCTCCACTCTTCCATGAATCTGATATCGCCAACACCTGCAATATTCTTTGCTGTCTGACTGCATATTTCACACAATCTGCAACAAAGTTCGAGGCAAATTATATAAACAAACAAGAAAAGTTTTTGAGCGAAAAAAGTTGGAAGGCCTAAAAAGGTTGGGTTTGATTTTGGAAGCCTAACAAGCAAAGGTTTATAGCCAGCATCTCGTTAAGAGAAAAATGATCAGAAATGATGAGCATGCAAAACGCATGATTTTTGATTGTATATATCATAAAATATGCGGGAAATTAATTCCAGTAAGTTATCCCTAGTTCGATTTCAGTCCTATCAACTTTCAAGAATAAAAAATAGTTCGGTTACTTCCAATTGCATTTTAGTCCGATAACTGGCTCCTAGGAGGTGAAAAATTCAATTGACACGTGTCGGGGTTTGATTTAACCACATGGTAGAGTCTGATTGGTCAACCGGATGGTTCACCTCCTACAGCTGGTTATTGGACTAAAATGTCGAAAATTTGTAAGTTGCGGGACTACTTTCAATTTGTTAAAGTAGATGGGACTGAACCAAAATAGAGGTAACTTGCAGGACTAAAAAAAACTATTTTCTCTAGATATGCACAAGCAAATCAACGAGAGGCAGGATAATGTTTCATCCATGATCCACCGATATGATATCAATGCCTCAATGCCTTACATAATCAGTTAAGGGTGAAATAAGCTTGCACACCAATGCAGTAATTATTTGGATTTACTACTGGTGGTGGAAGTAAACAAGCCAAGAGTTACCCTCCCCCCAAGTACAAAACATAGAAGAGTGATTGGAGTTCACCAAAAGATAAAAATGGAGTCCATATAATTTGTAAGAGAATTTCTAGAGTCGAAAGTAGAGGCGTGCAAGATTGTTTAATGTAAAAGAAGTTCTCTCGTCCTTTTGGAAACAACAAAGCCTCAAAGAGTATGGGACAACAGCCTGCCGACATTAAGGTAGTGTTTGGTTAGAAGGATTTGAAATGAAGTGATTCCAAAATCAATCCAAGTCACCTCAAGATAAGTCCACAATGAATAATTTCATATCCAAATAACCACCCATGAAATTGTTAACTAGATTTCAAATTCAACTTCGAATCAGTTCAAAATGGAACCTAAGAGTTTATTGAGCCAAATCACAGAATCGCCCCCTTTCAACATATCAGAGAAGTACCACTGTAGTCAAAACTCATATGTGATTCAATTGACAAGAACTTATTGGCACAACAATTACAAATATTCATGCCTCCTATAGTACTAATTTAAGATTTGACACTCACACAGAGAAAAGTGATGCAAGAAATTCTGTAACTGTGGATCAACAATAACCACAGCTGCAGAAGCAAGGTAAGAACCTCAAGTCAATTATATTGAAGATATTCAAATTCACAAATCCAAATCTTTATCAAACTACAATCAGGATTGCCTAGATCAAAGTCATCAAAAACGATAATCACAGAGACTATAAACAACAAATAACCATAATTCGACAAAAATCAGAACATAACAAACCATTCTCCAAACAATAAAATCAACCAAACAATGCAATAGCTAGGTTATCAATGAAGATAATTTACCTATTACCCCTGACTCTGAACCAGGCCTCAGCGCAGTACAAATGAGCAACTCCCAGCTCCCCTTTACATCCACAACCAAGCTCCATCAAATCAGCTGAAGTATTACCACTTTCCTTTGCATTCAAATGGCATATCCTACACACTCTCTGATTTTCCCCAACTAAACTGTTGCAATCTATATCAATAACATGAGACGAACACTTATCTTTCTTCTCTAATTTCCCTTCCTCATCTTCCACCACACTCTTTTTCTTGGCTGACCCATTCGGATCAGCAATTTCATTTGCTCCTGCTGAAATTGCCGTCCCTAAATTCCTTGAATTGTCAGGGGGATTCAATTCCCCGAATCTCTGATTAATTTCCCCCAATTCCTGATCCATCAGCCCTAATTAATTTTTCACAGAAAACCTCAAATTTCAACAATCCCCTATATATACAGACGCAGAATCACAGCTAATTTACTTGAAACAACCGAAACTGAAAAGGCTAGAAAGAGGGAAAAGGTTATAAAGGTGCATTAAAAGTCATAAATTGCGATGCGAACATCTGAATAGGGGACCCAAACTCGGCATCAATTACTTGTACTAGTTCTTCACCACCGGCAGTTGACAGTTGACTTCAGCCCTAATTTTAGAGGAGGTCATTCATAGTTAGTGGCGTAGGCGCATATAGATATGGTGGCGTGTATGCAAATGGGATGACGGAGGTGTGGCCTTTCCATAAACGGTACGGCCACCGCTTCAGAGAATTTCTCTCTCTCTCTCTCCTAGGCGAGTATCTCGCCTGCTGCAATGGCCCCTCTCTCTCTCTCTATATCTATCTTCATCCCTTTATTAATTTTTTCCTTTTTTTTTTTTGCCGACAAATTTATTTACTACTCCCATAGTTAACCTTACAGTTGCTGTGTGCTCGGGTTTTAAGAAAAAATAATAAAGTGTTAGAATAGAAAGAGTTGTTTATTAATATTTTATGTGATAAAGTGAGTATTTTCATTAAAGGAAATATTCAGTTAAGTATGAGATGCCCAAAAGGGAAAGAAGTCAGTTAAATTTGGGATGGAAGGAGTATAATAATCAATAATAGTACTATTTTTTTTTTAAGTAACACTATCAAATTTAAGAGCAGCTCTCATATGCACTCAAATGCACAGATTATTTATAATACATTTTAAAAGTATTCAATTTTATTATATTAAAATATGTAATTTATTTACATTGAACTGTGCAACTATTTTTCTATATTAATAGTTGCATATTTTTTCCATATTAATAATTGCACGATTTAATATAAATAAATTTTATCTTTCAATATAAATAAGTTGAATGGTTCTAAAATGCACTATGAGTGCATAATGCATCTTGATGCGTACAAGACTTACTACACTATTTAATATATTGAGAATGTTAAGTTAGGTGTTGTATGTTTAATAGTGACACTTATATTAAATAGTGATATTTTGAAGAGTATTGACAAACTCAAAGTTTTTGTAAAAAAATCATTTATAACATGTTATTTAATTGGAAAACTGAAAAGGTTGAGATTCTCAAACATAAATTACGAAGTTATGTCAGTTTCTTTTTGTTTTTTTTTTTTATTTTTTGTGTTTGGTATTTTTTGTTTGAATTTTTTTGTTACAATTAATTTTTTTTTAAGGGATGTACAATTAATTTTTGCTTCTCACTACTCAAAAAAGAAAAAATCATTTTGGTAAGTAAGAATAGTTTTTACCCATTTATAAAGAAGAAAGTTTCTACCAATTTTATAATGAAATGACCTATATATATATTTATTTTATTTTTTAAAAAAAAAACTTTTACGGTTTTACCCACATAAAACATATCTTATTTGTTTTCCGTGAGACTCATTATCTATTTGAGAACGTCTTGTGTGAAATATTGCACACTAATGTTATGTTTAATACCACACAAATAAGAAGAAAAGACTAAAAATTCACGGGTTGGTTGGGGCGGGGCGGGCGCGGGTCGAGGCGCGGGTCGGGCGGACCAATATATATTTATTGAAGGATATGTTTATCAAATATATGTTGTTAGTGGTTCAGGTTTATTGTTAAGGTATTAGCATATAATTTTTAATTTTTTTTTATCAGGTTTTTGTGTGTTACTGCATCTATGTTTTAATGTTACTGCATTCTTATATTGAAATAACTTCATAAACTTCATATCTTACGTAACATGTATTAAAATATAACGTAACACATAAAGGTTCATAAGGTAATACATTGTTGTTCATATGCAAACACATGAGTATTCACATAGTATTGCGACATGCATACAGTATTACATATTACTAAAAAAAAACAAGTGTTACTACATGAACAAAAAGTGTTACCCTATGAAGAATAATGTGTTACCACATGAACAAAACCAGTACAAGCGTGAAAAGAAATCTCCAGTCCAAAATTACATATTTAAACAACAACTTAATGAGTTACTACATGAACAAAAGAGTGTTACTACATGAACAAAAATCAGTACAAGCGCGAAAAAAAATCATCAGTTCCAAATTACAGATGAAAGAACAACGTGAGAAGAGAAGCTTTATTCAATCAAATTCCGGGAATTCCACTTGCAAGATTTGGTATGATAAAGCTTATGAACCTCCCAAGGGGGCAAATCAAGCAAGCGTACTTGCACACGATTCTTCGTATTAAATCTTAGCAATCACATGTGATCAATAATATTGCCCAAGATAAAAAGTATTGAATCTCTACCCATGATAAGTCAAAGCAATAGTTACCAACCACACGTGATCCTATTTAAGGAACGAAGATTAAGAAATAACGAACCATCGAGTTCTAATTCTTCCTTGTTAAATTCAAGAATTTATCCTCCTCAGAGGTCCTATTCAACAAGATCGGTCATGCACTAAGTGTAATCTCTTGGTCAAGACAAGCCAACTCGAGCCTTACACTTCAACCTTTCACGATGGATTGTTCATTTCCATTTAGGTCGTAAATGGCGAAATTTTTAGTTATAATGAATGTTAATTTAATCTTTTGTGATCCGGTATCACTAAATTAACTACAAAGATGTAACAATTCACAAATTATTGAAGCATTATGCAAATTAAATATATATAACATTCAATCATATTTAAAGCATCAATTATAAACAATTTATTTTAAGAATAAGTCCGAAAATTAGGTTTCGATTATACAAAGTAAAAAGCATACTTTTCAAAGATAATCCCAACATGAATCTGATGCGGAAAGGCACTTGTATAATATTTGGGAGTAGGCAATGAACCCATGAAACGTGTAATCTTGACTTCACCGTTCGATGATTTGAGACACATTCATGAAGGTGTTGAGTCTACCGTGGAAGTAAATTATACAAAGTCTTGAGAAAAGTTTTTAACAAAAGACCGCATGATCAATCGGTTTAAAACCGACGACGTGGAATTTAGGCTAAAAATGGTCGAGGGAACATGAAGGGAGCATGTTCTCGATTTAAACCATTTTGATAAACTTACTTATCTCTTGCATACTAAGTATTGTGAAGAGGCTCAAATCGAATTTCTTTTCCTAACTCTACCAAGGTGTTTGATGAGTTTTATGTAGTTTTGTGATGAAAGCGATCACATGTTTACTATGGATACTCTACAAGAAGCCTTGGAGATTATAGAGAAGCATTTGGGAAAGAAAGGCGAAGCATTATGTGAAAAAGTCTTTTTTTCAAGATCTAGGCCAATGGAAGGCAAGTCTCAAGAAAAGGAAAGTGGGTCAGATCCAAAGCAATCTCATCACTAAGAAAAGTAAAGAGAAAGATAGCTAGTTGGATGGGTGTCAAGAAAGTACCAAAATGAAAATGCTTCAAGTGCGGTGAAAAGGGACATTGGAGGTCAGCCTGTTCCAATCCTAAAAGGATTGGAAAGAAAGGTAATTCTCATGCACTAGTTGTTGAAACTTGTTTAGCGGAGTATGCCTCCCATTTATGGTAGTGGATACGGGATCCACTGATCATGTTTGTTTCACATTTACGGGGTTCAAACGGACCAAGAACTTAGTGGGAGTGAGATCCTCATCACTTTGGACGATCTTCTCGTGGTGGCAAATGAAGCGATGGGAGAAAGTGCACTGTCTTTTGAAGACAGAGTTTTAATTTTAAGAGATGTTCTTTACGTTCCATAATTTTAGAAAGAATTTGATTTCGGTTTCTAAACTTTTTTCATGATGGATATTCGGTTACTTTTAATAAAGTTGTCACCATTTCTCTTTTTGATAAATTTATCTGTCATGGAACGTTGTCGAATAATCTCTATACAATTAACTGCACACCACTCAAGAAATGCATCCTATAACACATCAATTGTTTCGAGAAAAGAAAAACGTTCATCAAACGTGAACGAGACATTTTTTTGGCATCTAAGATTGGATCATATAAATCCAAAGAGGATCCAAAGGTTGGTGAAAAAGACGGTTCAATCGGAGTTTCTCCAAGTTGAACCAATTCCAAATAATCATGTTTAGAGGGTAAAATGACCAAGAGGGCATTTGGAGCCAAGGGGGAATAGGGCCAAAGAAGTGTTAGAGATCGCTCACACGTATGTATGTGTGGTCCAATGTCAACCAAAGAAAGAGGAGGTTATGAGTATTTTGTTTTTTTTTATTGATGATTACTCAAGGTACGGTTATATTTTCCTTATGAAGCATAAATCGAGACCTTTGAGAAATTCAAAGAATTTAAGGCTCCCAGAGAATCATAGGAAAAACGATCAAGTCTCTACGATCCGATTGTGGAGGCGAATACCTCGGCGATGAGTTTTGAACTACTTAATCGATGAAGGATTGCATCCCACCATCGCACCCTAACCCCTCAACAAAACGGGGTTGCAGAGTTTAAAAAAACAACTCTTTTGGAAATGGTTAGATCTATGATGAGTTATGTGGATCTTCCCAAGTCGATTTGGGGTTATGCCTTGGAAACAACGGCTTATATTCGAACTTGGTGTCATCCAAATCGGTTCTCAAAACTCCCAAAGAATTGTGGATGGTTGTTCAAGCCTAGTATGAGACACATGAGAATTTGGGGGTGTCCGCCTACTTGTTGGACAAGGAAAGTTCTAAAAATTGGATCCTCGCTCGTAATTAAGGTTGTTTGTAGGATACCATAATATCTTTTCAAGAAAGGAACAAAAAAGGGTGTATGTTCTATGGTCCCTAACAAGATCAAAAGGTGGTAATAAGCACCCACTTTAGATTTTTTGGAAGAAGACTATATGAACGATAGAAGAAGAAATGAGATTACCTTAAATGAGCTAAGGGGCAAACCTCAACGCCAATCAAGATGATATACCAAACGACACACTTACACAATTGGAACCTCGTCAGATTATGGGAGGGTTGTGAGATAAGATAATCCAAACCCGAGAGATTCATGGGAATAGGAGAGTCCTCGGACTTGATTTAGGACAAGGCGAATCAGACTCATGGACATATGACGAGGCAATCCAAGACAAGGGTGCAAATTTTGGCAAACAAAGAATGAAAGCGAAATGAGTTCTATGTTTCATAACAGAGTGTGGGAGCTAGTCGAACCACTTAATGGGGTCAAACTCATTGGTTGCAAGTGGGTGTATAAGAGAAAAAGAGGACCGGACGGGAAGGTGGAAACCTTCAAAGCAAGACTCGTGGCTAAAGGTTATACTCAGAAAGAAGGGATCGATTATGAGGAAACTTTTTCGCCCGTAGCCATGCTTAAGTCCATCCGTATTCTCTTATCTATTGTCACAAGATCTCGACTTTGAAATCTGGCAGATGGATGTCAAGACAGCTTTCCTTAACGGAAGTCTTGATGAAGAGATCTATATGCAACAACCCCAAGGTTTCATTGAAAAAGGCCAAGAACACCTAGTTTGTAAGCTCATGAAGTCCATTTACGGACTCAAACAGGCATCCAGAGCTTGGAACCAATGTTTTGATCATGTTATAAAGTCTTATGGGTTCGATCAAAACGAGTTCGAAAGTTGTGTGTACAAAAAGCGTGTTTAAAGCGCATTGGTATTCTTAAGATTATCGTGAGACAACATTTCGATCATCGGGAACAATGTGAAGGTGTTATCAGACATAACGGCATGGCTTTCAAAACAGTTTGATATGAAGGACTTAGGGGAAGCAGCACACATCCTTGGGATCAAGATCACTCGAGATAGCAAGAAAATGATGATAGGCTTATCGCAAGCTTCATACATAGACACTGTCTTGAAACGATTCAGCATGCAAGATTCCAAGAAAGGCTTCGTACCTTTCAGACATGGAATCCATCTATCCAAGAAAATGTCCCCTAAGACGCAAAAGGAGATAAATGACATGAGAGGTATTCCTTATGCTTCGGCTATCGGAAGCCTTATGTATGCAATGCTGTGTACGAGACCGGATATCTGCTTTGCCGTTGGCATGGTGGCAAGATATCAAAGTAACCCGGGAAAAGAGCATTGGAAGGCAGTTAAAAACATTCTGAAGTATCTGAAAAGAACTCGGGATAGAATGTTAGTTTATCAGTCAGATAGTCCAATCCCCATCGGCCACACACGGACTCGGATTTTCAATCGGACATAGACTCGTAAAAATCTACCTCCGTAGTGTGTGTTTTGCATGGGGAGGAGCCGTGACATGGAGAAGCGTCAAGCGTAAAATGCGTCGCAGATTCTACCATGGAAGCGAATATGTAGGCCGCTATGAGGCAAAAAAAAGCGGTTTGGCTCAAGAACTTCCTAGTGGACTTGAATGTGGTTCGAATTTGCCCAAAGAGAATCATGTTTATTGTGACAATCGGAAGCGATTTGCAAATTCAAGGGAACCAAGAGCCCACAAGGCCAAACAAACACATTGAAAGAAAATACCATCTTATACGAGATATCGTTAAGAGAGAGAGATATAGATGTGGCAAAGATAGCGTCGAGGACAACCTAGCGAGATCCATTCACAAAGGTTGCGCCTCGAATACATTCGAGAGACATGTGGAAGGAATGGGTGTCAAGACCGTTGCCAATCTACTTTGAGTATAAGTGGGAGAAATTGTTAGGTTTGTGTAGGTGACATTAGATGTCACAGACTACACGAGACATGTTTGTAGTATACTTTACAAACAGACTTTGAGTATAAGTGGGAGATTGTTGGGATTATCTTTGGAAAGTATGCTTTTATTTTTTATAATCAAAACTGAATTTTGGACTTATTACTGAAATAAATTGTTTATCACTGATGCTTTAAATATTATCGAATGTTACATATATTTACTGCATAACTGTTCAATAATTCGTACGTGTTACATTGTAGTTAATTTAGTGATACCAGATCACAGAAGATTAAATTAACAGTCCCTTGTAACTAAAAGTACGCCATTCACGACCTAGATGGAAATGAACAATCCATCATGAAAGGTTGAAGTGTAAGGCTCAGATTGGCTTGTCTTGACCAAGAGATTACACTAGTGCATGCAATCGAATAGGACCTCTGAGGAGGATAAATTCTTGAACCGAACAAGGAAGAATTAGACCTCGGTTGGTTCGTTATTTCTTAATCTTCGTTCCTTAAATAGGATCACGTGTGGTTGGTAACTATTGCTTTGACTTATCATGGGTAGAGAATCAACGAGATTCAATACTTTTTATCTTGGGCAATATTATTGGTCACATGTGATTGCTAAGATTTAATACGGAGAATCGTATGCAAATACGCTTTGTTTGATTTGCCCCCTTGGGAGGTTCATAAGCTTTATCATACCAAATCTTGCAAGTGGAATTAGTTTCCCAGTATGGATAATAATCTTTGAACCGTTCCTTGACCAAGGACAAAAGATATTAATTAACGAAAAAGCTATTTGGTGGCTTGAATTAATTAATGGGCTAGATAATCTTAAACACGGAAAAAATAACCGGAGCCATATTGACCGTAATATGGGTTAAGATGGATAGTGCAATATTAATTATGTAGTGGGATTAATTAATATTTATAGGCTTGAATAATATTGTGGCTCAATATTGATAATTTAAGATCCATTGGAAGGTCCAATCTTAATTCTCCTAAAGGCCCCCTGAGTAGCCCAACTTATAGTCCAATAACTGAAAATGTGTTTAAAATAAAATAAATATTGTTGCTTATTTTTCCTCATTTATTTCGAAATTTATTGATAAAATGGGAGAAAGATTTTCTTTGAATTTTGTTATGGAATGAAGATATGTATTCTTGGAATACAAGATTATCTCATTAAATTCAAGAAATCTCCCACTTGGTTATCTATATAGATGTTTCGAAAATTTTGAAATTAAAGGGGAAAGAAAGATTTTCTTGATTTTCTTGAAAATATATTATGGAAGATATGTATTTCTTGAAATACAAGAATATCTCATAAATTCAAGAAGATCCAAATCTTGGAATCTTTTCCTAAAATTTCGAAAATCACCATAACTTGGTGAGGTGGGATTTTTGTGGAATATTATAATTATGGGAAAAAGAATATAAGAGATATATTCAAGATTTCTTGGAGATCAAGAAAAGATTTTTCCCACATTGTTTTTCTACCAAAAAAAATTGCCCATCACCTAGCTATAAATAGGGGATGACTCTTTCATTCCCAAGTACAATTCCATGTGCTGGAAAAATTAGTAAATCCACAAAGGTGGTGCAACATAATTTATTTTCCTTTTGTTAATTGTTCACAAGTGTCCTACCACCGGATAGTCAAACAGGGACTAAGGGAATACTTGGGAAGTTCTTTTGGTTAGTCTTATCAGCCAAATCACTGCCGTCCCAAGACGTACGTTCACGTAAACTCGTAGAATTCCGCATGCGTAGGATTTACGTGAATAAATTATATGCATGATATGTTGTTGAATTATTATTTGAATTAATATAGGATTAATTCATGCTAGTAATAATTATAAGAATTAAATTTGAATTTAAATATTCACCCAGAATAGATCTGTGCAAATTATTCCCCAACACGAACCACTTCCCCGATTAGGCAACTCATTCGCCGATACTTTAACACGTTTGGCAACAACCTAGGGGGTGACTAACATAACTGATATAGTGGTCATCACGTCTGGCTCGCCATCGATCCCGAGGGCGGTGATAGTTCAAATAGAAATCGAACATGAAACGTGGATGACCCCAATTCTAAAGTACCTACAGAATGGTGTCCTCCCTAAAAGCAAAGCGCAAGCTGTTCGCTTACGATTACAGGCTGCTCGCTATACAATTTTAGGCGAGCACCTATATAAACGGAGTTTATCACTTCCATTGCTGAAGTGTATCACCTCCGAAGAAGGCCATCGAGTTTTAGAACAGGTTCACTCAGGAGTCTGCGGGAACCATACAGGCGGATAAGCCCTAGCGTACAAAGCCATTAGACAAGGGTATTACTGGCCTACATTGAAAAAGGATTCGATTGCCTATGCTCGAGCGTGTCATAACTGCCAAGTATACGCTCTACTCATCCATAGTCCCCCCTAAGAACTGGTGTCAGTTTACAGTCCTTGGCCATTCGCTAAATGGTGAATCGACCTGATCGGCCCTTTCCCCACTGGTACGACGGGAGTAAAGTACGTTGTGGTCGCCGTCGACTACTTCACCAAATGGGCAGAGGCGAAAGCCGCAGTTAAGGCTACCGAGCAAAGAATGTGGAATTTTGTTTGGAAAAGCATCATTTGTCGTTTTGGACTCCCCCAGTCTTTGGTCACAGATAATGACAAACAATTCGATGGGAGTGAATTCCGACAAAATTGTGCCCGTTGGGGAATAAAAAAACATTATTCCACTCCATATTATCCACAGTCGAACGGACAAGTTGAGGTCGTCAATAAAATTATCAAGCATACCCTCAAGGCTAAACTTGATAAATCTAAGGGGGGAGGATGGGCGGAAGAGTTGCCCTAGATCTTATGGGCGTACCGAACTACTTTCAGAACATCAACGGCGGAAACCCCATTTGCCTTGGCTTTTGGGACAGAAGCAGTCATTCCAGCGGAAGTCGAAGTTCCGAGTCACCCAACCATGTGTTTTGGCGAGCACATCAATGATCAAGCATTCGCTTTTAGCACGGATCTGTTAGAAGAGAGACGGTCCACGGCTGACTATAAAAATGCAATATACAAGCAAAGGTTAGAAAATTTTTACAATTCTAAAGTTCGGGCTCGCAGATTCAACATTGGCGATCTTGTTTTGAAGCGAGCAATGGGGGTCCTGGGCGGTATTTTCGATCGAGAGTGGGAAAGTCCATTCTGAGTAACGGAGCGCTGGTTGAATGGAGCGTACGAATTGGAGGAGTTAGATGGAACCCCACTTTCCTACTCCTGGAATGCCACAAATTAAAAAAAATATTACCAATAAGGGCCCCGAGAACCGGAAGAAACTAAGGACAAACATACCGTTATGCTCGATCGACTACAAGCAAGGCGATCAAAATGACCTTTTATAGTTGGGCGACCAGAGTGATCCTTTCCGAATATGCGTTTAGGATGCCCACTCAACAAAGGAACAGACGAGAGGGTTTAAAAGGCAGAACAAGAAAGCGTCGAACAGAGATATCCAAAGCTAAGCTGGGGGTAGGAATTTTATAAATGCTCGAAGACACGTGTTACCATCTCTAGCACATTCGGAAGGTATCTAGAAAGTGTGATACGTGTCATTTCCCCTTCCACATGCAAAAGTATGGACAGGTGTCGACTAAATATGGGCACATGCTGCACCATTGTTAAAAGGACTGGATAATGGGAACCATCTCATGCTTCAGAAACTTGTATAAATAGACCCATTGTAGGACGAAAGAGAAAAAAAAGAAGTTTCCTCACCATATAAAGAAAGTTTTATGTTCTATATCACTATTTATACAGGTCCCATAACCGGTTATAAATTGCCCAGTTTAGTATGCCCCCATACGTAGCTATCATCATTGAGTACAACATCCACCTTGTTGACTCAACCATATCTTTCGGCCCCAGTCTCGGTTCGAGCTCCAATTTCCACATCTCAAAGGCAAAGCAAGATATTTCTGTCTCGATTTGGAAAAGTGAATCCAAGTCGAGCAAAATATTGCCCACCGGGTTGCTGGTGCTCGCCTCGAGCATAACTTGTGCTCACTTCCAGCACAATCTGCTCGACAAAAATGGAGTTACAACCTCACATTCGCCACTGCTTCTGCAGGGATCGATCATAAATGCCCCTCGCATCCCCAAAAACTCCTCGCAGGGGACGGTGCTCCGACACACTCTCATAATAAGGCAACAGGTTCGGTTGCGATGTTCAAGCATCAGTAGTTGGCACGGACAGATACTCGGATGCACCGGCTAGGGGTGGAGTTGGTGGGAGCAGAGGACTAAAGGACAAACAGGCGCCTCTGCTCGCACCAAATCAGTGAGAACAAGCTTGCTCGCCACATGCTCAGGACAAAGGGTGGCCGCATAATCACAGCTTGCACTAAGAGGAGCCACTGCTGCTGTTGCTGCTCTTGAGCATCTTGATAGAGGGTGAAAGAGCGAAAGGCTCGCCCGGACTACAACTTGGACTAACTCCTCGACTATCATCCTCAAAGTCTTAAGACAGCTGGGTGGTATATGATAAAAATAACAACCATCTTCGAAACCTTAAGGCAGTTAATTGGTAGGAAGTAAGAGAGTCGCTTGTAGAGTTATTTGACAAAGTGTAAAGTCATGTAATAGATTCAAACATCGTATAAGGTGTTTCTTTTTTATATGTAACTTTGGTAGAACAAAGCTTGATCGCCTAAAAATGAGGCGATCACATCCGCAGACGGTGTTCACCTAGAGCAAAGAATTTGTACTTACAATATCCGCAGCAAAGAGGATTTTGGGTACAAGGTCGCAACTAAATAAAACGGCAAAAAACGAAGTGATTGCAGTTAAATAAGACAATCACGACAAATAAAAAGGTTGCACCCAAATAAGACAACCATACTGATTGCAGCTAAATAAGACAATCAAACACCAAGTCGGGCAAAACATAAGCATGCTAAAGATGAAACAAGCAAAAAGTTCCATTCAACCCTAAAGACCAAAATCCATCAAAGAAAGCCACAAGTGGCTAAGTTCCAAACAAGGCCATCTCGGCCAATCACAAAAAAACAGCAAAACAAGAAGAAAAATGTTCAAGGAAAAAATAAATTATCCGGAGTCGTCGGAAGAGAAGTACTTAAAAGGCCCCTCGCATTCTGCTCGCCGAAAGAGGCAACCACCTGGCTATCCAGCTCAGTCCCAACCTGCTCAATATTCTTCGGCCCATCCTGCTCACCTCCATCCTGCTCACGGTCATTTGGCCTTTGCTCACCACCCTGCTCGCCTTCGCCATGCTCACCCACCTTTTGGACACCCGGCTCATCATCATCTTCTTCATCTGAAATGCGATCCCCAATCTCAACCCCTTCAGGGAGTTTGGAGAAATCACATATATCCTGCAAATCGTCCAGGGGTAACTCTCGATCACCTGCAGGGGGTTTGTCGGCCAGGTACTTCTCAAGGTCGTCCACAAAAGGCTTCACCTGGTCGGCAGAAAGAGTCCGTCTTGCCGTACGAATTGCATCGGCAAATGCACAAATGTAAGAGTAGTTGGACATAGAGTCTACATACTCATCGGTTCGCAGCTTGGAGTTTAGAAGGCCTATTCGGATGTTGGTCTCCTCGGCAGTCGTGAGTTGCTAGACGAGCAAATCTTTCTCGCGAACATGAACATCAATTTTGGACCGAAGACAGCGAAGCTCGGTATCCATAGCAATCTGCTCGTCCTGGATCTTTTTCAACTCATCTTCCTTCTGGCGCAACCCCACCTGAACTGCTTCGGTCTCTCCTCACGCTTTATCCAGCTCTTTCATCTTATCATTGAAGCTCGCCACGAGCAGGGAGTTCTTGGAGTAAAAGCTGGTCACCCCGGCAAAAGCATTCTCCAGGATCACAGCAGTCCGGCCATGATGAATCAGACCCATTCGAAGTCGCTCCATGGTAGATCAACCGACCAGGGAGTCTTCCAAATCCGTTGTCCAGGATCGAATAGGGGTCTCACAGGAGCGTTGAATGTGCTCGGGAAGCTCAGGGATATTACACACCTTGGGAGAACATAAGTAGTTCATCAAATCCGGTGGCAAAGATGGTTGCCTATCCACGTACATAACGGAAAAAGGACAAATAATATTTAGTAAACTACAAGTAATTCGAAGGGACGAACACACCCTAAGACGAACAAAATTACCTGCTCGCCCCAGCGTCATCCCAACCGAGAAAGGATATGTCGTCAGGGCGGCGAACCCGAGAGCTGGAAGGACCAGGAACCTCTGTAGATGGATGTGGAGTTGCGGTTGCGTCCATTTCAATGATTGGCTCACCCACCACTACAGGAGGTATGCTCGGCTCGACCACAGGGTTTGCAGACTCTAAAGTCTGCCGCCGAGTCCGCTTCGGCGATCGAGCTTGCTCGCTCGTTCCGTGATCAGCTGAGCGGGAGGACCTTTTAGGTTTGCTCGACTCCCCACGGGAGGGTTTCTGTGCTTCCCGCTCGAACTGAATCCGAGCCATCTCACTAGGTAACCGCAGGAACAGCTGTCGGACACAAAAAAATCTCTACATAATAAAAGTGAAATTTAAAGAAGGAGGCACAAAAAGAATACGAGATTTAAGCACATACCAGTAGGGTCAAGAGTGACCAGATGATGAGGTGGCACGTACAAACCGCTTTTCCTGCTGTTCACTCTCATTGTTTAGAGTCAACACTGAACGTTCAGCACGGGATAGAAGATCGATTTTCCAGATACAGCTGAAATACCCATCTTTGGCCTTTTTTCTGTAGCCGCCTCAACTTCTGAAAAAGGAAAACAAAAGTTAAAATCAGTCCGACGAACAAAGAATGCGAACAAAAGGTACTCACTCCGTAAAACCCCAAAATCGGTTGGAATATCTAAACGAGCATCCGGTTCGCTCACTGAAGCAGGACTTCTCCAATCACTCCCAACAAACCAAAACTTGTCTTTCCAGTCCTTGATCTTATTCGGTACATGCACTTGGCATTCGCCTGCATAAATACCCACCCATGCTCGCCTCGAGGAGGGTTAAGGGTTGAAGTGAACCGAGATGGAAAATATGGGGTGCCTTACCAAATAACGCCAAGAGATGGAAAATATGCCACCCGTTTTGCATAATTTGGGTGATAGTGAGGTTCCATTCCACAAGCAGACGAGTAATTGCAGGATGAAGGGAAAAGCGCAATCCTACCTCCATAGTATCTACAATAACCGCCACGCAACCTTCAGGGGGTTGATCTGCTCGCTCGTCGGCTTCCGGCACCCAAAAGAAAACTCTTTTGGGGTTTCATAGTTTCGATACAATTGTGCGAGCATATCAGCCTCGACTATGCTGGCCATTCTGCTCGTCGGATATTCGTTCTCGACTCCAACTCGATGAGGTTGCCTGGCCATTCAAAATCATATCGGGCATTATACTTGGCTTAAGTTGGACTATGAGGAACCCCGACAGGAATCTACTGTACATTTTGCTCATCGGCGAGCACAACAACCCCGCCGCCCCCATCACCCCCCTGCTCGCCTCGCTTGACTCTTTTTTCGTTTGAGTTAGGGTTCAAAACCGACTCGCCTCCAATCCCTCCACTCGGTTCGGTCAAACAAACCCCACCTTGCTCGCCTAACCTAGTGGCGTTCAGAGCGCTTACATCGCGATCACCCACGCCACCGGTGGTACCCATCGACTGAATCTCCTCATCGGAATCGCCAAAATTGGATCGGGCTAGTTCCCGATCCAATTCATTTATAACATCATCGGAATCCGAGGAAAGGATAGCAAATGGTTGCCGAATTTTCCAACGAGGACTTACTTCGGCAGTTTCCCCCGTTGATGGACCAACCCTACCACGAGAAATTGGACGGCTTTGCGAAGAGGATGACCCACAGGGGGTTTCAGACTCGCTGGAGCCGGGTCGAGCCTCATTCGGAATCGATGAAGACATGATAAAAATTAAATGAAAAAATAAGAATCTTTACCTGAAGAATCCTCACCAGAAAAGACTCGCCAAAAATTAAGAAGAATGAGAAAAAGAAAAAGAAGAAGAGAAGAAATGAAGGAAAAAAGATATTTATAAGCCCCGGGGATTAGGGTTACACATTGAAGTTCAAAATTCAAAAATTTGTCTATAATCATTGAACCTAGATACATGTGCGCATTCATCTAAATCGCAGAAGTCGAGGCGATGCCTCGAAATGCCCCCCAAGATCCACTATAGTCGGACCCCCGTGACAAGCACAAAGGCGGCCCGATTGGGGAGTATTGTTGTGGTCAACTACACAAATTTCCACGTCATGCTTTTCCACCGAACACGTAGGCCAATTAAACGGTCAAATGCCACCACTGAGACACCTCAATTTGGCGAACAAAGCTACTCGCCAGCCTGGCGAGCAGGTTGGCGAATTGTCCGGTCGATCACCCGTGCTCTTCTGACCGTTCTACATCAAGACATCCTGCTCGCCCAAACGAACAAAAAAGGCAAGGCAGAGTCAAACCTGCTCGCCCTTGAAAGCAAGCAGGGAGTGCTATCTGAAGCACTTAATCGACGGTCATGTCATTTAGGCGAGCAAAATGATCAGGCGAGGACAAAAACAATATTACTAATGCCAGAATCAAGCCACTTGCTAAGTCAACACCACTTGGATGACAAGTCAGAAGCCCCACGAGCAGGCAAAGACAAGTGTCCACTAAAGAGACGCCAAAAGAGACGTGGCAATCCAACACACTCCCTTGCATGACTCGGAATCGACAGCTCATACTTAGAGGGCACCACATGCTTGTCCCATACCCTATAAATAGGCCCTCACAAGTCATTAATAGGGTTCAGAAGCTGAAAATAAAAACAACACTAGCCATATACATTCATAACCACATATATAACTTTTGCTCGCCACATAGTACTTTGTGATCGACACATATCTCGAATCATAAATAATATAACCCTGGCTTGGTTCGCCCCCAGAAGTAGTCAGTTAAGACGAACTGGGTCATCAAATCATCTTAGTCATATTACGCCATATTGTGCTCGTCTCACACGTGCCTAATACATTGACACATCAACATCCTGCTTGCTAAGTCGTCACACTTATTGCCACATCATACGACTTACAACAAGGTCCTTGGGCAGTACTCGAGGGGGTTTCCATACAACAACAACAACAACAAAAATATCAGAAGTAATATTAATTTATTCAAATCTTACAAACTAATTAAAAACACATATATATTTCTTCATATCGGAGATGGTCAAGAGATCGCTGGCGTAAGCCTGAGCACCTCGTCGGAAAAAATCTGGTAGATCGCGAAAGAAGGAGAACCTGGATCGCGAGGAAGAAGAAACAACAAATGCGGATCCGCGAATGTAATGGGTCTGACCCACAAGAAATAAAAAAGCCCTAATTTACACTAATTGCACATATCACTTGTATGCTTTAAATGTGAACGGAGTGTTTAGATTTCCTTTTTTTTTCTTTTTCTTTTTTCTAAGAGTGGATGAAATTTTTTTATTATGAAACTCTACATTTTTAGCTTATTCAATTCTTCAGAACCCATGCTTTTTACAAGGCTTATTTGCAAAAAAAAACATCATAATTTCAAAATTTGCAGTTTAATCTTATTTTTTGAATTTTGATAAATAAAATCTCACTTTTCACTTGTTTACAAATCGAGCTCACAGGCAGGATATATGTTGAATAATTTGGTGATTTAGCCTAAAAACTTAAAAAGATCAACAAGCTTTACAATAAAAATCAGCAAATCTAAAAAATAATTAAGCAAAATTTGTAAGTTTTCAGCATATATTCTGTCCGTGAACTTGATTTGCAAAAGATTATTAAATTGAAATTTTATTTATCAAAATTTAAAAGTTAATATTAAATTGCAATTTTAGAAAATGTGGATTTTTTCTGCAAGAAAGCCCTTTTTTAAAAGGATTAGGAATGAAAACTATGTTCATTTATATGCTTTATTTTCTATTAAGCATTTATTTGATCAATATACATATATAATAATGATATCAACATATATCTTGCAAACTGATGAAATAAAATATAAATTTGAAAAATAAGAAAAATTCAAAAGATGTATTACGTTATCACGGGAAAGCAGGTAAAATATCAACTTTGATAAATTGCAACAACTAATTATTTATGTATACTGCTACCCTATCATCTAATTATTTATGCATTTTATGTGGGGTAGGCCCATCCTATTTTCTTGGAGTGAAAAAAATTGTAATTAACGTTTAGCTCATGAAGTTAGGTGAGCACAATTAGGATGAGTGCAAATTATTTACTTAATTTATTAATCTCTTTTATACGATTTGTTAAGATTTAAATTGCAATTATAAAAAATTGAGAGAAAAAAGAAACTAAATTACACAGATTTGGTTATCCAATCCGTCAGAAATGATTACGTTTGGGGCACTACAAAACCAATAGATTTATTAATATTTCGATGATAACAAATACAATGAATCAAATAAGTATTTATAAGCGAAATTGAGCCAAAACCTCAAATGTCCATTCTGATCGAACAATGTAAAAAAAAAAAGCCCAAAAAATTGGGACGTTAAGCAGTCGATCAGACTCCATTACCCAACACGATTCACGTTAGTAGATGTCGGTTTTATGTATAAAAATATTTAATTTGGTAAAGTTTATTCTTTATAATTTATATTTAATTTTAAGTCAAAGCTAGTCCAATACTTTAGGACTTCACATTTTGCTTAATTTTCCAATAAATAAGGTCGGTCATCATCATACATGTAGGTAGTAGCATTGGCCTAATGCCTAACTTGACAAAAGAGATCATTTCAAAAATGACAAACTCTTATAATCATGAAGATTTTTTTTAGACCACTTATTATTTTGAAGTTATTCAACATGAATTAATGCTTCTAAAAGTCTATCTTAATATAATCGAATCTCAAAATTACACGAAGACATCAATTTAACATAGGATATCAATTTAATTCAAACTGAAATTAATTGCCATGGTTCGTATGGGTGGATCTCATATTCATCAGGTGCACCGTGCATTCATAATAAATTTTATAAACATGCAACTTGTTATACTGAAAGATGCATTCATATTAATAATTACATGATTCAATGTAAATAAATTGCATATTTTAATTTAACAAATTACACGTTTTTAAAATGAATTATGAAATATCAAGCCTGAAGATCTGAACGATTTTTGTCTTGTTTGGGTTGCTTGTCCGCCAGTGACTTGTGTCAATTTGGGTACCTCTTCTGTCCCGTCTCGTTCTGACCTATTTTATGTTATTAAAATTTTCATTTTTATTTTTTCAGTTTTCTTACTTGTTTAAAGGTCCAACCGTCCAACCACTACAATAATGAAAAAAGGGTTGAAGTAGGGCATCCGTTGAACCGGCCTGAAGACAATTCAACATGAGATTGATTAGTAGGAGTAACCCACTTGTTAAGATAAAATTTATACATATATAAAAATAGAATAGTCTTCAAAATATATGTTCCCGCCCCGCCACTCCACTTTATTATTCTCTCAACTCTCTTCATCTCTCCACTTTTTATATTTTTTTTTAATCGGACAAAGTTAGTTGTTAGTAGTTAGTACATCAGGCACCCAAATACATCACGAAATCGTCAATTCACCTTATAACTCCCATAACTCCAAATTCGTTCCCAAAGAGAATCGAACCTGGATCTCCCATTCAAATGAGGAGCCCAGTGGCCAGATGGGCTAAGCCACCTGGTTATCCACTTTCCACAATTCAGTCCACTCTCTTTCTCTTTCCACTTTCCACAATTTACTTCACGTTAAATAATTGTAACAAGCACAAAACTAATTTTACAATCACAAATTTAATATGTTAAATAATTGCAACAAACTCAAAATTAATTTACAAGCCCAATTAATTAAGTTCTAATGTGTTTTGAATTAATTTTTTTAGTGGTCTTATTTAATTGCTTGACATAAAATTAAACAAATAAATTACTATAATTTTACAAAATTGATATGATAAATTATTAAATTGAGAATCAATATAAAATTTTCTATTCAACCTAATAACTTTAAAATAGTGCATTTTTTTTTTAATTTCATTGATTTTATAATTGTTGTTCCCATGACACAGTATTATAATTATTATTTAACTAATGTAATGGGTATTTTGCTATCTATTTCATTAAATAAATGGTTTTTAGATGAATATTATTTAAGTAGATTTAAGATAAATATTTTTAAAAAAAAATATTAAGCTGCACTTAATTTTATTTTCTTCTTTAAATATTCAATTTATTTAATATATATATATATATATACTAATTTATTATATCATAGAATGTCTTACTATAAGTTAACAACACTACTGATGTTAACAAGTATTACATATATTTTTTTAAATATAATATATAATTAAAATTTCAACGCACTAAACCTTATTTTATATAATGAATTGACAATCTAATATTAATATATTTAAATAAAAAAATAAATTATATATAGGATTATTATATTAAAAGAGAATTTTGTGTGACATACATGAGACACATTAACTGAATCTTCACTTGATATTTGGATCATGAAAGTACTTTTCAGATTAAGTTAGAGCTCTACAAATTCATAATTTATTTGGATAAATGAGACCGAGCATCGCTCGGGTAAAATACTAGTTGTTGTTACAAACCAATTGACTATAAAATAAAATTCACAACTTTTATCTAATACAGTCAGTGTCGACATTTTGAAAATGACAAAATTTAGCATAAGATGGGCACAACCTACCACAAATCAATATAACCCACTTATTTCAAAATATTAAAAAGTCAATACTTAAATTATATTTCATTTTACCGTGAGACCGCCTAGAGCAAGTGTGACTCTTTGAAAATTAGACAAAGTAACTTTTTTGAATTTTCATTTTATAAAATGTCACTCGACTTTTTTTTTATTACAAAAATATTTTTTAAAGTAAATATTGTTCTTCTTAATTGTGCATTTCCTATGTGAACCTTGTTCGACCTTTATGCAACCCTTGTGCAACTTCCTATGCATGAACCTTAGTGCAATGTTTACTCACATGCGACCCCAATTCAATTTAAATATATTTTAAAAAATGACAAAACTAGGCTTTTAATTATGTTTGGGTACAAGGGGTATATGAGATATTTCAATGAAATCCTCAATTTTACACTCTCTCCGTCCTATTTGAAGCTTCACATTTACTATTTTTTAATGTTTTAGCGAGCGAGTTTTTTTATTAGTATTTGAAATGATAAAGTAATTTTCATGGTTGCAGAACTTGGCCTAGGCGGCCGTCGTCCGGCCCGATTTTGTCAAAATCGGCGAGAAAAATTGTTTTGGCTGCTAGGCGGAGGCGGATCTAGGCGGATTTATGTTAATTTATTTTGTCATTTAAAAAAAAATTAAAAAAATGGGACCGCTTAGGCGGCGCCTAGGCGGCCACAATCCGCGCGCCTACCGATTTCTGACTTCTGCACCCTTGGTAATTTTTAAAAAGACATATAATAGAGGAGAGATAGATCTATTATGCCCCTCTTTAAAAATCACTTTATCATTTCAAATACTAATAAACAACTAGCTCGCTAAAATACGATAAAAAAGTAAGTGTGCAAGTTGAAATGGGACGGAAGGAGTACATGTTTATTACCCCCTACCAAGTGTTATACTAATTTTATACATATTTATTACCCCCTACCAAGTGGAATACTAATTTTATGTTGTCACCCATATTACATCGTACCAAACGGCATAATACTATCAACCCGTTCTATATTATATGAATCTTCTTTATTTCATACTAATTTCATACCCCCTATCAAGTGGAGCCTTAGTGGCATAAGAGTATCACAGTGAACGCACAAGGTCGGCAGGGCACATGGTTGCATAAGGATCGTATAAAGAATCGCACAAAAAGAAATATATTTAGGTTCTTAAAATATTTTAAATGACAATTTTATTTTTAAAAAAACATTGAATGATATTCTTACAAATAAAAACTTAAGGCAAAGTTTCATATAAAATTGATTTATCGTGCACCACTCATACTATTACTTGTAGAAATTAATATTATAGTTCTTTATAAGATTAATTTTACAAAGAATAATACGAAGTAGTGTCTGAAAAGAAACCGATTCACATAAAACCTTCTCAAAACTTAAAAGTGAGATTTTTGGAAAATTCCCTCGAAGTTTTAAGCGAGCCAAGTTCAAGCACAAATTGGTTTTATTTTATAATAAATATTCAAACAGTTTACTTTAAAAATCAAACTCCTTTAAAAATTCAGTAACTCAATATTTAACTATACATGTATTCTCTTTCTCTCTCTAACATATTGTTTTTCCTCGTAGACTGAGATCAAGTAAAATCAAGTTTTCAACACCAAACAAACAAGTGGGTCAGTGTAAACTAGAGTTTTATCCTTTAAAGAAACACAAAGTTTGATATGAATTGGTTTTTTAGTAAGTACTATTCATCTTATAGTTGTATAAATTAATACTATAACAATTATAGATTGGTTTTACACAATAATAAGATGAAATGTCTGATTTCAGAAACCAATTTCACATAAAACCTTCTCTTAAAGAAAAAAATGGAATTTAATTTTTATATTCAGATTGAACGATAATTATACCAACCGTACATAAAAATCTAATTATTTTGTCAAGAAACCCTCTATTTTTCAATAAATATATCAAATTATCAACACCATGTCATATTTTCTTGTCTGTATTATCCAAATAATATTTCACCAATTCTACTTATTTTAAACGTTTTTAATCATTGATTTTAATCGTCACTACGTACATTGAATAAACCCATCAAATTAAAATACAAAATAAATAATCATGTGGGTTCATTTGGATTTTGGACAATAATTTTTGTTGTAAGTAGCGCTAGGACTATTTTGACAAAAAAAAAGTTTTCTCTACAATAACAATGACTACTAAAAGTGTAATTTTTTTATATTTATTATTTCTAAATTAAAATTGGGAGATCAAGGACTTAAACTTGAACTGAAACTAGATCTTACTCAAATTAAAAGCATACTGAAGTAATGTAATTATGCATATACATTTATGATATTGTATTCAAAACAACTACTATATACTTATATTAACTCAAATTAAAAGCATGCTGAAGTAATGTAAATATGCATATCCTAAAACTATGCTTAAGGGGTTGAAATAAGTTTTACAGAGACAAATTAAGTACGTCTATGAACACAATTTTTTTTTTTTTTCATCGTCCAACAATCACTTAATTACTCAAGTTATCATTATATTTTACTCACAATTAATTATGTTATTTATAAATGAACTTAATCTATATTTTTGTAAAACCTATTTTAACCCTCTGAGCATACTTTTGAGAGAGACGGGGAAGTATTATATTAACTCAAATCTTCAAATGAATATGAATTTTTGTGAACCTATATATACATATACATACCATAGCCATAGGACATAGATAGGACTGTAGGAGGATTAGAGAAAGGAGCGATGAGAAATTCTTAATCATGAAAATTTTAAAAATCATGCACAATTTTTTTTTTTTTCATTTTTGATCCTCTTGTTTGAATTTAATCAATATTTTACCTGTTTCACAGAAATTATCAGAATCTTCATGCAAATTAGAAGGTCTTTCAGTAATATTAATAAAACTTTATATTTTCTAGCTAATTACACCTAAAGTCAATTCATTTTCTCATCAATTTAAAGACCCTACTTTGTGCTATTTGTTAGGGGAATTACAAGATGCACTAATTATCGAGTGTTAGCCAGTTGAACACATCCCCACATTTTTTCTATCCCCACATTGAGATGAGTCAAGTCGGTTTACCAGCTACTCGTATTCATTTTATATTTTTTTGAAATTGACTCAAACTTCAACTACTCGAGTACATCTCGAATTAGATTTTGCACTCAATAATACTAGCCTCGTCAACTCACGAGCCTACTCGAGCTCACATAATATTCTATTTTACCCATAATATGTTAATTATTTATTAATACTTTAATTATAAACAAAATAAATATCTCTAATTATTATTGTGTAAGATATCAAGTCGAATCAAGCTCGAGTATTTTGAGTTTTGCATCGAGTTGAGCTCAAGTTCAAAATAATTGAGTTCGATCGGATTCGAGTTTGAGTTTCAAAAAAATTTAATCGAATTAAGCTCGAACTTTCAAAAATGGAATTTTTTGAGTTCACACCCATGGCCCCCCAATTCAAGTTTGAGTACAAACCACACAAAAAACAAAATTTGAGTACAAACCAAACAAAAAACATATGCCATATGACATGTCTGTAACGTGGTACGAAAGGATAACATAAAGATAGTACATGATTTTTTAGGGGGGAAATTGGACCAAAGAGGCATTTTCACCCTACCAAAACGAGGCCTAAAAAATGAATTCCGATATAAATACTGTTTAAATTCCCTACTTATATCATACTTCAATCTCTCTCGTTTTTCAGTTTATCAGTGCAGCATGCAATTACAATATGTATTAACATATAGTAAAACAAAACCCAAGTCTAAAACACGACGAAAAACTAAAGGTCTCCTGATTATTAATGTTCAAATTCAAGCAATTGCAATACGTCTTTGTTCAGATAAGCAAAACGAAACGATTCAGACATTAAATATGTACATTGTTGTGCATGAGTTCAGTCAATCTACCAAAAGACATTATCCTAGTTCCTTAGGACCATGTTTTTATCTCCCACCATTAATTTAACCATCTTCTGTCTCTGTAGATGATAAACAGGATTAAAAAGAAGATTGTCATTAAAATATCAATTATTTTAAGTAGCAATATTCTCAAAATATCGCTTGTTGCTCTCAGAATATTACGTCCAAGCATTTAAAGGTGATAGACTTTTTCTAGAAATGTATGAAAGCATACCGTTTATAGTTTCCATGTTATCTTCCTTATAAACACCGAGTGGTGAGCCATGTACTGATAGCAGCATTTCACCATACCTAGGATGCCTCAGAGTTTTCGGTGTCATTCCAAAAGATAGTCTATCATTATTAACCTGTAATTACAATACCAACAAATAAGAAAAATAAGATTATAGAACACTTAGGTAGCAAAGAACTACTTAATTCTCAACAATGAGCAGTCTACTATTTGTCATTGCTAATAGATTAATATTCCCAACTAACAACTTTATCTATAGCTCATATAGAAAATAATTACAATAAAGGAATGAGTAAACCTCTGGTACACCAGTTGTACGGTGCAATTGTAGACAACTAATACTTTTTCAGTTGAAAAATATTAGTACTATTCAGTGAAAGCTACTAATATCATTTAAAAATGCACTTGAGTTGCATGGTGTACCTGGTGCATACAAGATTTCGTGTAAATGGAATGTACTGAATCACAAGTAATACAAACTGAGATATCACTATTGCATAGACTTCAGCAGATGGAATTGGATTTTTCTTTTTACTCAAGAACTTATGTTCAAGTGTTATAGAGGGAATATTGAGTACTACTTAATACAACACGTATTATGTAAAATTACGTACACTTGGAGTCTTCAGGCCATCCTTTAGCTCTAATATTTGGGAATCAGAAGGTTCGTCAAAGACCTGAAATGTTTTGAATATGGGGAATGAAAACTGAAAACTGAAATATGACAGATAACATAAACAAATAAAGGGCTTATTTCAAGTTTCATGATGGACTAAGCAAAAACTCGCCAACTAAACATAGTTAAAGGACATACAAGACTCCTGATCTGTAGTTTATCAGCACCAAGGAGGGTTGTTTTAACTGCCACAAAATAATTAATTGGCATTAGATTTAAATGTACCGAGAAAAATTGAGAGCATCAGGTCATATTGCTAAAAAAATCTGAATACCTGATTGATTTGAAAAATCAAAGCCACCCAAAGGAATTCCAGCAGAAAAATCAGGGTAAGCAACTGACAACCGATGTAAAAGAGAAGCATGCAAATTGACATCTGTGTCCTTCCATTTCACTTCGTACTGACCATCATCCCCCGTCTCTGCAATGCATAGGTTTGGAAGGTTTTCCTGAAAAAACTGCTTCACAGGAGTTTCCAACTGGTCCTTGCTTAAGTATGAACGAAGTAACAGCAATGTAGTCAAGAGTTGTTCGATTTCCACATCCCGAAGAGCCCTAATTGTTGCACTTCGACTTTCAACTGATGAAATAAATTATTTGAGAAATTTAAATCAATAACCAAACACCCAACCGAATAGCTAAAACCCGAATTAACAACGATTCAAAAATTTCCGGTCGGTTACCATACAGAAATAATACAATTTTCAAAACTTCAAACACATATCATTTTCAATATGTAAACGGATACATACATTGTGATATCTTAGAATATAGAATAAATATGAATTGAAATAAAAAGAATCTATGCCAATAGTGAATAGCAATTGAGTGTATTATATATATATATATATATATATATATGTTTTAAGTACTCTTCGATTATAAGAACCTATCCGGAAAAACAAAATCCATTCTCAACCAAAATTTTGGTTTGTTTCTGTTGGGTTTAACCAAATCTTGCACTTCTCAGATAGTATTGACCAGTGTTCATTTTGTTGAACCTAAATGTACTTGACTTTCAACTCAAACCTATAACAATTCTATGAAAGGAGCAAGATGAGAAGCTTATAGTACATAAGTTAACCCCTTATCTCAATCCAGATTAGAACAAACAATTTCCCCCAGAATCATCTAATACTAGTCAGATATGTATGAAATCACTCATCAGCTCTAGCATTATAAACTCAATTATGTATGCAACACATAAGATCACAAAAGTAGCAGAAAACTACAAAATTGCTTCTGTCTAAAATGGTATTGCATATGTTAACATAATCAGTCAACACTGAGTATCATAAAAAACTCCAAAAAAAGAATTTGTGGTTAACCTAAGAGCATTAGTTGTCAAGATAATGATTTTGCTCTTCTTTTCCACTTTTTGGACACTTAAACATCGAATTGAACTCATAAAATGAGTACAACATCCTATATATAGTATAGTTTAACTTAATACCTTCATGGTCATTAAATGCTTCTTCTTCTTCCTTGATAGGTGGGACTCCGTCTTCATGGGAATTGTTTACGTTGCTTGCTGGTTGTTTAGCAGGTTTTCTACCTCTTCGTTTAGCCATCTAAGTTTCTTCTGAAAGTAAAATTAATGGGTAAAAAGGTTACCATAAGGCTAAACAACATGTAACACATCTAAGAATGTAAGACATGATAATATCTGCAAAGCAACGCCATTTGTGCACATTAAATCAGAAGAAAAGCAACCTATTGACTCTGATTTCAGCCCAAAGATGAAAATTTAACGAAATTGTCAAATCATTCTCGGAAAAAATAAACTCGTTCAGGGTAAAATGAGTTATAATTCTACATCCAATGTTACAAACACTATTTCATTTGAAGTATTCAAAGAGAAAAACTAAAAAAATCATAAATTAGCGAGGCTTTTCAACTACAAATCGTCCAACCACTACTCGTAAGGAGATTCAGAAAATGCCCATGCGAAATTCTATTGTGCCCTAAAGTCGGCAGTTTTTACGTTTAAACTGCAAAATGGATATATTATAAAGAATTCGACATGAGAACACCGAGCGAGGAGCAAGAAATGGAGTAATTAGACTACATAAGACACAGCGTCGAAAAGGGAATTTCAGTAAAGAATTTTTGCTCAGAAACACCAAAAATAGATCTACATAAACAGGTTAAATATACATTTCATCTGCAAAAACATAATTTTATTAAAAAATTGGGGAAAAAAAGTTACCTAATTAGAATTTGGACGGAGCGATTGAATCTGCGACTTCAATTTGTACAGGAAATCGGAGCTGATATGTGGTGTGCGAGAGAGGGAGAGAGGGGGGAAACACGAAATTCAAAATGAAAATAAAAAATAATGATAAAAATGGAAGAAAAAAAAAAGTGTACGATGTGAAAAGGCAAAAAAAAGAAGAAGAATGCAATATTAACATTTTAATACAAAGAATTTACTATCTTTTTAATGAATTTTAGCTAAACTTTTTAAAAGTAAAAATAAAAAGCAACAAAAATTATAGTCAAAGACATTTGAACCTTCGCCTTCAAGTGTTATAGTTAGGGGTGGAGGAAATACCGAAAATACCGGTATACCGCACTTACCGTACCGAAAATATAGATTTTATTAAAATTTTCGATATATTGAAATTTAACCGTACCGAAATGGTATGAAAATATAGAAAATTTCGGTATACCGAAATTCCAAAAATATTTCGATATTTCGGTATATACCAAAATATCATATGGTATCGATATGTAATATTGACATACCGAAAATTTCGGTATGCCAAAATTTCAGTATAACAAATTTTCGGTATGACATTTTTCGGTATCGAAAGTTTCGGTACGGTAGGTATGACGATAAAATTTTCGGTATGTCGTACCGTCCACCCCTAGTTATAGTGCAGAGCCGCAACCAACCACCAATCGGAGTAACCCAATTATGATTGGTAGATATACACTGCAAAAATATAAACTTATCTGTCTCATCCATCTTTTAAACGAGTCAAAATTTATTAAAATTGACTCAAAATTACACCAAGACAAAAAGTTGTATGCAATATTGCATATAAGTGATATGTGTAATTGAATTTTTTTTTTTCGCGGTCAGTGGGGGACGAGTTAGGGCAGATTATTGGCGGGCCAATTCTTCATCTTCTTCCATCGCGCAGCCGGTGAATTTTGGTATGGATTCTGGGAGAAGAAGAGAGAATATGTGTGTGGCGTTGGAATTACCCCTAAACACAAAGTGTGTGATAAAATTCAGATCCTTCTGCACTCTTTTTACGTTGTTCTGTAAATCTGTAATTTTGGACTAAGGATTTTTTTCGCGTTTGCACTGGTTTTTGTTCATGTAGTAACACTCTTTTACTCATATGGTAACACTATTTTTGTTCATGTCGTAACACATCAAGTTGTTCTTTAAATCTGTAATTTTGGACTGGGGATTTCTTTTCGCGCTTGTACTGGTTTTGTTCATGTGGTA
Source organism: Stenogyne calaminthoides (assembly GCA_037126765.1). NCBI lineage: Eukaryota > Viridiplantae > Streptophyta > Magnoliopsida > Lamiales > Lamiaceae > Stenogyne > Stenogyne calaminthoides. Next base: position 1,745,871 of record JBBCBC010000026.1, on the reverse strand, counting down.
ACATGGTTTTCTTCATAGGGGTAACACTTTTTGTTCATGTAGTAACACATGTTTTTTAGTAATATGTAACATTGTTAACATATCGTCGTAATACTATGTGAACACCCATGTATTACCATGTGAACAATAATGTGTTACCTTGTGACTCATGTTACCTTATGAATCGAACCTGCGACCAATTTCATTAACAACAAACCTGAACCATTATGCTACAACACATATTTGATAAAGATATCATTCTATAAATACATATGCGCCCTCCCAACAACCCACAACTCATGTCCGCCCTGCCCGCCCGTGCCCAACCCGCCCTAACCCACGAATATTAGAACATTTTTGTCTTTTTTTTGTTGTATTGCACACAACACTTGTGTGCAATATTTCACACAAAACCTTCTCTTGTACCAATTGCACGGTGCAAATAGTGCGTGCAAGTGTCACTCATGAAATGTGGTGAGAGAACTATTCATTGATTAAAGGGCAAATGAGTGGATCTCATGTGCACCCGGTTGCATGGTGCAACTCCTAATTCATTTTAAAAGCGTGTAATTATACAAAACAGAAACGTGAAACTATTCCAAACAAAAACATGCAATTATGTTTTCATATTAACAGTTGCCTTTTTCTGTATAAATAAATCGCACTTTTCAACATAATAAATTTCACCCTTCTAAAATGTATTATGAACGCACGGTGCACCCAAGTGCATACAAGACCTAACCAAATTTATCATTATATATCGTTTCTTAATTCCAACAACAATAGTTAAATCATCACTTATTTATTAACATAGGGAGTACAAACATAAACAAGACATTGCTTTTAGATCAGTCCATTTCTAATAACTTGTAGTCCAACAACTCGAATCAACAATTAGACTAAATCAATCATCAATTTTGAATTTGCAATGCAGAAAATATTAAGAAACAATATCAAAATGAAAACACAAATTCAAACGATGATTCTGCATGATATTTTAATATTGATCCCATTTTATGAGACAATATCCAAATTTGGAGGTTTTAACTTTTAACTATTTTCCGTCTCACCGAGTCACCGTCTCTTTCAACAAAACTGCAAAACCTACATTCTATAACAGAACAATCTTGAAATAAATATTTATATATACACTTGGATTACACTTTTTGCAGCTGGGAGGACCTAAACATAACAAAGAAATATTCTCAAAATTCTGCCCCAATTCAATATAATTGAGAACCTAACACAAACAGTACATAAGCATTCATTATCTAGGGCCTGAAAGTTCTATAGCTTCAATAACAAAAGAAGATTCCTCGCAAGCTTCGTTGAGATTCAACGAGAAACTAAACGTTCGACCTTGAAATAGGTCCACCCCACCATGGGATTCCGTATGCCCGTTTATCTGTTCCAAGATCCTCAAAACTTGTGACATTTTAGGCCGGAGCTCCGGGTTCGATTTTGTACATTGTAGAGCCAGATCGACAGTCTTTTCTAACTCGTCTGAGTTGAAACATCCCCTCAGATTTTTATCTACGAGCATTTCAAGCCTCTTCTCTCCGTATAGAGTTTTAACCTAAGGAATTCCAACAAACTCAGAGTGAAACGCAACACAAATTCTATCTTCCATTTTGATGTTTCACCTTGTGATTGTGAAAAGGTCCTTTTTTGTCCATTACTTTCACCAATTTGATTTTAGTTCGTTAACTTTTTCAACTTTGAAGATAGCTTGTTCTCGTTGCCAAATTCAACTTTTTCGTCCTTTTACCGGCTAAGACAGGTTAAAAGTTCAACATTTCACCCTTTAAACCGGCTAAAATGACGAAAAAGTTGAATTTGGTGAACTCAAGAGATGAATTTCAACTTCGAAAAAGTTGGCGGACTCTTCTAATGCATGAAATGTGTAATAAATGATAACACAAACCATCATTAATGACATGTGTCATATATTAAAGATAATGAAATACAAGATTAAACACTAAAGTGTAATAGATGATCTTGATTAACTGAAACGAGAAACTGGCTTACCCAGTCGAGGATCATTCCTTTCTGGACCTGCTCGTTAGCAGCATCCAAAGCCTTGGGCCCCGTAATGAGTTCTAAAAGCAGTATGCCAAATCCAAAGACGTCCGTTTTCTCCGATGATTGGCCAGTTGAGAGATACTCGGGCGCAATGTGTCCTATCGTACCCCGGACTGCGGTGGTTACGTGTGAATCTCGAGGGTCTAAGAGCTTAGCTAGGCCAAAATCTCCAACAACCGCTTCGAAACTTTCGTCGAGCAAGATGTTTGCTGCTTTGACATCCCGATGAATTATTTTCGGATTACATTGTTCGTGCAAGTACAGAAGACCACGTGATGCTCCGAGAGCAATCCACATGCGCTTGCTCCAATCCAATGACGGCTTCTCTTGACTAGGATCTATCGACCAAACGTGAAACGACCTCAAACGTCAATTAAAATGGAATAGAGGGAGAGAGAGAGAGAGAGAGAGAGAATGACCTCGCAATCGATCTGCAACACTTCCATTCGGCATATAAGGATAAACAAGCAGTTTTTCCTCAGGGGTCATACAAAAGCCATACAAACGTAAAAGGTTTCGATGCAAAGCCAAGCCGATCATCTCAACTTCGGTCTGAAACTGAACTTCCCCAGTCACACTAGGGTCCTTTAGTCTTTTAACTGCTACCACTGTCCTGTTTGGAAGAATACCTTTATAGACGACTCCGAAGCCTCCTTGTCCAAGAATATTTTTCGGGTTGAAGTTACTCGTTGCTAGTTGCAGCTCACGTAACGAAAATCTGTTAATGTTTCCAATATCAAACTCATAATCTTGCTGCACTGCAAATTTATAAATAAGGTTAGTTTTATTATCATCATCGTAGAAGTACGAGAGCGACTAGGATGTACCGTATGATGTCAACAGAACACGAGATCTGTAAAAATGCACCCAAAATACGAGCAGTAAGATGATTACAACAAAACTGCAACTGACTCCTGTTATAACAGCAACCACCAAATGATGATGATGGCTAACTTTTGTGTATGGACTTGTTTCTGAAAGGAGGACAGAATGTCGATCAATAAAGGATAAACTGTATCATTTTGATCGAAATTATGGAAAAAAGGAAATATTTAATACCATTCATTGGTCTTGGAACAGCCATACATATTTGTGAGTTTGAAGAGCATAAGAAGATGTTCCCTGCAACACTGGAAACAAAAAAAAAAAAATGAATCGGTTTAAAAAACGAACAATCTGGAAAACAGTTTGACCAACTTAAAAACTTATAACGACATCTTACTAGGAAAAGGGGTAGAATCATCGACTATGGACTAACACGTAAACATAATAGACAACACACTCCCTTTGTCCCAAAAAAGAAGTATTGTTTTCTAAACATACAACAACTTATTTCTAGTCAACTGAATGAAAGTACAACATTTTTCAAGCCATCAATTCTTATTGTTGAATATATGATAAAGGATTTCACATGTGAGTTGTCCCACATCGGAATATTAAAAGAAATGAGACTAGCTTATAAACCTAGTGGGCTACTCCTCCTATCACCAATTGGTTTTAGGATGGAACCTCACTAGGGGCGTGGCTAGTCTCCTCCGCTATTGGATGAGTGTGTGGGACCACACCCGGCGCCCCCGATTTCTACATGGTATCAGAGCGGGCCCCATGCTCGTGCCGGGTGGCTGTCGAATTCGCGAGGTCTGGAGGCTGTTGAATTGACAGAGTGGTCGTCGAATCCAGCGTTAGTCGAGGTCGTTGAATTGATTTTGAGCATGGGGTGATCTGTTTCGTTTAGAGAATTGACGGAAGGACTCACATGTGGGGCGTGTTGAATATATGATAAAGGATTTCACATGTGAGTTGTCCCACATCGGAATATTAAAAGAAATGAGACTAGCTTATAAACCTAGTGGGCTACTCCTCCTATCACCAATTGGTTTTAGGATGGAACCTCACTAGGGGCTTGGCTAGTCTCCTCCGCTATTGGATAAGTGTGTGGGACCACACGCGGCGCCCCCGATTTCTACACTTATGGAGTGCTTCGTTCAAAATTCTTAAATGTGAATGATAATTAGAAGAGCTTGGGTAATTGTGGTGCTTGATGAGAATAAAAATGATCGATTTAACTTCATCATACTTTGATCGAGGTAATGAGACTCAATATAAATTAGGCATTACCCCGTTTTTATTAACTACCTCTCTTCCTATAACCATTTCTCCTCAATCATTCCACTATTCCTCAACCAACAATAATTTTTTCTCCCTAATTAATCATTACAGTATAGAACAAAACACTAATAATGCAACCATCATTTTCATTGTAATTCACTATGCAAAAATTCACATTATCATTCCTATTAGAGAATTCGAACCAAGCGCCCCCCTTAGTTATGCCCCTTTATTTATTTTTGGTTTAACTTATTCAATCACATATTCAGCAGTTTTATAGTGATGACATTCAGAAATTTCTACTTTACAAATATTGGTTTCCATTTATAATCTAGCAAGTTTGAGGATTTTACTTCTTTGCACAATGTGTATGTTGAGGACACATAATTGAGGGCTACAGATAAAGAAAAGAAACAGATGGAAAACTAAAAAATTGCTTTAAGAACATCACCTGTAGTCTTTAGCAAGTATCTTAGGGATCGGACCACTTAGGTTATTAAACGATAAGTCCCTGCAAAACCGAGTTTCAAATTATCAAAATCCATTTTCTAACCTCATAAGTGATAACTACATTATAATCAGGTTTTGGGTCAGAAAGCATACAAGACAGAAAGACCTGTAAGGGTAGCTACGTCTTTCGGAATTTGTCCAGATAACTTGTTTTTGCTAAGCCTCCTGAAAATGTATTATGCACAATAATTATATTAAGTAAATTAATGAAAACACATTTAATAGAATTGATATCGGTAGTCCTTACAAGTAACTAAGTCGATCTAGGCGACCCAGAGAGCTAGGAATTCCACCATCAAATTGGTTACTGGAAAGATCAATCGTTTGCAATTCTGAAAGCTTTCCAATGTCAGCAGGAATAACTCCAGACAACTTATTATTCTGTAATAGCCTGTGGATAATAGCAAGAGAGACTTTTTAACACTTTCTTTCAAATAATCTTGAATTGTTGCAATATTTTATCAGTATAAACCCTACTCTTGCAATCATTTAAGGGTTGGTCTTACGTAAAACAGTTTTACCATGCAACTGGTTCGCAAATATCACTTTATAGTAAAACAACTGATACTTTTTATTTAAACAACTAATACCTTTTAATGAAAAAATTAATACCTTATAATGAAGCGACTAATACTGTTTAAAATTACACACAAAATGCACACCCGTTGCACGGTAAAACTGGTTTAAATATGCTCTCTCCATGATTGAAAACCACAGAAAAAAAAAATTCAAAACAGCAATTTATCAGAAATCAAGAAACCAATCATATGACAAGCCCAAAACATAAATGGTGCATAATGTTCAATTAAAATGTGGACTTACATTGTTCTAAGATGAGTCAAATTCCCAATACTCGTTGAAAGAGTGCCGGATAATCCCATACTAGGCATTTCTCTAACAGACATTGACAAAAATTAGGGCAAAATCAAGAAGGAAAACTCAATATATAAAAAGAAAAAACAGAGAGAAATCAAGAACATTTTATGGAAATACTCACATAGAAATAACAAAGCTTTCCGGTGAGCAATTAATCATGTTCCAAGTACAAGGGTCCACAGAATTGATATCCCATCCATCAAGAACATGGTTTTCATCTCTCATTTCTCTCTTTAATGACATCAAAGCAGCAACTGCTTACAAAATTCAAGAAACCCAAATATTCAATCTTTCATAATAAAAAAAAAAAAAACCCAGATACAAAATTTAAAAAGTAATGGTGGAATGTGAAGATTACCTTCAAAGTTGACACCTTTGGGAGAAAGAAGGCTATTAGTACCACCAACAATAGTCACTTGGAAAATTAGGAGTGAGAAAATGAAGTCTAATTTTTTCATTAGATTTCTTGGAGAGAAATTTTGCAGCTGAAATGTGTTTCTTATTTTTCTGGGAATTAAATTATAGAAAGGTGTGTTTTTAGCTGATTTGCCTTTGTTGCAGGGCTCTGTTGCAAGCCCCAACATGCAAACTGTTCACACTCAGCTCTGTGAATAATAAATAAAGATTATTTTAGAGTCAAAATAATGTTAATATCTGAAGACAAAATTTCATAAATTTATTGATACCAAATGTGATCTGCATAATACCAAACCTATAACCACTCTTTTGTATTTTCATCATCTTTTATTTTAAAGAAGTTGTGTCAGGTTTTGGAAAAAAGGTACATTTGCAGCACTTTATGAGTTTGTTTTCAAACTCAATTCTATGTTGTAACAGTTAGAATTTGTTTCATAAAGAAATATTGTACTCCAGCTTTAATCACTTTACTTTTTAAATTGGTGTAGCCAACTTTTTCAAATAAAAAGCAATTTGTGTGTCCAGATAGAAATTGTAAATAACGCCTAGCTAATAGGGATGGTTCGGTTTATTCGATTTTTTTAAAACTATAACCGAACCAATTAAACCGATTTTTTTTTAAATTAAAGTTGAACCAACCGAAAAGACCGAACCAATTAAACCAAAAAGCATTGGTTCGGTTCGAAAATTTAATTTTTCAATTTTGTGCCCACCCTTACTAGCTATACAGTTTCAAAATAACTTTTAAATTATATATTCCAAACTAAATTTTAAGCAATCAATTTAAAAAATATTATGGCTAGGTTTTTCTTATTGGTTTTCAGGTCATTAAAAATATCATCGTGGAATCTATAATCAACTTATTGATTCACTTTTTAAGAACATTTTAATAATTATTAGTTATTACTCTATTCGTCCCAAATTATAGTTTTATTTTTCTTTTAAACATCCCAAATGTATAACCTTGTTTTTATTTAAAATAATTTTTTAATTAATTTATCGATATAATTTTATGCGGCAAACATGTTAAAAACTATAACATTTATTAAATAAAATTATAATAAAAATCTTATTTGTTTAATTTATTTTTCATTTTTTTTAATTTATATGCAAAATCAAAATAATTTCTATAATTAGAACGAAAGGAGTAATATATCTTTTTTTATGATTGGGGAATCTGTAATTATTTTAAAAAATGTACATTGTTGAACTTCGTTCTCGTCCGATAAATCGCAATGAACAAATTATGTACAAGGGATTCACCCAAAAAAAATTAACAAAAAAGTTTAAATTTGTGATCTTTAAATTTTATACTTGCTCCATAAATTTAAATATTTAGTATTTTATTAAACTATTCTTGATTGCATGTTCTCTATTTTGAGTTGGTATGCTGTGAAATTTGTTCACCACAAAATTGATTTTTTTTTTTACAGACATACTCTTTAGTAATATAAGTCACACCCTTCACTTTTATAAGTAATACTCTTTATAGTAAAAAGTCACACCCTTTATAGAAAAAGTCACATTTTTTAGTAATATAAGTCACACTCCTTAACCAATTTCATCGTGAAACTTGTTCACACTATACTTTGCCCTCTATGTTATGTTATGTTTTTTTTTTTTCATTTTCCTGTCCCTGATGTATGTATCCATTTTCATGACATCATATGAGAGTTTTAAAGACACTTTCTTTGAAATTTTTGGGTCAATCAAACAAATTGAATTTTGTTACAACTTCCAAATATATCAGTGCTGGTAACATGCGATCATCATTACGCTCGAATAAAGCGAGTCTAAAGGAGCAAAAAATAACTAAGGACGTGTTTTGAAACACTTAAAACAGCTTTCAGGAACATTTATTTTTAAAGCTTTCTCTCACAACTTTTGAAAATAAATGCTTCTAGAAACTGTTTTAAGTGTTTCAAAACACACCCTAAAATCTCTTAATCAATTGTCCTAAAAAGATGATCTTTATGACCGCATTTGCATGAAACAAAGACATCATCTTTTCAATAGTGGGTTTGTGAACAATGCATTGGAGTTTATATCGGATCCTCTATGTTTTAAACTAAGAGCAAGAAAAAAACTGGTGAAAGTAAACTTAATTCGACAAATATATTAATAAAATAATATTTTATATGGAGTGACTCTGCTGTGTACCATTTGCATAAGATGTAATTGGTGCACTTGAATTCAATTTTAATTTAGATGACATCTACACCCTAAACACTAAATAATGAACCTTAAATCATGACTTATTCGGGCCGGGTGAACCATGAACCACTCGGGTCTAGTAAACCATGAACTACTCCGACCGGATTTTGGGCCGGGTCGAGAAAAGAGAAACACCTAAAATTGAAATTAAAGTTAAAAGAAATCTGAAATTGAAAAAATAAGAAAAAGTTAAAGCTGAAAAAAAAATTAAAACAAGAACTTTTAAAATTAAATTGCATCAATTTTATTGGTGTAAATGGTGCACAGGAGAATTTGTCTTTTATATGAGCTCAACATCCGACTCAATTCATTAAATAAAATCCTATATTACTTAATTGATTAGATCACCGCTATTTATGCCGTGAGGTTATGAGTTCGAGTTACCATTTACTTGATTAAAAAAAAATTATATGAGCTCAACTCCATAAATGTATGAAAAAAAATCCATAACATGAGCCCATTAATAAATATAGATTGGAAGAACTTATATTCCACTCAATTGTAACACATTCAAATCTAAATTATACATTGATGATCAAAATGTTTTTTCTTCTCTTCTCCTTAAAAAAAGGTTATATTAATTAAGGTTGTATAACGATTTGAATAATTTTAATCAGTATAATATATTTAACAAACTTCCACACAACAAATAAAATAATAAATCAATCTAATGGGAGCAAAAGCCTCGAGTCCCTCAATTGCTCAAAGAATAATTAAAAGGAAGATTCATGGAAAAATGAAAAGGAGAAAATGCCAATGTTTATTAAAATGTTGAGAAAACGAAGAAAAAAGTTTTGGGAACTGTGATGATTGTCCCCTTTGTCTTCTCAAACAGGACAACTCGAATATTATTCAATGTGGTAGGCCACACCCACCACTTATTTGCACCAATCATATTCCACCGTTTGATCAAACTAAAATTCAATCCACAAAATCAAATGCTTTTCATCTTAATTCAATTATTCAAATACTAATAAAAAGAAATTGACATGTCCTTCGTATGGGGTCAACATTAATCGACTAGAGTACTTTAAAGTTTAAATTCAACTTGAAAAATCTAGGAGCTTGAAATTGATTTTGATCTTGAGCTCTACTCGGTACAAAAACTCAAAATATAATAGTACTACTCAATTCAACTCGATAATTTACATATTCAATTCCATAATTTACATAATATTAACTATAGATCTTAATTTTATTTATATTTTAGAAGTATATGAGTAAATAAATTGAGCATTTAATCTCAAATTATTGAGGTAGACTACATGAATTAGTAATAGAATCGAGCAAGGTCACGTTCAAAAATTAATCTTATCCACATGTCTTTCTCTTTAAGTAGATTTTCAGTTTCTAATAAGAGTACATGAGTAAAATAGTAAATTTATGCCAGCTCAATTAGACTCGTGAGTTAAATAACCTATACTTCTATATTATTGAGCTGAGAAATATTACTTGAGCTCGAATTTGACTCGATTAACTTTAAATTGATTTCAAACATTTTTTAAATTGAACACGAAAAGCATGTGATCCGACTCGACTCACTTACCCGGTTACCCCCTATTTGGGAAAACCTAATACTCCCTCCGTCCCAAAGATATATGCACGTTTATTGTTTTTGCGAGCGAGTTTTTTATTAGTATTTGAAATGATAAAATAATTTTTAAAGATGCATGCAATAAATGAGAGTTAGATCTATAATACCCATCTTTAAAAATTACTTTATCATTTGAAATACTAATAAACAACTCGTTCACAAAAACTCGACAATAAAGTAGGTGTACATATATTTATGGGACGGAGGTAGTATTAAATAGATTATGAAATGAATTTAAATTGGATACTTATCAATTAAAATGACATTGTTGTTAAATCGTTCAACATGATCATGAACAACCAAATTGACCCTTTAACCAGACAATTTATTTTTTTTGATAAAGTCAGATGGGTAAATGGTTAAAAATATAGTACTATATTATATACTCACATAAGAATTTGGTGGGAAGAAAATTTTGAAAATAAGAAATCCGAATTTTGCGCGGCTTAGAATTGCGTGCTCTCGCTGGCACAAATAATTGCTGTCGCAGTCGCTGCGTTAGATCATTGAGAGGAAATTCTAAACAAAGATTTGACATTTGTCGCATTCGAAAATGAAACGAATTGGACAATTAATAAATGTTGCAAAATATTTATATTATACTACGAAATATGGATAATATAAACACATACATGAAAATTACAGAATTAGGCATATATTTGAGGTAAGGAGGGAGGACGACAACCTGGCCATAGTTGCCCAAAACGAATTCCTGCCACATGGGTGTAACTGCCAGCTGGCGGTTGCCCCACCGTGATGGGCGGAGTCGGCGGAGGCGGTGCTTCACATGAATGGTTGAACTTTCATACTCACTCTTTATGAGCTTCATATTGGATGTTCTTAAATTAATTCTGGCTATATCAATTTTAATCAAACTCCCTTTCCGGTATTTGTATCGTCGACCCAACAAAACGGGCACAATTCGAACTTGCTATAAGCATCGGTTTTGTTGGGCCGACGAGACATATTCTGATTTTACCCTTCCTATTGCAAAGAGAACTTCCAACTTGGCCTTGAACCTTTGACAAGCTTCATTTTTTATGCTACAACTCTGGAATCAGAGAATGTATACTCATTGTCAACCTTCACTAATTAAAAATTGTCTTAACTTTCATTTCTTCGACATTTTAATCCGATAATGGACTGCAAAAGGTGAAACTTCCTTTTGACAAATCAAACTCGACCATGTGGACAAATAAAACTGTCACAATAACGTTTCACCTCCTATATTCGGTAACCGGACTGATATATTGTTCAATTGAAAGCTACATTACTAATTACAATTCGCGAAACCTGACAACATTATAACTGAAACAGGAGTAACTTACACGAAAATAAAAGCTATTTCAACCTATACTAAACGTACACACGGGAAATATATTAAGTCAAGTGCAGTATTAATATTGCTCAATTCATAGGAACTAGACATATACATGTGTGAATTAAAACGAGATAAATATACTAAACTTTATGTATTTCACCGGATGTAACTGCTATAAAAAGCTTGTAAAAACACGTGGCGAAAGCAAATAAGTGGAATAGATTTATTTTGCATAAATAAGCAACACTTTACTTTCACAACATGTAAAAGGAAGCTACAACAAGTAGAACATAAGCAAAAGAAGCATATTAATATTAAGAATAAAAATAAAAAGGAAAAAGGAAGCGAACCCACCATTTTGGTTCAGGGTGCTCTCCTTTGGGACAAAATATATATTCATACACTCGATATCTTTGCCTGTTGCGTTGCTTTCTTCTCAGTAATCAAACACATATACACAAAAAGAAGGATCTTCCCCTTTCCAAGAATGCTGCTCAGAGACGAAAGGGCGATTTCAGAAGAAAAGGAAAATACAACAGTTGCTTGCCCATCCTTCTGTTTCTAGTCCTCATACCTCAGGAATTGCCGTTTGATCCTGCTATCCCTCAGTTAGAGGTGATTAAGACCCTGTTTGGGCTCTTTTAACTCATTAAGTAACTAGTATTACTCACTGCTAAAATAATTCACGTCGTGCCTTCATATGATGCGAAGAACTGGTACCCCATTTGTCTTTTCACGTGATCTGGTATCAGCTTGTTGATGAGATCTGGAGAGGCACTGGATAACTATAACAAGAAAGGCAAGATAATAAGTTAAGTTTGGTGTTTCAAAATTTGTATTCATTTAGGGTTAAATGCATAAAAAATCACTGGCATTTTCATGTTTTTTAAAATTTGCAATTCGATCCAGACTTTCTAAATTTTGCAATTACAACGTATGCAACTTACGCTGAAGTGGCAACTAGAAAATTTAATCACAATCTTTAAGCTTTTGGCAATTTCATACACTGGCACGTCAGCAGGACTTGTCAGAGAATATTCATGTGATAGAATTGCAACAATTTGAAAAGTCGCGTAGCAAATCGCAGAGTTTAAAACTTATGTTGTCATTGAAAAAACGTGAAAAGGGATTTCTTTTGAAATCATTTGAGGAAAAATATGCGGATCAATATTGCATATGTAGCTCGATTAACATAAACAAATTTTAATAATTCTTAAATGATGGTGTCAATGATTTTCTTTGTACAGAACAAAAAAGTATGTTATCTTACAAGATATTGGAATCGCCTTTTCATTTTAACATGCAAAAAAAGATAACATACGCACCTCCTGTTTGAAGTTAAATAGAGGTGGGAGTGGGCGACCATTTGGTAATCGAACATTAGTCTCTCGAAGCTCATCAAAGAAAGGATGTGCGCATGCTTCAAGCTGTAATATATTTATACAACGATATAATTTAGTATGAAGTGAGACGAGATAATATAAACTTAAGAAAATACAAGTTCTCAAGAATCTTTGGAAAAGGAAAGTGAAAGAAACTAACCGCAGTGCAACGGAGATTTGGAGAGTATTGCAGCAACCTGGAAGCAAGATCTATTGCTTCTGGCGGCATCCGTTTGTGAAACACCTGTGATCATAACAAATCGTATATGAATGCAAAGTACATTTTTGTAAGGCTTATAACACACTTCAGAAAGTAGAACACCATATATCAAGGTTGCAATTATTAATAGAAGCAACAAGCTTGAAGTACTTTAGATCTGCGAACTGCATTTCCTAAAGTGAATGGGTGATATTTGATTTGGGTGTTAAGTGGTTTTCAAAATCCAAAATTTGAAATCCTGATAAATATGAAAGTATGTTTGTTTTGGGTTTTTAAGTAGGGCAAGATTTAAATTTATGTAAAATCAATAATAGGATTGAACGGTGTAGTATTATGATATTGTTGTTGGGTGTGACAGTGTGACTGTAATGATTGGACGATGCAGGTTATGATTTAAATATATTAAAGTGCAAGTAAAGAAAATTGATTATATTGGAAAGTGTGATAGTAGGCTTGGTTTATAGGTGTTGTACTGGTGGTTTTATAAAACCAGATTTCAAAATCCTAAAGTAGAACCAGATTCAGAATTGTAAATCCAAAATCTGGTTTTTAAAACTGAAAAACAAACATCAGTTGTTGCTCACCAATCACTTTCAATCATTTGGCATATAAAATGTGTAATTTAGGTGCTCAGGTTATAAATTTCTGGTAGGAAGAAAGCACTATAAACATGCAAGTGAGATGAGACTGAAGCATCAGTTATGGTAGCAACAGCAGGCAACAAGAACACGAACAGCAGAATATATAGCTCATTCTACAAAATAATATAAATCCTCAAACGTAGATGGTATACCTTGTGCCAAGGGTGTGCCTTTATTTGTGGAAACCTAAAGTCATTGTAGCTTGGATTCATACAACGGATTTCCTCCCGTGTTGGAGTTCCAAGTACCTAGAGGAATAAATGATAAATGGTAAGCAATGCCTCAATAAATTACAGCCCCTCTAGAAACAAATGACCAAATTTACCTTGATGATTTCCACAAGCTGGCCCACAGCATTTTCCCCAGGAAACAAAGGCTGCATCACGCAATACATGAAATTAAGTTTATAGGGCAAATGTGAAAACAATATAAAAGGAAAGCAAGCAAGTAATTAAAAAGTTAGGCTACTCACTTGGCCCAAAAGAAGCTCAGCAAGGACACAACCAGCTGACCAGATATCAATCGAAGTGGTGTATTCAGTTGCACCAAAAATAAGTTCAGGAGCCCGATAAAACCGAGAGCAGATATATGATATATTTGCTTCGCCTCTCACCTATTTTAAATAAAAATTCAATAGGGAAAGGTATATAGCTATTATTCTCCATTTTATCCCTACACCATCAAATGACGGATAAAGAGGCCCTATAAGAATGGAACTAGGAAAAGATCACTCACTAATACTTTTGCACTTCCAAAATCGCATATTTTAACCTGATGAGTAACAGGGTCAACCTACAAAAAAAGAAAGCAATATTAAGAAAAGGCCAGTCCGTTTATCAAAAAATTTGTATTCTTGCTCACCAAAACATTTTGAGGCTTTAAGTCTCTGTGACACACTCCAACAACAGAATGCATGCAAGCCAACCCTCTGAAAATCTGCATAGTTAATACATCCTTAATTATTGAAAACAGAAAAACCTAAATCTAAAAACAGCTTATTAGGAAATATGCTACTTACTTGATAAGTATAAAGTTTCACGTAGATGAGTGGCATTTTCTGGTTGGCATCACTATAGTGCTTCAAAACGCTATACATGCTTTCTGGAACATACTCCATAACTAAATTGAGAAAGAGCTCGTTTTGACTTGTAGTTGAAAAGAAACAATGTTTCAAGGAAACAATGTTAGGGTGATCCATAGTGCGCATTAGTTGCAGTTCACGGTTTTTGTATCTTCTGTCTTGCAAAACCTTTTTAATAGCCACAGTCTCTCCAGTTTCAATGCATTTTGCCTAAGCACAATGACACGTGGCAAACATGCTAATTGAAAAACATAAAAGTGATGCATATGAAACTAGCACTAACAAAAAATATAAATAAGTACCTGCAACACAATTCCAAATGAACCAGTACCTACAACTCGCTCTGCCATGTAACTAACTGTCTGCATAATAAGGAAACAATGAGTGAGATATAATGCAGAAGTTTTTCCTCCTTCAGTCTTTCCTCCTTACTGGAGAAAAAGAGATACGACTACCCTCTCGACACTTCACCTCCACGGTTCACCAGTACCTCCTCAAATTTCTATTCAATATATTCTATAGCCTATAAGTAGCTGAAGATGATCTCGAGAACTACATCAAGATATGCTCAAGATGTCTCTCCATAGCCTAAGTCAAGCTTCGACAAGCTTTAAACAATCCAAATTTGAGAAAACATCTACTTAAATTGGAAATGGGCATGCCCACCGAAATAGAAAAAGGAGGTTTACCTGCTTAGGTTCCCCATTCCTGCCCCCAATGGTCGTCGAAATTATATGGCCAGTGACGGCACCATTACCATCCATTACAGGAGCAGACATCTCCTGCAGAAAGCAATATAAACTCATATATAAGAAAACACACGTAATATTGTCAAGCACGAAAGTATCAGAGCTACTGGTAGTTAGCTATCAATGCAATATCTTCTCTAAATGGAAATGTAAAGCTCGCAAATATACACAAGTATATCAGATCGAGTATCATAATTAGCACCACATAAGTATAATTCTGTAAATATCAAGTAAAGATTCTAGGAAATGAAACAAAATCAATGTATTTATGACACCAGTCCCCCAGCTCAATCAGCAAATAAGGAATTCCAATTGAATGACGGAATTATGTAACCAGATGAAATAAGACAAAAAAGGCACCGATCTACTCCAACAATAAAATTTTAACGCAATAAAAGTAGAAAGAAGTGAAGAACTTCCCATTAGCTTGGGAAAAAACAAAAAAAGATAATTATCACAAATCTAAACCACAATTCCGCTAACTGAGTTCCGGTCCTATATCTCATACAAAAAATGTAAACCGAAAACATATTCACAAGCTAAAATTTAAATTAAATTCAAAACAGAGACTTTCAACAAAAGATAACTGCTAAATCCCTAGCCAAACATGCTGATCGGGGTAAAAAAAGCCAGATCGGAGAATTTTCTCGCAATATGAACACAATCTCCCTAAAATAAGAGGAAAATTAAGCAAAAAAATCGGTAAGGCGAGCGAGAAACTTACCTTATCATCCGCCATGGCAAAACGAAAGCCGTGCAAGCAATCAAAAGGAAAAGAAACCGAAGAAGAAGAAGAATTCGTCAACGGATTTCGAACTGGGTAATCAGCGCAACATTTTTCAAGAGTATGAATCAGACCTCATAGCTGTCGGTAGAAGAAAGGAAAAGAAAACCACAAGAATAGAGCGAGAAAGAGAGAAAAAGAAGAGAAGAGGGGGGTGGGTGGGTGGTGGTAGGGATGCTGGGACCCACTCGCCAAACAGCATCCCATGTGATTACAGCTCTCTCTTCCTTTTTTTCTTTTTTCTTTCTTTGTGGAATGAAGTTGGGGGAAAAGGCCTCGGTTTTCGCTGTAATTACGATGTTGTGCCTTGTGGATAATCGGAAGAAACGCGTTTTGGAATGGGAAAGTGCTGTCGTTGATGTGGATTTAATGTTCAAAAGGCGATTTTAGTTGGTAGTGGATTGTGGGCTTTGTTAATGGGCTTCGGTTTGTTTTGAAAATTGGGCTTGATGACTGCAATCTCTTGGGAAAAAAAGAGTAGGGTTCAAGGCAAAGTAAGGAAAAAAAAAACTTGTATAAATATGGTTCATGTAGGGATGGCAACAGGGCGGGTTTGGCCAAATTCATAACCAGTCTCGCCAGATTTTTTGCCAATTTGGAACCCGCCCCTGTTGGGGAATAGGTTTGCACAGATCTATTCGGGGTGAATATTTAAATACAAATTTAATTCTTATAATTATTACTAGCATGAATTAATCCTATATTAATTCAAATAATAATTCAACAACATATCATACATATAATTAATTCACGTAAATCCTAATGATGCGAATACTACGAGTTTACGTGAACGCGTTCTCTTGGGATGACGGTGATCCGGCCGATTAGACTAACCAAAAGAACTTCCCAAAGTATTCCCTTAATCTCGCTTTCGACAATTCGATTGGAAGGATACTTTCATGAACAATTAACAAAAATAAAAAATAAACTTTGTTGCACCACTCTCGTGGATTTGCTAATTTTTCCAGCACATGGAGTTGTACTTGGGAATGAAAGAATCATCTCCTATTTATAGAGCACAAGGTGGTCGAATTTTTAGTGATAAAACAATGTGGAAAAATCTTTTCTTGATCTCCAAGAAATCTTGAATATATCTCCTATATTCATTTTCCCATAATTATAATATTCCACAAAAATCCCACCTATTCTATTTTATGGATATTTTCGAAATTGATGAGCAAGATTCCAAGATTTGGATCTTCTTGAATTTATGAGATATTCTTGTATTTCAAGAAATACATATCTTCCATAATATCTTTTCAAGAAAATCAAGAAAATCTTTCTTGCCCACTATATTTCAAAATTTTTGAATTCTCCCTTATAGATAACCAAGTGGGAGATTTCTTGAATTTAATGAGATAATCTTGTATTCCAAGAATACATATCTTCATTCCATAACAAAATTCAAAGAAAATCTTTCTCCCAACTTATCTATAAAATTCAAAATTTACTTGGAAAAATAAGCAACAATATTTATTTTATTTTAATCACCTTTTCAGTTATTGGACTATATGTTGGGCTACTCAGGGGGCCTTTAGGAGAATTAAGATTGGACCTTCTAATGGACCTTGAATATCTAATATTGAGCCACAATATTATTCAAGCCCATAAATATTAATTAATCTCACTACATAATTAATATTGACTATCCATCTTAACCCATATTACGATCAATATGGTCCCAGGTTATTATTTTACGTGTTTAAGATTATCTAGCCCATTAATTAATTCAAGCCACTGAAATAGATTTCCATTAATTAATATCTTTTGTCCTTGGTCAATGAATGGTTCAACATTTTATCCATACCGGAAACTAATTCCACTTGCAAGATTTGGTATGATAAAGCTTATGAACCTCGAGGGCAAATCGAACAAGCGTCTTTTCTGACACGATTCTTCAGATTAAATCTTAGCAATCACGTGTGACTAATAATATTGCCCAAGATAAAAAGTATTGAATCTCGTTGATTATTTACCCATGATAAGTCAAAGCAATAGTTACCAATCCCACGTGATCCTATTTAAGGAACGAAGATTAAGAAATAACGAACCACCGAGGTCTAATTCTTCCTTGTTCGGTTCAAGAATTTATCCTCCTCAGGTCCTATTCAATTGCATCGGTCATGCACTAGTGTAATCTCTTGGTCAAGACAAGCCAATCTGAGCCTTACACTTCAACCTTTTCGCGATGGGTTGTTCATTTCCATCTAGGTCTTGAATGGCGACTTTTTAGTTACAAAAGGATCATTAATTTTAATCTTACGTGATGCGGTATCACTAAATTAACTATAATGTAACACGTCACGAATTATTGAGCAGATTATAAAGAAATATATGTAACATTCGATAATATTTAACGCATCAGTGATAAACAATTTATTTCAGTAAATAAGTTCGAAATTCCGTTTTGATTATACAAAGTAAAAAACATACTTTCTAGTATAATCCCAACAGCCCCGCCCTGTGAACCAACCTGCCCCACATGTCCAATTTTATTTTGCCCTATATTTTTTAATTCATACTTCTAATTTCATACAAATCATTTTTAAATACATATCATTCCTAAAAAATAACACATTAATTAGAATCATTCACATTACAACAAACAAAATGCCTAATTTTATAATTAATCTCACATCATAGGGTGCTCAAAATTCAAAAGTTTTAATCAATCCCACATCAAAGAGGATTATTTAATGGGGCAGTTACTGAATTAACTCTAGTTCCTTCTTCTGATTCCATCTATTTAAAAAAAGATAGATATATTAGTATTTTAGAAAAATAAATAAAAAAGCATGAAAACAAATAAACATAAAAATAATTTATCTCTACCTCCAATTCATACAATTAATACTTGAATATGTATTATATGGGTGAATTTGAAATTTTTTCTGAATTATGTACATTAGATATCTACTCATTCTAATTTCTTCGCAATCTAAACAAAAACACTTATTCAATACAAGAAACTGATAAAGCAAAAAAAAAAGAAACAATTCAAACAATTCACCGTGAAAGAAAGAAACCCTAGATGACTAGATACATAATACATTTAATATAATCAAATTTATATAATTAATATATATTTATATATATATATATATATATATATATATATATATATATATATATATATATATATATATATATATATATATATATACATTTAATACTATAACTCACCCAGCGATTGGTGAAACCCATTTGACCTAGTTTTAACCTGCCCAGGAACCCATTTTACCGGGTTTTAACCCGCCCCATCCGGGGCGGATTCGTGTTGGGTCCGGGTTTTAACCCGCCCATTTTCATCCCTAGGTTCATGTTATAAACTCAGATTAAACTTGATCAATATATTACAAACAAGTCAAATATATACCATTTGAGTTCATTTTTTTTCGCGCCTACCTCCCTTCTCCTCTGCGACTTCAAAATTACCTTTGCGAAACCCTCTCATTTCATCTTCCGTAACTACCGAAAACTACCTCTCATTTTCGTCTTCTGAATCGCAACTGGAAACGCCTCATCGAAAAAAATTAATTATCACCATTACACATAAAAACTATCATTGTTACTCTATTATTGTCACTATATACTATAGTAAGTATCACCGCTACACACATAAACTCACTGCTATTTATAAAAACTCTCACTGTAATGTTATTAAATTATCACTGATATGCAAAAAAAATAAAAAATCGACAATACACATAAAAAATATCACTATTAATCAGACAAACTATCACTGTCACTGTATATTATACTAAGTATCGCTGTCACTCACACAAATTATCATTGTTACGAAGAAAAAATATTATTATTATGCAAAAAAAACTATCACTGTCTCTAGCGAAGGCACATTACAGTGTGAAATGAATTTTAGTACCTATTATGAAGTCTTTCCCTTCACAATCGTTCATAGTGCTATTTTTTCCTTTACCTTCACCTTCATCTTCATTGCGTGATGCAAGGGTGTGGTGCAGTGGTGAGATGCGGCGTGGAATGAGTGCGATGTAATGCAACGTGAATTAAGTGTGGAATGAGATGCAGTGACACGAGAGCAGCCGTGGACGCAGGCGTGAATGGGGCGAATTAGAGTGAATGGATTGTGGGCGAAAATTCGGGTCGACCCATCCCTCAAAACAGGTCATATTGAATTATGGTTCATAGTGTGAATCAGGTTCACATGAGTGTTACTCAAGTTTGTGTGTATCAGTATATCATCATGATCGAGTACATATTTTTTATATGTTTTAAACGTGAACATTCAATTTGTTCAGTATAAAAAAATTGAATGTTTCAATATAATTAAATTAAACATTTCAGTGAAATAAGTTACGCATTTCAAAAAACACTTGAATTGCATGGTGAACATGAGATGAGACCCACCCCCTCCAAAATTGAGAGATACACATATTAGATTAGTACACCCAACCTAATATTCAACATTAATATATACACATACCGTAATACTATAAAAGCAGTACATAATTTAATTGAACTCGCATATTTAGCTTAAAAGGTAAATTAACAAGCTCTCTTATTATACACTTTCAAAACCAATCTTCATCAATAATAATGATACTCGTTGTTATCAATTTCATTCTTATTTTTTATGAGTAGTTTGGGGGACCATTCCCATTCTCCACTAATGAAAACCCCATTTGAATTAATTAAAATTAGAGCAAAGCTCTGTCTAAATTGTCCAATCTAAAAAATTAATCATACTTTATTAATGTCAAATGTAAAACCTAAAGAGAAGCTATTCAGCCTACCCCACCAGGCAACGCTTTGTTATCAATTTTATTCCCGTTCAAATCTCATACGATTATTAGGAAATTATATATAAATTAATTTATCGCCTCTTTATAAGTTCGGATTTTTAGATGAATCGAAATATTTTCAATGAAAAAAAAACCCATCACTTAAATTTAGCCGTGGTCGACATTAGAGCACATCTGTAGTATATTGACTTTTCCTCCAAATAATAGCCATGTATATTTCAAGCCTCACATAATCAATCATATATTCACATCTCTCCACTACATAGCATCATGATTATTGGAATTCCTATCTCTCTTCTTATGAGTAACATTTATCACCAGCTCACCCTATTTATTAATTAGCATCCATGGAGAAAACTTGTTATCCCATTTTTGCATTTGCAGTCCTACTCTAGCCATCAATCCCCATCTTCTTTCTTTAAAAGCGTCCTCACAACATGAAACTAATTGTTGGATATTTCCAACATGGGTCCCTCCGGCACTATTCCACCACAATTACAAAATCTCTCCAGTGAAGTTGAGTGATGTATAGTAACTTCAACGGTGTCAAATTGCACTAAAATGGTTGATTGCGAAAGCAAGGGAAACCGGAGGTTGCCTAGTTGTGGTGGAATAGTGTCTGAAAGACCCATGTCACAATTTTTTAATAATATTAGAATTATGACAAAAGTTACTAGTTGCAACGGTTAAGTGGCCAAATTGCAACGGTTTGTTTTCATGATTCTGCAGAATTAATTATGGTGGATTGTGTTGGGTTATGGAGCCTGAGTTGGGGAAGGAGTCCAGGGAGCAAGAGGCGCTCGACCAGTTGAGGTCGAGCACTTTCCCTCGATCAAGGAGCGAGGTCGAGCGCGTCCAATTCTAGGGAGGACAAGGCGCTCGACCAATTGAGGTCGTGCACTTCCGCTCGACCAAGGAGCGAGGTCGTGCAGTCCGGGGTTTCGACCAGGATGGGCAAATCTAGGGTTTTGGCCCAGTTTCATCTTTAAATACCTATTGACTTGTTGTATTTGTTAATCACTCGAAAATTTAGTATATCTCCTGGCTTGGTAGTGCCTCCAGACGTAGTCATTCCTGACGAACTGAGTAACCAAATTTGTGTTCTTTAATTTCTTGTTCTCTCAATTTCTCCATAATTGCAGTTTAATTCCTAACAACTGGTATCTAGAGCATCGGGTTCAGAGGATCTGGTGGGAGCAATTATGATGACTGAAGGGAAATCGCCTGTTGAGAAAACTAATGGAACGGATTTTGGATTCTGGAAATTGCAGATCGAGGATTACCTGTTCGACGAGTGGAAGTTGCTGGACAGGAAGACAATGAGTGTGGTTCGTCTATCGTTATCCAGGAACGTCGCCCTACACACAGTAAAAGGAAAAACCACGAAGGAGATGTTGGAGATTCTGACTGAGATGTATGAAAAGCTGTCCGCAGTGAACAAGGTTCATCTGATGCGGAGGCTATTCAACCTAAGGATGGCAGAGGATATTGTGGTAGCCAATCATCTCAACGAGTTCAATATGACCATAGCCAAATTGAGCTCGGTTGAGATTGATTTTGATGATGAGGTTCAAGCCATAATTTTGTTGTCTTCTTTACCAGAAAGTTGGAGTGAGACGGTAACGGCTGTTAGTGCTTCAGCAGGTAAAGTGAAACTTAAATTTGATGAGTTAGAGATCTGATCATGAGCGAAGAAATTCGCAGAAAAGAATTGGGTGTGGCCACGGGATCAGCCTTGAGTGCAGGAAACAGAGGCAGATCAGAATCCAAAGGGAAATCTAATCGGGGTAGATCAAAGTCGAGGGGCAAAGATAAGCCCAAAGAAGGACAAGAGTCAAGTTGAGTGCTACAACTGTCATGAACTTGGTCATTACAAAAACCAGTGCAAGGCACCAGTGAATGCACCAAAGAAGGATGACAACTCAGCAAACGCTGCCACTGATGAGGTCTCGGATGCATTAATTTTGAGCGTAAGCAGTCCACTAGAATCTTGGGTGTTAGATTCTGGAGCATCGTTTCATTCGTGCAGCAGGGCTGACATAATGGAAGGCTACACTTCTGGGAATTTTGGGAAGGTTTTGTTGGGGTTATACTGAAAAGTATGCTTTTACTTTGTATAACCAAACTGGGTTTTTCTCATTTATTTACTGAAATAAATTATTAATCATTGTTGCATTTAAATATGGATGAATGTTATATATATTTATTGCAAACCCGTTCAATAAAGTCAGTACGCATTATGTTGTAGTTAATTTGGTGATACCAGATCACAGAAGGTCAAATTAACAGCTCCTCGTAATTAAGTACAAATTCACAACCTAGATGAAAATGAACAAACCATCATGAAAGGTTGATGTATAAGACTCGGATTGGCTTGTCTTGACTAAGAGATTATACTAGTGTATTTGGATGCGCTGAATAGGACCTACAGGAGGATAAATTCTTCGGTACTGAATATACAAGAATTAGACCTCGTGGTGTGTTGTTTCTTAATCTCCATCCCTTAAATAGGATCGTGTGAAATTAATAACTATTGCTTTGACTTATGATAGGAAGAGAATCATTGGAATTCGATACCTTATATCTTGGGCAATATTATTAATTACATGACGACTGCTGACATTTAATATGGAGAATCGTGTGCAAGTACGTCTTGTTTGATTTGTCCCCTTGGTGGGCTCAGAACCTTTATCATACCAAATCTTGCAAGTGTAAATTTATTTCCGGTATGGATAATAATGTTGAGCTGTCTTTACTCCAAGGATAAAGATATTAATTAATATAAAGCTTGTTCAGTGGCTTAATTAATTAACGGACTAAAGTAATCTTAAACACGGGAAATAATGACCAGGAGTCATATTATAGTGAAGTCGTAATATGGATTAAGATGGATAGTTCAATATTAATTTTATAGTGGAATAAATTAATATTAATGGACTTTGAATAATATTTGGACCAATATTATAGTTTCATAGTCCATTGGAGGTCCAATCTTAATTCTCCTAAAGGCCCCTCAAATAGCCCAAAATAAAGTCCAATTAATGAAAGAGAGAAGAAAATATTCTTGCCTAATATTTCCTTGAAATTTTTCGAAATATGTAGGGAAAAGGAAGAAAAAATTGTCTTGATTTTCTTGTAGATATTTTATGGAAAGAGATAAGTATTGTAGGAATACATAATTATCCCATAAATTCAAGAAGTCAAATCTTCACTCCTTTTGCCTTGTTATTTTCGAAAAATAGGGATAAAAAGGGGAAAAGATTTTTATGGAAAATTTAATTAAGGAGAAAAGAATATAGGAGATATATTCAAGATTTCTTGGAGACCGAAAAAAGATTTTCTTCCCTTATTTTCTAGACCTAAAATCGGCCCCCTCCTCCCTATAAATTGTTGGGAAAATCGGGGTGCCCGGATCTATTCGAGGTGATTATTTAAATACATATTTAAATTAAACAGTTAATTACTAACATGAATTAATCCTAAATCAATTCAACATAATAATAAACAACATGCGTACACATAATTCACGTAAATCCTAAACATGCGGAACTAGGAGTTACGGAATTACTAACCTCTTGAAGAATCAAACAGATGAATCAACCTAAGAGCCTTCCCAAATATATCCCAAAAGTCCACGAACGCTATCCGGTGGGAAGATTTCAACGAACGATTTTAATGGGAGAAAATTTAAATATTTTGCTATCACCTTTGTGGATTTCTAATATTTCCAACACATGGAATTGCACTTGGGAATGAAGAGCTCATCCCCTATAAATAGGGAGGAGGGGGGCGAAAAATAGGGCTAGGAAAAATAAGGAAGAAAATCTTTTCTTGATCTCCAAGAAATCTTGAATATATCTCCTATATTCTTTTATCCTTAATTAAATTTTCCATAAAAATCTCTTTCCCCTCTTCTACCTATATTTTCGAAAATTTACACTAATAAAGGGGTCAAGATTTGACTTCTTGAATTTATGGGATAATTATGTATTCCTACAATAATTATCTCTTTCCATAAAATATCTACAAGAAAATCAAGACAATCTTTTCTTCCTTTAATAGACAAGATTTTCGAAAATTACACTTGGAAATATAGCAAGAATATTTTCTTCTCTCTCTCATTAATTGGACTTTATTTTGGGCTATTTGGGGGACCTTTAGGAGAATTAAGATTAGACCTCCAATGGACTATGAAGCTTTAATATTTTGGGCCAAATATTATTCAAGTCCATTAATATTAATTTACTCCACTATAAAATTAATATTGAACTATCCATCTTAAATACAAATTTAATTCTAACAATTATTACTAGCATGAATTAATCCTATATTAATTCAAATAATAATTCAACAACAAATCATGCATATAAACAGTTCACATAAATCCTACGCATGCGAAATTGCTACGGGTTTACGTAAACTAACCTGTTTGGAATGGCAATGGACTTCGTTGGCACGAACACACCAAAGAGCCCTCCCAAGTATTCCCAAGTCCTTGCTCGTCAATCCGGTGGAAGGAAACTCGCGAACAATTAATAAAAGGAAAAATAAATTATTTGTTACACCACCTTTGTGGATTTCTAATTTTTCCAACACATGGAATTGCACTTGGGGATGAAAGAATCATCCCCTATTTATAGATGAGGGGTTGGTCGAAATTTTGGGGAAAAAATAATGTGGAAAAATCTTTTTCTTAATCTCCAAGAAATCTTGAATATATCTCATATATTCTTTTCTCCATAATTAAAATATTCCACAAAAATCCCAACTCCTCTTGTTATGGGATATTTCGAAATTTTAAGGGAAAAGAAATCAAGATTTGGATCTTCTTGAATTTATGAGATATACTTGTATTGCAAGAATACATATCTTCCATAATATTTTTTCAAGAAAACAAGAAAATCTTTCTTTCCCTTATTTATTCAAAATTTTCAAAATCTCACAATAGATAACCAAGTGGGAGATTTCTTGAATTTAATGAGATAATCTTGTATTCCAAGAATACTTATCTTCATTCCATAACAAAATTCAAAGAAAATCTTTCTCCCCCTCTTATTTATTATTTTCGAATAAATAGGAAAAATAGGCAACAAAATTTATTTTATTTTTAAACACCTTTTTCAGTTATTGGACTTTATGTTTGGGCTACTTGAGGGACCTTTAGGAGAATTAAGATTGGACCTTCCAATGGATCTTGAATTATCAATATTGAGCCACAATATTATTCAAGCCCATAAATATTAATTAATCTCACTACATAATTAATATCAAGACTATTCATCTTAACCCATATTTTGTTAATATGGCTCCTTGTTATTATTTCACGTGTTTAAGATTATCTAGCCCATTAATTAATTCAAGCCTCTTGAAATAGCTTTCCATTAATTAATATCTTTTTGTCCTGGTTAAGGAACGATTCAACATTATTATCCATCTTTGAAACTAGTTCCACTTGCAAGATTTGGTATGATAAATCTTATGAACCTCCCAAGGGGGCAAATCGAACAAGCAGATTTGCACACACGATTCTTCAGATAAATCTTGGCAATCGCGTGTGACCAATAATATTGCCCAAGATATAAATGATTGAATCTCATTGATTCTCTGCCCGTCGTATAAGTCGAGCAATAATTACTAACCACACACGATCCTATTTAAGGGGCGAAGATCAAGAAATAACGAACCATCGAGGTCTAATTCTTCCTAGTTCAAAGGTCAAGAATTTATCCTCCTCAGAGGTCCTATTCGATTGCATCGGTCATGCACTAGTGTAATCTCTTGGTCAAGACAAGCCAATCTGAGCCTTACACTTCAACCTTCACGATGGATTGTTCATTTCCATCTAGGTCGTGAATATCGTACTTTTAGTTACAAGGGACTGTTAATTTAATCTTCTTTGATCTGGTATCACTAAATTAACTACAATGTAACATGTACTATTTATTGAACAGTTATGCAAATAAATATATGTAACATTCAATGATATTTAAAGCATCAATGATAAATAATTTATTTTCAAGAATAAGGCGTAAATTCGGTTTGGTTATACAAAGTAAAAGCATACTTTCCAAGATAAACCCAACACGCACCAATCGAGGTCTAATTTTGTATATTCAAGATCAGTAGAATTTGTCCTCCTATAGGTCCTCATTCAACAAGACCTAAATAAATGCGTTTAGTGTGATCCTTGGTCAAATGCAGACCAAACTGGGTCTCACACTTCAACCGTTCATGATGGTTCGTTCATTTCCATCTGGGTTGTGAATTTGTACTTAATTACGAGGGTTGTTAATTTGATCTTTAGTGATCGGGTATCACCAAATTAACTACAACGTAATACGTACTATCTTATTGAAGCGGGTTTGCAATAAACATATATAACATTCATTCATATTTAATGCAACAATGATTAAATAATTTATTTCAATAAATAAATAAAAACTTGATTTGGTTATACAAAGTAAAAGCATACTTTTCAAGATAACCCCAACAACCTCCCACTTATACTCAAAGTCCGCTTTTTAAGTATACTACAACATGTCTCGTGTTCTATGTGATATCTAATGTCACCCTACACTAACCTAATAATATTTCTCCCACTTATACTCAAAGCAGATTGACAACGTCCTCGACACCTATTCCTTCCCACATGTCTTCGAATGTACTCTCGGGCAGACCCTTTGTGAATGGATCGCTAGGTTGTCTTCCGATGCAATCTTAGCCACCTCAATGTCTCCTCTCTTAACGATTTCAGTATGAGATGGTATTTTCTTTCAATGTGTTTCTTTGGCTTTGTGGGCTCTCGGTTCCCTTGAATTTCAGAATCGCCGGCATTATCACAAAGAGACCGTGATTTTCTTTGGGCAAATTCGGGACCACGCCCAAGTCCACCAGAAGTTCTTGAGCCAAAACCGGCTTCCGCTTCACACGCAATGACGATTTCTCGGCTTCCATGGTAGAATCGGCGATGCATTTATGCTTTACGCTTCTCCATGTCATGGCTCCTCCCCACGCGAACACACTACCCGAGGTAGACTTTCCGAGTCGATGTCCGATTGGAAATCCTAGTACGTAATGTATGGGATGGGGATCGGTGTCGACTTGTAAACCAACATTACGTCGTGTCATTTTCAGTGCCAGAATGTTCTTTCTTTGCCGATCAATGCTCTTTCCCGGGTGGTTACTTTGATATATTGCCACCATGCCTACGACAAAAGAGATATCGATCTCGACACATCATTGCATACATGAAGCTGCCAAGCATAAGGGATGCCCCTTCATGTCATCTATCTCTTTCGTGTCTTGGGACACATCTCTTTCGATAGATGGATTACGTCAATGCATGGGGCACAAAGCCTTTCTTGGAATCTGCATCTTTGAAGCGCTTCAAAATAGTATCTATGTATGATGAGGTTTAAGTAAAGCCCGATCATTCTTTTTTCCGCAATCTCGAAAGTGATCTTGATCCCTAGGATGTGACCGGCTTCCCTAAGTCCTTCATATCGATATTTTTGACAGCCATGCCCTTACGTCGATAACACCTTTACATCTTTTTTCGATGAGCGAATGTCGCCCACGATAGTACCAAAATTACCAATGCGATTCGTCATGCTTTTTATAGACACAACTTTCAAATTCGTTTTGATCGAATCCGTAGGATTTTATAACTTGATCAAAACACCGATTCAAGCTTCGGGATGCTTGCTTGATCCATAAATGAGCTTCGAGTTTGCAAAACCGGATGCTCTTGGTCTTTCTCAATGAAGCCTTGGGTTGTTGCATATAGATTTTTTCGTCAAGATTTCCATTTAGGAAAATTTGTCTTGACGTCCATTTGCGAGATCTCAAAATCTAGATGCCAAAGAATCGACAAGAGAATGCAGATGGACTTGAACATGGCTATATATGAAAAAGGTTTCCTCATAATCGATCCTTCTTCTCGAAAGTGTACCCTTTCGCCCACAAGTCTTGCTTTTGAAGGTTTCAACCCTTCCGTCCGTCCCCTTTTTCTCTTGTATACCCACTTGCATCGGATGGGTTTTACCCCATCAAGTGGTTCGACTAACTCCCACACCTTGTTATGATCCATTGAACCCATCTAGCTTCCATTCTTTGTTTGCCAAGATTAAGCATCTTTGTCTTGGATCGCCTCGTTGTAGGACCATGGATCGATTCTTCGGGGAGATCAAGTCAGAAGACTCTCCGATCCCCAAGAATCTCTCGGGTTGTCGATAACCCTCCCACTACTGACGAGGTTAGGTTGTGTAGGCGTGACGTTTGGTATATCATTTTTTACAGTTAAGCGGAGTTGGCCCCCTAAGTTCTTCTAAGGTAATTTCACTTCTGGGCTTTCATTTGTTCATATAGTCTTCTTCCAAAAATCTAAAGTGAGTACCGATTACCACCTTTTGATCTTTGGGACCATAGAACATGCATCCTTTAGTTCGCCGGGGTACCCTATGAACATCCTTAATTCGAACGCATCCGATTTTGAAACTTCCTTGTACAAAGACGTATCTTGGGACACCACCAGATCCTCGATGTGTCCGAACCGGGCTTGGCGCCCGTCCACAATTCTCTCGGGGTTTTAGGTACCGATTTGGATGACACTAGGTTCAAAATATAAGCCGTTGTTTCTAATCGTAAACCCCGTAAGCGATTTTGGTAAATCCAAGATAACTCATCATTGACCTTGCCATTTCTAAAAGCGTTTCTATTCTTCGTTCGCAACCCCTTTTTGTTGAGGGTACTGGTGAAGTCAATGGGATGCAATCCCCCACTTCCGATAGGTAGTTCGTAAATTCATCATTTGAGGTATTCGCCTCCACGATCGGATCGTAGAAACTTGATACTTTTCCCCTTATGATTCTCTGCTTGAGCCTTAAATTCTTTGAATTTATCAAAGGTCTCGATTTATGCTTCATTAGGAAAATGTATCAAGTAAGCGTCAGTAATCATCGATAAAGTAAAAGAAATACTCGTAGCCACCTCTAGCTTTGATTTGCATTGGACCACACACATTGGTGTGAACAATTTCTAACACTTCTTTAGCTCTAAGCCCCTTGGCTCCAAATGCCCTCTTGGTCATTTTACCTTCCAACCACGATTCATGAAGTCGGAAATGGCTCAATTTGGAGAGACCCCAAAGAACCATCTTTCACCAACCTTTGAATCCTTTTTGGGGTTAATATGACCTAATCTTAGGGTAAAAAAAGTGTCTCGTTCACGCGTCACCGAGCGCTTTTCGTTTACAAGAAATAGTAGATGTGTTATAGGATGCATTTTGTGAGTGATGTGCACAGTTAATAATATAGAGATTGTTCCTCAAAGTTCCACGACAGATAATCACATCGTTACGAAAAACAGTAACATCTTTATTAAAACTGTTGTGTTCGATATAATTACTCACTTTAATCGAACATGTTGGAGGGACACATGTATTAATTAACTATTAAAATAACCATGCTCGATGGACAAGTGTGCTTTCCGCTTACCCGACCAAACAAGTTTGTTCACCATTTCGCCACTTGTCAAACCGCCGAGTATATGCTCACGACTAAAAGTGAGTTTTGTTCGCTAGCTCGCCGAGCAAACAGGTATGATTCTGAAGATATGTTGGTTTGATCAGTCGAGCTGATCAGATCAGGCAAGAAGAAATCAGATAGCCTGAGTCAAGTGACTGAGGTCGGGATGTCCGGTCGGAAGAAATTTGAACTCAAGAAGCTCGAGTAACTGAAGGCTTCGGATACGCTTTCGATGCTCGGACAACTGAAGGCTCGAGGCAAACTGAAGACTCGCATAACTGAAGGCTCGGATATGCTCGTCTTTCGAGGGCAACCCAAGGCTCGGATATGCTCGATGCTCGAATAAACTCAAGGCTCTCGGGACAACCCGAAGGCTGGAGACAACTGAAGGCTCGGATATGCTCGATCTTTCGGACAACTGAAGGCTCGGGATATGCTCGATGCTCGGACAACTCAAGGCTCAGTAATCAAGACTCGAGATAACTGAAGGCACAAATAACCCGAGGGGCTCGGATATGCTCGATGAGGGCAGATTTCCGGTATGAAATTGATATGGACAAAGGAATGAATAGGCAAACAGTACCGAAAGCAAAAGATTGATTTGGGACGACCAAAAAGAGTGTCTTATAAACAAATAAATGCAAAGGTCAACCAGGAAGACGAAGTTGAAAACGTGGCAGCATTACATGAGCTCTTGCAAGACACGAAGTCTCCAGCTCATGCTTGCCAAACCAGCTCATGCTTGTCATAGTACTATAAATAGAAGAAAAAAAGAACAAAGAGAGAGGTTCGAAAAAAAATTTCCCAGTGGTGAGGTTCGGAAAAAAATTCCTAAGTACTCACCAACACGTTAAGAAAAATCCTAGCACTCACACACTTACTCACCAAATCATCTTCTTTCATAGAAGTTTTCCCATGAGAAGTATGGTGTCTTGTATGTATGTAAACCTCGCAATACAACGTCCCTGGCTTGAATGCCCCAGAGTAGTAGTCATTCTTGATTTAACCGGGTCAATAATTTCTGTTATTTACCATATATATCGCATAATGCATTTTATTTTGTTTGTGAGTTGTTATCAAATTAGCCACATAATATTCTCCATAAAAAACGACTCACAACAATTGGCGCTGGAAGGAGGGTATCAAAAAACCAACCTATACACAATCTTGTAGATAAATGAAAAAAA
The DNA here is from genome assembly GCA_037126765.1 of Stenogyne calaminthoides. NCBI lineage: Eukaryota > Viridiplantae > Streptophyta > Magnoliopsida > Lamiales > Lamiaceae > Stenogyne > Stenogyne calaminthoides. Next base: position 1,714,420 of record JBBCBC010000026.1, on the reverse strand, counting down.
AGAAATATAATGCCTCAATCTAGAATATCAGACGGAGAGGTCGGACAGAGCCGACCTCACGATCGAAAAGAGGCTCAACATCGGCCCTCACAAAAATCGATCGCGAAAACCATCAATCTTGAAGATATTGCCAACGATCCGTGGCCACAACAAAGGCTATCACTTTCTTGTTGAAAGCACGAAAAGAGAGGGCGAAAAAGAGTCGCAAGTTGAAAGTTCAAGATGATGATGATCGACGCCACATACACCGATAGCGAGCAAGTTAAATTGAAATTTGCATCGCAGGCGGAAGCCAACAAAAAAGGCCGATGATATGTCGGATGACGAGAAAAATTTCAAAGGTCCGCACCATCATCGTTTGGACGTTTGAGGCTCTCCGTTAAAGATCGAATCGGCAATCATAAAGGACAGATCCCGGAGGGAACAGTAGATGAACATTCCGGCCTCAGATCCTCATGACGCTCAGATCCCGAAAAAAAAAAATCGGTGGAACTAAATTGTCTATCCATCATCGATTGGGTAGTCAAGGACGAATTTGGAAAGGGGACTACCCCATCACGAAAGCATTTACATGATGGGACACACCGATCCAAGTCATCGCTGGCCTACTAAATTTGTAGAAATGCGATCATGGAAGTTTAAATACAAGAGAAAGGGCAAAGATTCACCA